>OY288267.1:36978718-37578718 GCA_958450335.1 Hibiscus tridactylites | reverse complement strand
TAAAATATAATATCATTTTGTTTCTATGTGCTTTATGAGAACTAATCTTTTAATTTTCCTTACAAACATTTAACTTAACTCATTTTGATTTTTTTAAAGTCATGTGCAGTTGTTCCTATCGCATAGTAAGGTTTAATTGATCATATATATATATATATATATATATAATATTATTATTGGGATTATTTCAAGTTTTGTTTTGGGGGTAAGACAAGGGCTATTATTAGGTCATGAAAAGTATATATATATATATGGAAGTAAGATTACGATACATATTTCAACTTTACTAAGTTTAATCGTTGGCAGCTAAAAGGATTACTTGGAAGTCAAGTCTATAAGTTAGATTTTCATAAAAACAACAAAACAAAAAGTCTTCGAGTTTGATTTTCATGTTCATATAAGTTAACACAATACCTTTTTAAAGATTGTAATATGATTACAATTTATACGATAATATTCACTTCGATTTCATATTTAGATAAACTTACGCAGATGGATACAAAATTCTTGTCTTTTTTTATCTTCTTTCTATGCCCCAACACTAAAAAGTTAAATTATAAGTCTTAATCCTAATTTCTAAATCCTAAATCATAAGCCCTAAACCCTAAAAAATACACATACCCCTAATTTCATAAACCCTAACCTTAAACCTTAACACTAATTTTGTAGTGTGAGGATATAAATAGGGGCATCAAAAAGGAATAGAGGATTTCTATTCCTTATAAATTATGCTGCTTAAACCTGAGTCAACTAGGAAAAACAACCCACGCTTTATAACCTGAGACCATTTAACGGGTTCATCTAATACAATGTTCATTGATATTTACAATGTTACAACGACAATAACATTAATCAAATTAATATTTGAATATTGGTCCGTTTGGTTTTAACAAATATTTTATTTTTATTTTCTAAAAATTATTTTCTATTTTTTAACCAAGCATATTTTCTTCATTGTTTCTTATTTTTCAAGAAAATAAAAATAAAAATAAAAATAAAAACAAAAACAAAAACATATCTCATTCTCTACAACCAAACCACTGAAGATGCTTATAAGAGGGGTGACGTAATATAGATGACGACGTCCACGTGTTCTCATTTATGTCAACTTTGCTTCATCATAAGCCAATCGTAATCCTCTTTCACTCGCTTGACAGAAGTTTCGGCGTTTTCCACCCTAAACCACCTGTTCACAGCTCCTATATATATATATATATATGTAAACCAGCACACAACACCTTGAATCATCTATATCAATGGAGCTTCAAATGCAATTCTTGGGTCTCAACAACAAGGGAATGGACAAGAAGAGGGCTCGCCGTTCGTCGGCCAAGGTCGAGAGGAAGATCATCGAGAAGAACAGGCGAAACCACATGAAGAATTTGTACTCCAAGCTCAATTCTCTTCTCCCCCACCATGATTCCAAGGTTTGTTTTCAATTTCTGGGGGGTTGTGGTCGCATCGTAACGGTTCTGCAACATCTGCAACAGCGACACCGCAACCGCAATTTAATACTAATCTGTTCTGAATGTGGGTTTTGTTTTGCAGGAGCCATTGTCGCTTCCCGATCAAATAGATGAAGCTGTGAGCTACATAAAGAGCTTGAAGACGAGGTTGAATGAGTACAAGGAGAGAAAGGAAAGTCTAATGGGGAGAAATAGATCTTATACATGCACGAATGATACTGAGGCTGAAACCAGAATTAGCTTGAAATCTCCTGAGCTCAAGATTAACGAACACAGCTCCGCCATGGAGGTGGTTTTGACGACGGGGACAGACAGTCAGTTCATGTTCCATGACATGATTTGCATACTAAATCAACATGGAGCCGAATTACTAAACGCCAGCTTCTCCGTCGTCGGGGATACAGTTTTCCACATTGTTCATGCTGAGGTAAATTGATTAGTTAGCCACTTGCTCTCTCCGATTTCGTATAGTATTAAATTGCAACGTCTGCATCCGCATACGCGACAGACACCGCAACCGAAATTTAATACTATGATCGTATGCATTTCTTCATCTAATTGATTTGTTTTGTTGCAGATTGGAGCATTTGTTGGAGCACAGATGATAAAGAATAAGCTGAACAAGTTAGTGCACCGATCCAACTGCGAAGACGATGAACTGCAACAAGAGTTGTGGAACTTCGATATCCATCCCGAAACGTGGGATTTTAACTACGAAATCTATCCTCAATCGTGGGATTTCCCGATCTTGTGATGAAAAGAAAAACACAGACAAATTAAGAGAACAAAAGGGATGTCGCAGTGAAGTAGACAGCAAAGAAGAGCAGACTTAATGTTTTCCATAGAACTGTATAGCTAACTAGCTCGGCTGCCTGGTGCTGGCTGCTGCTGCTGCATCAAGATTTTGTTCCCGACTGTGTAATAATATAGATATGAATCCTTGCAATGGATGCCATGGTATTGTCTTTTGTTTTCTTGGTCACTGGATGTAGTATTGATTAATGGACAATAAGTTCTTATGTTTAATTTTCTTCTTCTTTTAATCTCTATTATAAGATGTTTTTGGCATACCCTAACAAGGATGGATCAGATGATGATAGCAGAAGAATAGATGTAGGAAACTGAGAATTAGAATCAAAAGCAAGATGTAGCCAGACGAGCCATTAAGTCCCTTAAGCAAGGTAAACGGTTTGAATTCTAACCGTTGAGAAAATTAGGTTGAGAAGATTGCCCCATAACGAGTCTATGTAAAACCTGATTTGAATTAGTTGGTCAATGGATAGAATACCGGTGGTTATAAAAAAAACGTAAACAAGAGATTCTCAAAGATGTCCAAAAGTCCAACAAGGAAGATCACTCAAAGCCAACCATGATTCATGGTGTAAGAATTTGTGTCATACTAGTCAGGTTATGTTTTTGGTTGATGTCTTCCTATTCGGCCAACAAACAGGTGAGAATTCATGGAATTTCTAGGGATTCATATTGAGAATGAAGGACCTGATGAAGTATGGGGTATTGCTAATTGCCTGTGCTTGGGATTGAATGATATTATATGTATGATTGGGGTTTCTAGTGATTCATGTCATTTAGGATATCTATATATGCACTTTGAATTATATTTTTACGATTAAGTTTGCATTCTAAAACCTATGCTTTGATTATTGTTATTTAGATTTTATATTGATGTTTTCTTTATTTTGAACTTAATGTTTATCTATAATATGTTGCTTGGTTATTATTTATGCCTTTTGCCTATGTTTATCCATGTCTCTATTTTGATCTAACAAAAATGGGGAAAGAGAACAAACTCACTTAAAAAATTTTAACTTAAATTTTACCTAGCAAATATTAAGGGGAGTTGTTTTTTGCAAAGCTTTTCAAAAGTCTTAAAATTTTCAAGTTTTGGTTTTGTTATATCAAAAAGGGAGAGATTGTAAAACCTATGTTTGATTTTGATATAACAAAGTATGTTAAGAATTAAATTGAAAAACTTGAAAAAGGTTTTTAAGTCCCTCAAAAGATTTTAAATCAACAAGGCTTTAATCTAGTTTGAAAAACTCAAACTCCAAAATATTTTCTAAGTGTTCCAAGGCCAAACTATTGAAAATCGTTCAGGCGTATCGATACGCTTCCAGCCGTATCGATACCTTTTTTGCAAACTTGGCCACTGGAGAAACGCGTTTCGGTACACCCCTTACTGTATCGAAATAGCGTATCGATACAGATTGCATTTGTATCGATACACTCTCTCTGTAAAACCTGAAGAAGTTTGAATGGCGTACTGATATGGTGTCCCCCGTATCGATACGGATTTAATGGAATTTTAAATTCGAAAGCTTTTAATGTTTTTGACCGTTGGTGTCAGTTGTTAGGTAACAGAATTTTAAAGTGTTTGTTGTCCTGTACCGATACGCCCTTTGCTGTATTGATACGGAAACTTCCAGTGAGCTCTGTGGAAATAATTACATCGATACGGTGTTCTCCGTATCGAAACGATCCCTGTCCCGTACCGATACACCTACATGCGTATTGATACGCCCCTCTTGTAATTGTGCAACGGCTCTTTCTGTTTTGAGACATGTATCGATACATATCCCCGTGTACCGATACGGTAAGCTGCAGAAGTGCATTTATGGTGGAAAGAGAGAGTCCCAACAGCTATAATCAATACCCTAACCAACCAAACGGCTAGAATTAATGGAGAAGATATAAAATGAAGCCAATTGAAGACTAGCAACAACCATTGCATCAAAAAGAAACATCTTTACAAAAATCCAAGCTCAAAGTGCCTAATTTCATATCTCTTGTAAATTCCCAAATTATTTTGTCTTCAATTTTGATCTTGTATTCAAATTTGGGTTGAGTGATTGTATTTAAAGGGGCAAAATTGTATTGAGAGGTATCTTTCTTGCCTTAATTTCTTCATTGTATTAATGTGAGGATTTGGTCAAATTTTGGGTAGAAAATTTGACTGGTATTGTAAAGATTACCTCCTAAGCCTTGAAAAGGGGAAGAGCAATTAGTGGATTGTTGGAAAATCCTTAGTGATAGCTAAGGTAGTGGATGTAGAGTTCATTTGGAACTTGAACCACTCTAAAATTTCTTGTTCTTCATTTTAGCTATTCTACTTTCTCCAACAAAATTTAAAAAGCCAATTCACCCCCTCTTGGCTTTGATCAATCCTTTGATCCACTCAACAGAATGACGGTCAGAGGAATGTAGCTCATGTTATAGTAGTTCAGCCCGAGGGAGGTGGGCCAGCTAGGGTGTATGAACACCGTGAGGATATGAATGACACAGATATGATTGCAAGTAATTTCTCGTTACAGTCTTTGACTTTGCTTTCCTTGATTGATTCCGGTTCTACGCATTCGTACATATTGAGTGAGCATGCAAGATTGTTAGATATTCCGGTTGAGATATTAGATGTGGGTATGATGTCACTAGTTCCTTTGGTGAGACAGTTGTGGTCAGAAAGATGTACAAAAGATGTCCTTTGATGGTTCAGGGTCATGTCTTTCCCATGGATATGATGGAATTACCGTTTTATGGTTTTGATGTAATATTAGGCATGAACTGGCTTGTAGAGCATAGGGTTAGAGTAGATTTTGAGACAAAGCGGGTGTCCTTGAGACTTTCAGAGGATCATGAGGTAGTAATAGTGGGCGAGAACGTTAAGTTCTTGTCCAATGTAGTTTCAGTCTTAGAGGCTCAGAAGTTGTTGAGTGTGGGTTGTCAGGCGTACCTAGCCTATGTTATGAATCTGAATATGGATGAGACACGACCACGAGACATTAGGGCAGTTTGTGACTTTCTGAGTGTATTCCCAGAAGAATTGCCTAGTTTGCCTCCAGATAGAGATGTAGAGTTTGTTATTAAGACTTATTCGGATTCAGCTCCAGTATCAATTGCACCGTACCGAATGGCTTCTAAAGAAATGAAAGAGTTGAAAACATAGCTTCAGGAATTGATAGACCAAGGGTTCATTCGTCTGAGTACTCCACCTTGGGGTGCACCAGTGTTGTTTGTGAAAAAGAAAGATGGTAGTTTGAGAATGTGTATCAATTGCCAACAGTTGAATAAGTTGACAGTGAAGTACAAGTATTCGTTGCCGAGAATTGATGACTTGTTTGATCAGTTGAAAGGTGCTTTAGTGTTCTCGAAGATTGATTTGAGATTTGGTTATTATCAGTTGAAAGTAAGAGATCAAGATGTACCGAAGACAACTTTCCGCACTCGTTATGGGCACTACGAATTCTTAGTGATGCCCTTTGGTTTGACTAATGCACCGACATCTTTTATGGACATGATGAATAGAGTATTTCATGAGTACTTAGATCAGTTTGTGGTAGTGTTCATTGATGATATTTTAGTGTACTCCCGCACCGAGGAAGATCATGATTGGCATTTGCGTTTGGTGTTGCAGAAATTGTTAGACAATCAGTTGTATGCCAAGTTGAGCAAATGTGAATTTTGGATTAGGGAAGTAGTCTTCTTAGGCCATATTGTATCAGCCGAGGGAATCCGAGTGGATTCTAAGAAAGTTGAAGAAGTTGTGAATTGGAAACCACCGAAGACAACGATCGAAGTTCGTAGTTTCTTAGGTTTGACCGGTTACTATAGACGTTTTGTTAAGGGTTTCTCGAAGGTTGCAACTCCTTTGACTAAATTGCTATATAAGGATGTTCGGTTTGAGTGGACTGATGCAAGACAACAAGCATTTGAGAAATTGAAAGAGGCCTTAACCGAAGTTCCTGTTTTAGTTCAGCCCGTGTCAGGGAAAGAGTTTGTAGTCTTTAGTGATGCGTCGTATGTTGACTTAGGTTGTGTGCTTATGCAAGAGGGAAAAGTAGTAGCCTATGCGTCTAGACAGTTGAAGACTCATGAGCGTAATTACCCTACGCATGACATAGAGTTGGCTGCAGTGGTTTTTGCCTTGAAAGTTTGGAGACATTACTTGTATGGTGTGAAAGGCACAATGTATACGGATCATAAGAGTCTGAAGTATATAATGACGCAAAGAGAGTTGAATCTTAGACATCGTAGGTGGCTAGAGTTACTTAAGGACTACGATCTCACGATTGAGTACCACCCGAGTAAAGCCAATGTAGTGGCTGATGCTTTGAGTAGAAAGGTAGCAGTGGAGTTGCGAGCTATGTTTGCTAGATTGAGTTTTTCTGAAGATGGCGGTTTAGTGGCCGAGTTGCAAGTTAAACCTTCTTTGCTTCAGTTGATTAGAGAGAAACACTTTCAAGATAGATCATTAGCATCTCATGTACAAGGCATAGAAGAGGGTAAACCGACAAATTTTTGTTTTAGTAGTGATGGAGTCTTGTGTTTCAAGAGTAGAATAGTTGTTTCGGAAGATGTAGACTTGAGACGCACCATCCTAACTGAAGCTCACAGTAGTCCATTTTCTATGCATCCGGGAAGCACAGAAATTTATCGTGATTTGATGAATGAGTATTTATGGGTTGGTTTGAAGAAAGATGTTGCCGAGTTTGTGAGTAAGTGCATAGTTTGTCAGCGAGTTAAAGCTGAGCACCAGTTTTTGTCAGGTTTGTTACAACCGTTGAGAATTCCCGAGTGGAAGTGGGAGAGAATCTCTATGGATTTTGTATTAGGTTTGCCATTAACACCTTCTAAGAAGAATTCGGTTTGGGTAATTGTTGACCGTCTTATGAAGTGTGCGTACTTTTTGGCCGTTCACACCACTTATACTCTAGATAAGTTGGCCGATTTGTATATCAGTGAGATAGTGAGATTGCATGGTGTACCAAAATCTATAGTGTCAGACAGAGATCCGAGGTTCACTGCTAGATTTTGGGAGAGTTTGCATAGTGCTTTGGGTACTCGACTAAATTTCAGCACTTCATATCACCCTCAGACTGATGGTCAGTCAGAGAGAGTCATACAAGTGTTGGAAGTTATGTTGAGATGTTGCATTATAGAATTTCAGGGTTCGTGGGAGAAGCATCGAGCGTTAGTAGAGTTTGCGTATAATAACAATTATCAAGCGAGCATTCAGATGGCACCTTACGAAGCTCTGTATGGTAGAAAATGTAAAACACATGTTTGTTGGGTCGAAGCGGGACATAAATGGATACATTTGCCTGATATGCTTAAGGGTACTACCGAGAAAGTACAGTTGATTTGTGACTGTTTTAAGGTAGCTTCGGATAGACAAAAATCCTATATAGATTTGAAAAGAAGAGAAATAGAGTATGTCGTGGGCGATAAAGTGTTCTTGAAAGTATCACCTTGGAAGAAGGTGATGAGGTTCGGTAGGAAAGGCAAGTTAAGCCCGAGATTCATTGGCCCATATGAGATAGTTAAGAGAGTTGGTCCCGTTGCATATAGATTGAGACTGCCGGCCGAACTAGAGAAGATTCACGATGTGTTTCATGTCTCGATGCTTTAAAGGTATAGATCAGATCCATCACATATTATGCCAGTTGAGGAGATAGAATTGAATCCGGATTTGACCTACGATGAAAAACTAGTTGAGATTTTGGCTTCAGACAACAAAGTGTTGCGAGGAAGGACCATTGAGTTGGTTAAGGTCAAGTGGCGACACCGAGGGGTGGAAGAAGCCACTTGGAAGAGGAAGGATGACATGCGAAAGCAGTTTCCGCATCTCTTTCCACCAGGTAAATTTCGGGGATGAAATTCCTTAAGTGGGGGAGAGTTGTAACGCCCCGAGTTTGGGGCCGGGAGTTATCGGATTAGTTGAATCGGATCGGGTAAAATTAAATTGGAGACAAAGTATTTTTAATACACCAAAAAGAGTTTTAAAGGAAAAATGAAAAAAAGGGGATTTTTAATAAAAGAAATAAGAAAAAAGGGGATTTTTAACAAAAGCCATCATCTTTTCAAATCCCATTTCACGTTCTAAACCTCTCCTCAAACCCTATTCACTATTCCATTGATTTCAAGCTTCCAAATCAAGTGATTTCTTCAAGGTAAATGGTTCCTCAACTTAGTCTCATCTTCCTTGAGTCATGAATGTTGATATTTTTGTAAAAACTCATGGATTAAACTTGGTTTGATTTTTAAAGTTTGGTTGGAAATGAAAAAGAAATCTTTGTGTTTTCGTTTGGGTTGATTAAGGTTGAGTTGAGAGTGTTTTTAACTTTGTTTTAACACTAAAATAACATGAAAAGGATGAGTTTTTAATGGAAACCTGAAATAGATATTATGGGTGATTTTAAGAGTTGGAAATCTTGAGTTTTTAGTTGGGTTTTGAGTTTAAATAACAGCTGGAGGTTTGGTAGCTTTGGATTGATGTTTAGGGATGTAAAAAGGTAGATTTTTTATGGTAAATTCATTCGTTGTGGCTGCTAGTAGTTTGGGTTTTGAATTGGCTATGTTTCGGGTGTAGTTTGAGCTTGAATTGACGTGTATTGATGCAAAGTTGTTGAGTTCTGAGTCCTTGCTGTGTTTATGAGTGTATTAGTCTTCTAATGTTCGATTTTGGGTTGCTCAAAACAAAGGGTTTGGATTCGGGCTTTGTGGACGGAAATCTGGGTAGTTCAGAGGCTTGATTCGGCATCTCGGACATCGGTTGTGTGTTGGCTGGTGAGTGGATCGATTTTAAAAGCCTTAACGTGGTTAAGAGAATGTTTTGAGAGTTTGGATTGAGCTTGAAAAGCCAATCCAAGCTCAATAGTAAGTTTTAAAGGTTTTATGCAATTAAATTATGTTTTACGATTCTTGAATGCGAGTTGAACATGCTATGTTGTTATGTGTTGAATTACATTGTTATGCATGTTGAGATGTGGGACTTGTGTTCATACTTGCATTGTGAGTACATGCCTTGCATGGAAGTTTGGACTTGGTAAGTGGTTCAAGCATCGATAATGCTTGTGGTTGAAGTTGAGTATATTGACATGTGTTGGGTTGTTACCGGATATAATTGATCGATCAATAGGATTATAGTGCACTCGAGGTAAAATTCGCGCGTGACCTTAGTGATGTTAGATTCCACTAAGGAGGAGTACGGTGATGTGAGATTCCACCAGAAATCATGTTATTACTAGACGGGTGAGTACGGTGATGTGAGATTCCATCGAAAGTGTCTAGTGAGTTTGAGAAACTATCCGCATATCCAAGTAAAAATGTTGAATGTCAATATACCCATGAATGCTTTAGTTCTCATGTTAAGCATGTTGATGATTTCCCTCTATTATGTTTATACTTATAGCATTGTTTTTTACTTTGCTTGCATCATGAGAATGAGCATGTGGTAAGCCTATGGCTTGTGGTTGCATTCGGTAAATGTACGCGAAGGTAAATGTATGATATTGTGCGTTCAAGCATGTGGAAATGATTTGGAAACGGTTTTGGTTTTCAAGCAAACTGTGTTTTAAAACTGCATTGTTGTAGCTACCGTTTTGAGCACCGCTCACTAAGCTTAAACGCTTATGCTCTCTTTTCCATCAATGCAGGCCCTTAGACATTCGGAGCAGCTCGGGGAACGAGGGAGACTCCAAAGGAGTTTGGTTTGCTCAAGTATGGTTTAGACTTCAATAATTAGTATTTAAGCAATGAGATAGGACCTTTATGTTCGAGATGTTGTTGGCATGTCCCTTTTGTTTAGACAAGTTTGCTTAGATGTTTTGGGCTCGTAATGCCTTTACTATGTTGAAATATGCTTTTGTTTAACTTTTGGCTATGTGGGTGAATGCTTTGTATGCATGCTTTCTCTAAGAATCTTATCTTGTTGGATGTTGCTTCGTTGAGTGTTTAAATTGCTTCGTATGTTTATCCATGATTGCTTTGTGTTGTATTTGAGTTGGTATGTTGCTTGAATGGTTATTATATGCCTCTAGTGTTGAGTCATTGTGTTTTTAGCAGCCAAAACAAGTTTTGCAGTGCAGGGCGTATCGATACGCTCAAGGGCTGTATCGATACGGTCCCTTGCTTTGGACCTTGTTTTGGGCAAGGCGTACCGGTACGCGGAGGTGTATCGATACGCCAAATGTTCTCTGAAAATCTGAGAAATTAAAAAGATTTTGGCGTATCGGTACGGGTCCTGGGGGTATTGGTATGGTCTTCGTAGTTTGACCATGGGAAAGTTGACCGTTGAGAGCGTATCGATACAGTCTTTTAGCGTATCGATACGGTCTCCCTAGGTCGACTTTGGGTTGTTGACCAAGTCCAGGCGTATCAATACGGTCTTCTAGCGTACCGATATGACCTGTTATAAAAGTTAAAAAGGGTTTGTTAATTGTTTGTCTTGTGTGTTTTGTATTCCACGTGTGTTTCTGCTGCGTCTCCTCTCACTTAGGATAAAATTAAACTTTTAGACAAGATAACTTTAAAAGAAATTTTCTAAGATTGTTAATCGGAGTGGAGCCTTAACGGGTTTCGCTTCAGTTTTCTCCGTGTAACCCGTTTGATGTGGTCTGGCGGCTAGGCCGGGTCAAGGGGGTTACATCTTCGTACAGGAAGAACCTCATAAAGTCATCCTCAAATATGATACTTGTAAGCTGCTGCTGTAAGTTGATTTTGTTTCCTTGTATTCATTTCTGGTGTAAGCACCTATTCGGCATTTATGTTTAAAGCGTATCCGAATATAGTATGAGGATATACTTTTTCTTCTTTCAAAAACAAGGAAGAACTTATTTTAAAATATGAATATTACTGTGTGTCGCATGTACCTGGTACAATATTTTCACTTGATTTCTAGTAACATGCGTTGCTGCTTTTGTTGGTTTTCTTAATAATATAGGAGCATAGAACACCATTAATCTGTGTTTGCATTTTACTTGCAATATCTCCTGTTGCTATTGGATCATACTTCGACAATGCATGATTTCAGTAACAACGATGTAAAGAGGAAACAAATGTTGAAGTCTTTTTTCTTTTCTTTGTTTTAAATAACAAATAAAAGTGAAGAAAATGATTTGGGTTGATAGAAGACTGGTTGCTTTGTGCATGACCAGTTGTGAAACGGTAACGGTAGCCCCTCTCTCTCTATGTGTGTATATACACAGAGGCAGCAGATCAGTCGGAACTTCATAATTTTCTGCGAGACCTTTCGCAACCACTGACTTACTTGCCTCATAATTTATGGCAAATTTAAATATTTAGTATTATTTTGAAACAATGGGTAAATAATGAGTATAAATTAATTGAATATTTTTGAATTAAGATTAAATTGATAGAATGTATAAATATGAAAGATTAAATGTGCTATTAAACAAAATTTCTTAACAATCTCGTTAAGCCTTTAACGGCCGAGTTACCATTTTGTTATAAAATATAAATTTTAATTGTCATTTTGTAACATTTAAAAGTTTAGTTACCATTTTGTTTTTTTAACAAAGTTCAATTACCATTTGTGAACTTTACCTTTGTTTTTAATGTGATTTGGGTTCTTGAAAGGTGTTAAATAATTCACTCGGAATGACCCGAATTCAAAACTCAAACTTAATACGAATTCAAAACCCGAATTAACTTGACCTGAGATGAAATCGACTCTAAATTACTCGACCTAAAATGAACCCAAGCTCGAAGTAACCCATCAATTAACTGATTCAGACCCGAACTGTTTTAACCCGATCTGAAATGAACCCGGCCCAAAATGAACACAACATGAAATGAACTAGACCTGAAACTGACTCACACCCGACTCGAATCAAATCGAAACATCAAATCGACCTGCAATAACATCGAGTATTCGATTTCACTCGACCTGACAAAACTCGACTTAAAACTCATCCGATTATATGCTTTTACATCCCTACCCCAACCCTAGCTTGTCGCCACTGTTCTCATCCTCCGTTCCACCGCCCATCAATAACTTCTGGCCACATGCCGTCATTCTCACTGACAACTGGTAGTCTATTTTGTAAGTATTTAATCGTAAAACTTTATACTATAATTTGACCATAAACTAGCGATTTTCTCATTATTAAATTTAATATTTCACTGTCTGGGTAATTTATCTTTTGTTGGCTATACACGTAGTGTTAGGAAAGCTTTGATAGAATGTAATTATTATTTAATTACAGTTTTGATTCGTTAAGCTAGTTTTATTTGACAATATTTTTTTTCATTTGGTATTATTTGATAAGTTCAGCACAAAAAGCATATTTTAATTAAATAAAAAGATAATACACTTCTACTGCAAATGTCAGAATTCGAACCTTAAAAAATAAGATAACATGAACATTCTTACCACTATTAATCAACTTCCTTGGTAGCCTCGAGTATCATCTGAAAGGCCTCCTCGATAGACGACTTCAACATGTGGTGATCTATGTGGTCTTTCTGGGTTCCAATCGCAACCCTCAGCTTTCCCATGTAACTCACCATTGTTGTGACCAGACTCTGCAAGTTGCAAAATCATTCGTCAATATATCCAGATAAAATACATATATGTTTTAGCAAAATCTGTAAACAAACCTGAGGCGGGCCGGCCACCATAAAATACAAGCTTTTAACCGGATGGTTAGCCAACGCCATCCGTTCCACCGGTCCAATCATATTCGTGATTCCCATGGTGGTGTTCTTTAATGTGTTGTGGATGTATTTAGCTGTTGCCTGTAATATATATGATGATCCATTGTTATGTTAAAAACATTTTGATATTAATATTGCATCAATCAGATAACTGATATCTATCTATTTATCTATTTAGATAGGCAAATGTGGGAAAAGGATACCTCAGGGCCTGTGTATTTCCTCAAACACTCTAGAAGGCTGCCGGTAAGAAAAACAGCACCCGAGTTGCGCTTTCTCTGGATAAGTTTGTGAGCTTTCCGAACAAAGTCAAGCGGATTGCAAGATTCAGCACTGCTTAATTCAGGCAATGGAACATGCAAGAATGCGAACTGGTTTCCCCATGTTTTCTCTGCTCCTGGTTTGAGCATCTCCTTCACGGACTTGTACTCTCGGACGTCCCTTGTATTCAGCAGCACAAGTGCTGTGGTTTGTTCACTGTTCAACTTACTGCTTCCTCCAACCTTTCCTTGCATGTATAGTCGAGTCCCAAGGAAAATCATCCCCGTAGTTACATCATTTATTGTCTGTAAGAACCCGACAAGAAAAAAAAGGAAGTAACTAAGTTTAAACAGATAATAAGAACAAAAGGTTAGGTTGTAACTTGTACCAGAAGCGTACCACTCCAAGCTTGGTCTTGATTTGTTTGATGTGATCAAGTGAAAATGTCAATGTTGAAATTACAACAGGCTTGAACTCTACCCCGGGATCACCAGATCTGATCAAACTCTTATCATCCTCAACATAAGTGCTTTTCAACAGGCTCCAACCAAAATCCGACACTGTGTTGAAAGCTAACCCTAAACCATTAGCAATTTTACTGAAAATGTTGTCACTATTAACGGTAACACTAGGGTTTGGGGCAGACCCACGTGAAGGAAATGTTAATGGAACCGAGGGGTTGTCAGCTCTTTGTAAACAAGACAGAAGAGCACCCATGAGAGAGTAGCCGTCACCCAGTGAATGATGGAGCTTGAATATTACATTACCAGCTGCATGGCTTGTCGGGTACTTGACGATATGAACATTCCACAGTGGCCGGTTTTGTGGGAGTTGTTCCATTGCAATGGCCGAGAGATAGTCGGTTAGGTGATTGTCATAAGTTTCCGGAGATAATCCGGGTGGGAAAATAGGGATATTTACATGATCTTCAAGCTTTACCTCAACCTTCCTCCAGTGCTTTACACCATTTTCATCATTAGCCTGGATATAATTCGAGTTAATAATGAATCTGTTCTTCACGTTAAATTTAGTGTACGATGTAATATACAACAATCTACATTGTAACATCAATAGTTTTAGTATAACCATCGGTATCCGACTCAACAACAGATAGATGATCAAACAATAAAACATATAGACAAAGGTGAAAAGCAAAGAAACTTGAAGAAGAGAAAATGAGAGTGGAATATACATAATATGTAGCATTAATTACCATGACGGAGGAGAATCGAGGATTAATAGGAAGGAAGACATCTTTAAGCAAAGTAAAGGCGGGCAAATCATGGAGAGGGATTTCAAAGTCCAAAACAGCAATAATGCAGAGGGAAAGCACTGAGCTGTTGAGATACTGTCCAGTTGGACTGACCGGCTCACCTTCGTCTACATTCAACTCCTTCACCATGTTTATAATTCAAGCTTTAGTTGATGCTCTTTGGCGTTGGCTTGCTTCTCCTATTTATATAGTAGATCAGTGCCGGATGCATGCAATTCTTAAGGGACCACTCTTCTTGAATTTCTAAATTCGTCACTGTAATAGATGCCAACGAACAGTAGATGCCAACGAACACGAGGTTCATGCTTGTAGGATACATGTGCGATGTTGGGTTATTCAGTAAGTTCCATTTTTCAGCTTTTATTACGTAGATATATGGCCATCATCAATGGTGTGTTAACCAATAGCCATATAAGTGGCCTAAATGTAGTGGTACAACGTGATGTCATTATGGGGTGTTGGAAACCTATCGGGCCCAACACACCTACTATGGAGGACTTAAAGACTGACCACTACTGCTATATCAATTCCTTAAGTCGGTTAATCTTTTTATTTTTTAATTTTTTAGTGCACAATAACTAGGCGACAGTGCCGACCATATCCTATTCATGCGATAGAACCATGTACTAATCAAGTGGCAGAGCCAACCATATATCAACTTAGGCGTAAAACTAATCATATATCAAGAACTAATTCAAGTACACTAAAGAATACATAAAACAAAGACTTGACCGAAAAACTTCTTGTTACAAGAAATAATACTTCTATTAATATAGAAAAATATTAATATTACAACATACTTACCTAATTTATTTCTCTACTCGCACAGACACTCTTGCACTTACACCAGCACTTGCGCTCCACTGACGCACACTCCACTTGCACCCACTCTACACACTTATCTTTTCACCAGCATTCAACACAAATGACACAGCTTATTTATAGGCTATACTTTATGCTCTGGAGTTCTCTGAAAACAATGAAAAGTCGGTGACTTCTTCACGTTCTCCCTCAACGACTTCTCTCTTCAAGTGATTTACAGATTATTTCAAGTGCTTCCCTGAACTTATCGACTTTGATGTGTTAACCAATAACCATATAAGTGGCCTAAATGTAGTGGTGGTAGGGTTGTAAAAACAGATAATTGGATGGGTTTCAGGTCGGGTCCTGTCAGGTACAGGTTAATTTAAGTTAAATTTTTTTTGACTCGACTCGGTCGGGTGCGGGTCAGTAGCAGGTCGGGTCCATTTCAGTTCGGGACTATTTCAGGTCGGGTCCATTTCAGGTTGGGTTTATTTCAGGTCAGGTTCAAACAAATCGGGTCCGAACCAAGTAATTGGCAGGTTAATTCGAGCTCGGGTAGACTTCAGGTCGGGTTCATTTCAGTCCGGGTTCATTTCAGGTCGGGTTCATTTCAGATCGGGTAATTTTAGGTCGGTTTCATTTCAGGTTGGGTTAATTCGAGTTTTGAATTTTTATTATTTTTTAGTTCGGTACAGTTGTACAAGTAGTCGATATTTATTTCGAGTTAATTATTTAACGTCTTTCATGGAATCACATTAAAAATAAAAAATCGACACTAGAAATGAATAGACATCATAAATGATTCATATCTAAAATAATAAAGTAAATTAAAAACTTGAAATAGGGTCAATTTTGAATAAAAACAAAATTTTAGGGACTATAATGAACAACAAATAATAAATAAGTCAATTTGGACTAAAAATAAAGTTTGAAGGACTTAATTAAATTGAACTAAAACTTAAAAGACTTAAATGAAAAATATCTAAAATTTAAAGGGCTACAAAATATTTAGCCCATCTAAAATGAATGGATGGTGGGATATGAGCCCAAAGCCCGCAAACTATTAATAACTAATAATTATTATTAATTAATAATTATTATATATACATTATATAACTTATAAGTTTTAATATATATATATATTAATTATATTTATATGTTATAAGTTTTAATATATATATATTATATGTTATATTAATTATTATGCATGTATACATATAATATATATGTATTATATGTTATATTAATTATATTTATATGTTATATTATAAGTTTATATTAGAGTGTTTAGGGTTTAAGGTGTTGCATTGTGGTTTATGAGTTATCATTATTGTTTATGGTTTAGGGTTTAGGGTTTATGGTTTCGAGTTTGAGAGTTGGGGTTTATATTCGAGGGTTTAGCGTTTAGGGTGTTGCATCAGGGTTCACGAGTTATCATTACTGTTTATTGTTTAGAGTTTAAGGGTTTAGGGTTTAGGGTTTATGATTTAAGAGTTAGGGTTTATATTCGAGGGTTTATAATTCATATTAGAGTGTTTATGGTTTAGGGTGTTACATTAGGGTTTATGAGTTATCATCATTATTTACGGTTTAGTGTTTAGGGTTTATGATTTGAGAGTTAAGGTTTATATTCGAGGGTTTAGGGTTTAGGGCGTTGCATTTGGGTTTATGAGTTATTATTATTGTTTATGATTTAGAGTTTAAGGGTTTAAGGTTTATGATTTAGACTTTATGAGTTAGGGTTTGTATTCAAGAGTTTGTGGTTCATATTAGAGTGTTTAGGGTTTAGGGTGTTGTATTAGGGTTTATGTGTTATCATCATTGATTATGGATTAGAGTTTAGGGTTTAGGGTTTAGAGTATAATGTTTGAGAGTTAAGGTTTATATTTGAGGGTTTATGGTGTTGTATTAGGGTTTACGAGTTATCATTATTGTTTATGGTTTAGAGTTTAAGGGTTTAGGGTTTATAGTTTAAGAGTTAGGGTTTGTATTCGAAGGTTTGTTGTTCATATTAGAGTGTTTAGGGTTTATGGTGTTGCATTATAGTTTATGAGTTATCATTATTGTTTATGGTTTAGGGTTTAGGGTTTATGATTTGAGAATTAGGGTTTGTATTCAAGGGTTTAGGGTTTATGGTGTTGCATTAGGGTTTACGAGTTATTATTATTGTTTATGGTTTAGAGTTTAAGGGTTTATGGTTTATGATTTAGGAGTTGGGGTTTGTATTTGAGGGTTTATGGTTTATATTAAAGTGTTTAGGGTGTTGCATTAGGGTTTATGAGTTTTCAATATTGTTTATGGTTTATGGTTTAGAGTTTAGGGTTTATGGTTAATATTCAAGTGTTTAGGGTTTAGGGTGTTGCATTAGGGTTTATGAACTATCATTATTGTTTATGGTTTAAGGTTTAAGGCTTAGAGTTTATAGTTTAAGGTCTAGGGTTTATGGTTCATATTATGGTATTTAGTGTGTTGCATTAGGGTTTATGAGTTATCATTATTGCTTATGGTTTAGAGTTTAGGGTTTAGGGTTTAGTGTTTAGTGTTCATAAGTTCTGGGAGCTAAGTTATCTCACCTAACTTGTATTTCTAAATTATCAGTTTGTATAATTGTAAGTTTAAAGAATACTAACTTGAATTATGTTGTAATACATTTCTGTTTAATGTTTATGTTCATTTGTACTTGTATTTTATTGTACTATCAAATGTTCATTTTTTTCTTAAGTTTATTATCAAGTGTTCAAATACGTAAGCATAAATATCTAATGAGCAGTTAATAGAAATCATTAATTAATTAGCACAACTTATAATTTTTTTGTCTTAACAATTTTTTGCACAACTTGTAAACAATTTGACTTGAAGTATAAATATGTACAATATTTTAAGTTATTTAAAAATCAAGTTTATATTTTAAGTTGGTGAGAAAACATTTACATTAAAATTATAATAATATGTATAATATTTTAAGTCAAATAAAAATTAATTTAAATTTTAAGTTGGTTAAAATTCAAGTAATAATATGTATAATACTTTAAGTTAATTAAAAATTAATGTATATCACATTTATGTATATTGTATATGTTATATATATATATATTATGTATATAATCTGTAACATATGTATATTGTATGTATTATGTATATGTTATATATATTATGTATATAATCTGCAATATATGTATATTGTAATATATGTTATATATAATATGTAATACATAATTATGTATTATGTATATGTATATGTTATACATATTATGTTTATATAAATGTTATATATATTATATATATGTATGTGTCATGATTCATGTATGTGTATGTGTATGTATATAATATGTATGTGTATATACTAATATATATGTACTTATGTGTGTGTATGTATTTATGTATTATGTGTCATGTGTGCATATATATATATATATATATATATATATATATATATATATATATATATATATATATTTATGAACTTTTTTTAATTCATTAAGTCATGGATTTTGGGTCAATATCAGTTCAGGTCAACAACAGTTCAAGTTCAAAACAGGTCGGGTCAATTAACAGGCCGGGTTCATAACATGTCGGGTAAAATCAGATCTCGGGTCGATTCAGTCGGGTAATATCAGGTAATTTGCCAGGTCGGTCTCGGGTTCGGGTTCGTTTCAGTCGGATGCAGGTCGGGTTTCAGGTCAAAATTAACAGGTCAGATTCGGGTTCGAGTCGATTTCAGTCGGACGTAGATCGGGTTCGGTTGCTACAGTAACAAGTTTAACTCGGGTTCGGGTCAACAACAGTCAATTATAGTTCGAGTTCGTATCATCGAATTCTCAAGTTAAATCAGGTTCTGACTCGAACATGTTTCAGACATGTTTTCAGTTTCTGACTTGTTTTTACATTCCTTTAAGTGGTGCAACGTTGATGTCATTATGGTGCTTATGAAATGGTCCAGATTTTAAATTTATTTTTCCAACTATATAATTCCCGTTATTAGTGTAGCAAGGCACGTTGAAAATGCGAACTGACAATGAATCCGCAATTATTAGTTCGGCAGGGGGAGGGTGTGAATTGGATGGAAATAATAGTGATCTGAATGTTGTATGTGTGGAGAAATTAAATTATGAACTATTCCCACTACGTCATTTATGGTTCCAATTAATAAAATTTATTTATTTTATTAATTTTTTCACGTCATCTTTTTATCAAATAAATCTTTTTCGGTAAAAAATATTTTTTAATTTAATTTATAGTAAATATGAGTGAAGATTCGATTACGGGTAGGAGACCATAAATAATATGGTGAGAAGGACGCATGATATATTTTCTCGTACGAGTGAGTCGGATTCGATTACGGCTCCAATTGGGGATGAAGGGGTAGGTTGGGTTCAAAGATTGTATTACATATTGTATGTATTGATGTGGTATCGATTATGTTAACCGATTTTATATATTGAATGATAACTATTAAATAGAAATATAGTTTGAATTCCGTTGGTTCTAACTAATAATTTGCTTTAGTAGTAATACTGAGATTTTATCGATCTTTGAGTATTTAATTGGAATGAAAATTGGTGGTACCAAAAAGGCGACAGGGAAATCCCTAGAATGGTTGAAGGGGAGAAAATAGTCAATGAACCAACACGATTAGGGTACTCTCATAAAATGTATGAGGCTCGGAAAGAGCGATGAAAAAGAGAGGATTAAAAGAGTTGTTTTATCAACTGGTTAATATAAGTGGTTAGTAGTTTGGTATAGCTTAAGTAAATTTTGAGTTTGAGGTCTTGTGTATGTAAAAAATCTTCGTTGGGAGATTCACTCACCAAAAACAGGTGTATAACACGGGTCGGTCCGGATTAGTCAGGGCAAAATCCTGGAAAATCGGAAGGGAAACCAAAAAAAGAGTTGCTTTTCTACCGATCGTCTAGTGAGATAAAACACTAGACTTATCAGATTTAGGTGGTTTGCTAGGGTTTGAAGAAAAAGGGAAAAATATCCCTTAGGGATTTAGATTGAACGATATTAGAAACTGAAACAGTAGAAAAGGAACTTTTATTAAACCTTCGGTAAAATTGTCAAAGTCAACACAAAACTATTAACTAAGGTTTTTATTTATACTAAAATAAAACCTAAAGAAACTAAAAAGAAAATAAAGAAAACCTCTAACTAACAATCAGCAAACATCTGTATTCTAATAGCCCCCCTCAAGGTGGAGCATATACATCGTGTATGCCCAGCTTGGAAATAAAAGATGAAAAAACAGAAGGAAGTAAGGCCTTAGTAAAACAATCTGCTAATTGATTTTGAGTAGAAACAGGAAAGAGCTTGATGATCCCATTCTGAACTTTCTCTCGGATGATATGACAATCTATCTCTATGTGCTTCGTGCGTTCATGATGAACTGGATTCTCAGCTATCCTTATTGCTGACTCATTATCACAAAATAAATGTGCAGTGCGTAAAGGAACCTGCAAGTCAGACAAAAGAAAATTAAACCATTGCAATTCACATGTGACAGCAGCAATAGCCCTATATTCAGCTTCAGTAGAAGATCGAGAAACAGTGTTTTGTTTCTTAGACTTCCATGACACTAAGGAATTGCCTATAAATATACAAAATTCTGTTGTAGATTTTCTGGACTCAGGACATGAAGCCCAATCTGAGTCAGAAAAAGCTTGTAAATGAAAATTATTATCAACAGAAAAGAATAACCCTTGCCCTGGAGACGCCTTTAAGTATCTAAGAACACGATGAGCTTCCATGAGATGAACAGAAGTTGGGGCAGCAAGGTGTTGGGATAATTGTTGCACAACATAACAAATATCAGGCCTAGTATGTGTTAAATATAAAAGTTTACCTACAAGCCTTCGATATGCTGTTATGTCAGTTAAAGGAGAACCTTTATGTTCAGCAAGCTTAGAAGTATACATTATGGGGGTGGAAACAGTTTTACACTCTAAAAAACATGTTTCTTTTAAGAGATCTAAAACATATTTTCTCTGACATAGGTTTATACCAAGGTTAGATCGAGTAACTTCTAAGCCAAGAAAGTACTTAAGATTCCCTAAGTCTTTAATCTTAAAGGTATCATGTAAAACACTTTTAATACCTTTTATTTCATCCATATTGGGACTTGCCACAATTATATCATCAACATAGATTGCAAGAGCAACAAAATCAGAACCAGAACCTCTAACTAACAAAGAGCTATCAGAACCAGTTTGCTTAAATCCTAATGAAAGAAGAGTTTCAATTAACTTTTCATTCCACTTACGACTAGCTTGTTTTAGACCATACAAGCTTTTCTGCAATTTACAAACAAGACCAGGATTGGGAGGATTAAAACCAGGGGGTAAATCCATGTAGACTTCCTCTTTTAAATGTCCATGTAAAAAAGCATTGTTTATGTCTAATTGATGTAAATGCCATTTCTTAGCAGCAACAATAGCAAGAAGAGCTCTAATAGTGTTAATCTTAGTAACAGGGCTAAAAGTGTCAAAATAATCAATCCCTGACTGTTGAGTATACCCTTTTGCTACAAGACGAGCTTTATACCTTTCTAATGTTCCATCAGACTTTAACTTGGTCATAAAAACCCATTTGCAACCTACTGTACTTTTACCAGGGGGAAGAGGAACAAGCTGCCAAGTTTTATTAAGTTCTAAAGCTCTAATTTCTTCTTGCATTGCTTCTTTCCAACATTCATGTTTAATGGCTTGATTGTAAGTCTTAAGTTCAGCTAACACCTCAGCATTATTGATGTAAGATTTATGAGCAGATGATATATTATGATAAGACAATACTTGAGCAATTTGATGAGGAGAAGTTCTTACCTTAGGCAATGAAACATTAAAATCTTTAAACTTTTCTGGAAGTTGCCTCTGCCTAGATGGCCGAGTAGAAACAAAAGATTGTTGACTTGATGCAACATGTTTAGAATTACCAACAGAAGTATGAGAATCAATGGAATGATTATTAACAGAATCAGGAGGAACAAGAGAATGATAAGCAGAATCAGGGAATTCAGTATTTGTAATGGAACTTATATTATTATCTGAATTCACAACAGAATTATCATTAACATAATCATTTATGACAGAGGGAACTTGATTATGAACAGGATGCAAGAATTCAGAATTGTTCATTAAAACAACATCATCAGCAAAATGAGAATTTTCATAAACATGAAGCACAACGTCACTGGATGTTTGTTTAAAAGGAAATAATTCTTCAGAAAAAGTTACATCTCTTGAAACAAAGATGCTCTTAGTTTCTAAATCAAAAACTCTAAAACCTTTGGTATGTTTAGGATATCCTAAGAAAACACATTTAGAGGCACGATGATGCATCTCTGTTTTGGGTTTAGGCAAAACAGATACATAAGCCAAACAACCAAAAACTTTTAAATGTTTTAAATTTGGTTTTGAATGAAAAAGTAACTCAAAAGGTGTTTTATTTTCTAAAACAGGGGTGGGAGTAACATTGATTAAAAAAGCAGAATGCAATATGCAATCTATCCAAAAACAGAAAGGTAGATTAGCTTGAAATCTCAAAGACCTTGCAACAGTCAATATGTGTTGATGCTTTCTCTCAACAGTACTATTCTGTTGAGGTGTGTATGTGCAAGAAGTTTGATGTATAATGCCCTTACTTTTAAAAAAACTCAGTCATTTCAAACTCCTTGGCATTATCACTTCTTATACATTTAACTTGTTTTGAAAATTGAACTTCAACAAAAGAACAAAAATTAATTATAAGATTTCTAACTTCCCCTTTGTTATGCATTGGAAAAACCCATAAAAATCTAGTTTTATCATCAACTATGGTTAAAAAATATGAATGTCCATACAAACTTTTAATGGGAAAAGGTCCCCAAACATCCATGTGAATAAGATCAAAGGGAGAAGCACTAACAGAGTTACTGACAGGAAAAGAAGGTCTCTTCTGTTTGGCAAAATGACAAACCTCACACTCAGAAACATTTCCTAAAGGTATATCATTATGTATTTCAGCAAAAAATTTCATCCTTCTAGAAGAAGGATGTCCTAGCCTAGCATGCCAAAGGGTCAAAGGATGACTAGAAGAAACAATACTAGAGGCAGAAGTATTGCTAAGACTAGAAGAACTACCAGAAGCAACACCAGCAGAATTAAAAACATTATCAGAAGAATTATGAATAATAGTATTAAAAACAGAAGATTGACAAACCAAATTCGAAACATCAAGATGATATAACCCTTGAACTTGCTTAGCTATACCAATCATCTTCCACTAAAGTGTATCCTGTATAACACAACAATTGTGTGAGAAAATTAAAGAATACACACTATCTTGAACTAATTGAGAGACATATATCAAATTAAAACCAAACTTAGGAATGTGAAAAACATTATTTAAAACCAGAGAATGCAAGACAACAGTACCAATATGATGAACCTTAACTAGTTCATTATTAGAAAGCTTTACAAACTTATCGTGCACAATATCATAATCCTTGAAAAAAAAACTAGATCATTGACTATGTGATCAGTAGCTCCAGAGTCAATTATCCAAGAAACACTATTATGAGAAATATTATTAGAAACACCACTGCAACAATAAGAAACATTGTTACAGAAAGAAATGCTGAAGCCTAACTCAGAAGAAAGAACATTACCTGATTCAGAAGCCTGTTTAGTATCAGAAACAAAAGCTGAAGACAAAGCATTAACTTGTGGCTGAACATTCTGATTTTGACCAAGAACAACATGTGGAGAAACAGAAGAAGCACGTTCTTGAAGCAAAGAAACAATGCTCTCATATTGTTCTTTTGTAAAGATAGGAGGGTAACCAGGATTTTGATTAACACAAGACTCACTAGGGACACTGGTTTCACAAGAACCCACCTGATTAGACCTAGGAGTTTGATACTTAGTTTTATAACCTGGAGGATAACCATGTTTCCGAAAACACTTCTCTATAGAATGCCCAAATATACCACAAAAAGTACATGTCGGTTTTTTATTCCCAGAATTAGTACTATACTTCTTTCCAGCAGACTCAGAATTATAATTCTTGTAAGAAGGAAACCTATTTATATTTTGGGACTAAACACGACCAGCTAAGAAAACAGAAGAGTCACAATTCGAGATACTAGACCCTAAAGTTCTTTCATGCTGAATAACAAGAGCAAAAATTTCATTTATGGACGACAAAGGCTTCATCATAAGGATCTGGGCCTTTTGAACAGAGAAATTATCATTTAACCCTCGCAAGAATCTAAGAACAAAGTCATGTTTCCTATATTTATTTGCATCACAATCACAATGTATTAAAGGACGGAGGTTCGAAATTTCATCCCAGAGTACCTTAAGTTGCGTGTGATAGACGGTGACGGGCATAGATCCTTGTTGAAGCGAGTAAAAATCTTGCATCAAATCAGAAATACGAACAAGATCCCCTTGGCTGAATCGGTCAAACAAATCAGCCCAGAGCTCGCTTGCATTGTCGATCCAAATTACACTCTGAGCAATCTCATTGCTTAACGCGCGCTGGAGCCAAGAAAGCACAAGATTGTTGCACTTCATCCAGGCGTTGTAGGAAGAATCATCCTTCTTGGGTTCTGTGATCGAGCCATCAACGAACCGGAATTTGTTCTTCGAGATAAGCGACATCTTCATAGATCTCGCCCAGCCGTGATAGTTGTTGCCGGTGAGGAGCGACGAAGTCAAGACTAACGCTGGATTCTCGTTGGGATGCACATAATACTCATTATTCGGATCATCAACACGAACGAAACGGCCGTCGTTTGTCTCGGAGGAGCGCAGCGGAATGGAGTCGACTGATACCATATCAGATTTAAGTGGTTTGCTAGGGTTTGAAGAAAAGGGGAAAATATCCCTTAGGGATTTAGATTGAACGATATTAGAAACTGAAACAGTAGAAAAGGAACTTTTATTAAACCTTCGGTAAAATTGTCAAAGTCTAACACAAAACTATTAAATAAGGTTTTTATTTATACTAAAATAAAACCTAAAGAAACTAAAAAGAAAATAAAGAAAACCTCTAACTAACAATCAACAAACATCTGTATTCTAATAAGACTCCTTAAGTAAGGTCATAGATTTGAGATTTAACATTGTGAGTGAAAAAAATTTGAGTTGTGAAGGTCGCCCTTACAATAGATATGTGCAGTACTCGGTTCGGATAATCAACCATTGAATTAAATAAGGGGGTTAAACTAAAAAAGAATTGTCTTTTACGAATGCCCATATTCAAGAGGCTTCCGGAAAATAACCTTAAGATTGTCTAAAGTGAGCAGAAACGTTTTATGCTTGCATAATATGCTGTCATGGGCTAGCTCATAATAAAGGGTAAATCTCTTGTAGTATTCATTCTCAAAATTGTTTGGAGTACATTTAACATTTGGGAAAAGAGAAACATCAGGCAGTTTGGGGATCTAAGATTAGGTTTATTGTAATAGACTAACAATTTTTTTTTATATAAATAAGGGTACCATCATGTGCCTCATTAAAAAAACCTCTCTAAACCTAGATGAAGAGTGCGCATGAAAATATTTACAGAAAGAATACGAAACAAGCTCGGCAAACAAACCATAAAATCAAGGAAAAAACAACAAAGTTAACCCACACCCCCATCATGCTGCAAAAGCCCGACCACCTCCCCAGGTGGTACATCGAAGATCCGCTCCCTCAAAGGAAGACCACGCATAAGAGCCGCAAGACGATCGGCAATTGCATTGGCGCTCCGGCTAATGCAAAGGACCCGCACCTCCCATTGGCGATCAAGCAAGCCTCAGATATTAACCACCAGAGCACAATCCGTTAACACCCTCAAATTTTCGTAAAAAATATCTGCCACTGTCAGGTTGTTTGAATAATAATATTATATTTTATTAAAAGAGTTGCTTTGAAGAAGAAGGTTTGATATAATGTTTATTTATCTATTAAGATGAAAAAGGTGTTGGCTAAGGATGGTTCTAAACATGTACAATAGGTACAACCATACAATGTTTCTATAAAAAGAGGACCCAAAATGAGTTATACAATAATATATATATATATATATATATATATATATATATATATATATATATATTATAAAATACTATAATATATATAACAAATTTCTAAAAAAAAAGTTGAAAAAGTTTATATTGAGAGCATTGCAAATGATTTTTTTAATAGAAGCCGCTAGTTTTGTTAAAAGAGAAAATATCTAAAATTACAATAAGAATTTACAACTATCATCATAAACTAAATACATAATTTTAACATTTTCCTAAAACTGGCCACTTTAAATCATATAAGAATTATACATGGAAAATGTTAAAAACCCATCCAAAAAACTCGAACGAAAAACAGATACGAACAAATCTGACTGCATCGGCAAACAAACCACAAAAGGAGATTAAGTTATTGAAAGACCACCGAGAACCGCAAAACAGAGCTGAGCGTCGTGAGAAACTATCCACGAGCGCAAACCGCATATCCAAATTCAATCCGAGAATCTAAACAGAGATAAACATACCATAAAGGTAGAGAAAAACGTGCCATAAAAACATAGTTATTTTTATTAAAAAAATAAAAAAAATAAAAAAAATCCGAGGGTCAACTACCAGCATCAAAACTGGTGTCGTCGCCGATTAAATAAAAATGAAAAAGTAAAACTTGTAACGCTCTATAGAAGAAAAGGGTTGCGGCAAAACCCTAAGAGAAAAGGGTTTAATAATAGTTGCGTTGTAGATGATTTTACTTTATAACATAAAAGAAGAATAGTATTTGTAAGTAAAAATGTTATATTTTTAAGTATTTGTAAGTTATTTTTATGTTGCTGAAAAAAGTAATTTAATATTTTTTATATTAAAAAAAATTATTTGAACAAAATCTTAAATTTTTTAAATATTATAAATTAAACATTTTAATTTATAATCTTTGAAATCGGCCATGAGTGTAAGTTACTTGAAGAGTTTGATGATCGTCTTTTCATCGTCGTGTGTCATATCGAGTGGGTAGATAATTATTGGGAAAATTATGTGGTGGCCAGGGCTGTTGGGTGTTCGAAAATATTGATTGATGCAGGCCGCAGGGTGGCAGTTTACTATCCTTGTATTTTTTAGGTTATGTCAGATGGAATAAAGTCTGCTTGTCCTCGTTTAAGGGCCCATAGTGTTTGTAAGTAGGTCATGTTGTGGACCGAGAGTAAAGTTCGTTTGTCGTTTGTTTAAGTAGAGGTTTTAGGGTTGTTCTAGCATGCGACTGCCTAATATACGGCGTTACCGGAAACATGATAAGCGTTACCGGAAACATGATAAGGTATGGATACTTTCGAAAAAGTATGGATACTTTCGAAATCAACATATTCGGTACCGCTTTACCGAATACATTATCCATACTTTTTCGAAAATATCCATACCTTATCATGTTTCCGGTAACGCCTTATAATGTTTCCGATAACGCCGTATATTAGCCGTATATTAAGCGGCCGCATGCTAGAAAACTCCGAAGTTTTAATATGGTTAGAGAAAAAAATTGGGATGGAGGCAATTGCCCCTCCCTCTCCATACTATGTAGTTCTGTCACTAGTATAAAATTATGGAGAGAAATGGTTGATCTATCAATTACTTAATAGTTGATAACATATTTAATTATATTAGTTGATAGTTGATAGTTGATAGCTGATAATGACTCATTAATTAATTTAATTAGTTGATTGTATAAATGTACTTGGTAAAATTAACTGATAACTTGGTAAAATTAACTGATAACTAATAAATGCTTGCTTATTTGAACAAACAAATTGACATATAAGTACATAATATGTTCAATACTTGTTCGAATAATTTATTAATTATTAATATTTGGTACATATTAGTATGCATTAGATTATGATTTTTTAATATAACGTTACTATACATATTTGAAGAATGCATATATTAATTTTTTTATGGAATATCTTTTTAATACAGTTTTATTAATTACTAAACTTAGATGATTTTTAAAGAGTATGTATTAATCTTATCTATTTGAATGAAAATTAATTATTTAAATATGTGAGTTTATTTAAATTTATGTTATTTGGAGAACCTTTTGTAATTTTCAAGCACAAAAGAATTTTTATAACTTTTATATACGATCTTCTAAATTCAAAAAACTGTAATTAACAGATTTGTCTGATTAATCTTTTAAAAATATCAGCTCTAATTTTAACTCAAAATTTTGTCTACCAAACAAAGTGACTGAATTTTTTAAGTTTATTGAAGAACACATTTGACAATGATTGGTAAATAATTTACTTAGTTTAGACCGAGGAATAAATATTGCATATTATGGCTTCCTTTGCTATTGTTATGGCAAACGATCGACGTTAAATTGAAAAATTCAGCTGTCAGCAAACGTTCATTTAGGCGCTAAAAATGATAAGCAAATGTCCGTTCACAACCAAAACGGAAATTGTTTGACAAAAAATTGGTGGGCAAACGCCGGTTTGGGTTGCTACATGTAACAAAAAAACGGGGACTATAACATTTTTGGGCAGATAAATTAATAATGCGCTTTGCAAACCTCAAGCAATTAGGTTTAGGAAGGCCAGTTTCTGATCATGCTCCATTGTTATTTATTAGTGATAATTCAGATTAGGGTTAAAAACTTTTCGTTTCTTGAATTGCTGAATGGATGGAAAGAAAATGTGAAGTGAATAGAATTGGATTGGTTAAAATTAGATTATCAAGCCGGTTTGAAAATGGGGTTGATGAGGAAGCTTCAACTATTAAAAGTTAAATAGTGGTCCACTATCGTAATAACAATAGTAGCATTGTCTAAAATTATTATTGCAAAAAATAGCGATTCGTAATAATTATAATAATATTTGTTATGTCTACAATCGTAATAAAACATCACGATTAAAAATATAACTACAACCGTAATTTAAATATTTTACTAAAGGTATTCTTGAAGAGTTGGAATCCGCAAGATTTTGGTGATGTTGAGAATAAGGTGATTGAATTAGAAAATTTTATTGAGGAAATAGATGTGGAGGCTTCGCCTGTGCGAGCTTTCAGAGGAGGAGGTGAAGGCACGAAGAAATGTGTTTAATTTCCAAGCCGTGGTCAGATAAAATTTGTGGTATACCGACGAAAGTTATCAGATTTCAAGTTTAATCTCGAACAATTTTTTCCTATCCTCTTATAAAAAGAACAATGAACCAAAACTATGCACACATTGCTGTCTTCAAAGTGTTCCTTCATCTATAATTAGGGTGGTGCAAAACTTTGTCTCAACTTAAAAAAATTGAATTATTCGACTCGACTCGACTCATCTTTACTTGACTCGACAATCTTTTAAATAAAATTTGAATTATAAAATAAAATTCGAATAACTCAAAATTTTTAGTAATCAGTGGATCAATTTTCAAGTTCGATTCAAGTCTCTGAGTTCTGAGTTCTGCCTAACATATATATATATATATATATATATATATATATATATATATATATATATATATATATATATCACGTACGAAAAAATATGAAGAAATAAATATGTGCGTGTGTGTTGTATATGGTTATAGAAAACCATTTAAATCATTTCTAATTAGTATCATAACAATATAAATGTTTACAATTAAATTTAAACAGAAACTCGAACTTGACTCGAATCGAATTTCATAGGCTTAACTCGAAAAAAGTTTCAAATAAAGTTTAAGTTATAAAATATGACTCTTCAACTTGACTAACTATTTTTTTTTTGAATCGACTCGATCAAATGTCCACACATATGTATTTCTTAATATTTTTCACATGTGATATATACATATATCATGCATAGCGTAGGACTCACATTTAGTGTAACCCCCTCGTCCCGGTCTGGTCGGATGACCGGTCCGAGTGGGCCACACGGGGAAAACCGAAGCGAAACCCGTTAAGGCTTCCCCTCGGTTAACGACCCAGAAAATTCTTTTTATTTTATCTTGTCTATATGCATAAATTAATCCTATGTGAAGCACAGCAGCGGAAGATACAAACATTGCAACATACACCGACCAACCAAACATTAAACAACTCATTTTAGACCTTTACAGCAGGCCGTTTCGAAACGCCCTTAGGGAGTTCCGAAATGCCTTGACTTAGTCAACAGGCCAGGGTCAACCATAAGGTGACCGTTCCGAAACAGGGGTGACCCGTATCGGAACGACCTTGACGGTCAATATCTCGTGGTCAACGAGATTTGACCGTTTCGAAACACCAAAGGCCCGTTTCGAAACGCCTTTATCTCGTCAATTTCTCAAAATTCCAGTAGCAAAAATGTTCCGAAACGACCCTCATCCGTTTCGAAACGGCAGGCCATTTGCAAAGGGACCGTATCGGAACAGGGGACCCGTTCCGAAACGCCTCCTGTCTGCAGACTCGTTTTGGCTGTTTTAAGGCACAAGGGTGCCCCAAACATCACCAAACACCCTATAACAACATATCAACTGAACTTAAGGCATACCCACTATACTAGCATGCTTCAACAAGATTAAGACAAGCCTAACACTAAGGCAAGACCTCACAAGGCGTGCATTCATTCCACATCATTCAAGCATAATATAATCTCTAAGGCATAAGACTAACATTCAAGATGAGCAATTTAGGCATGAGTTACAAACCAACATGGCAACACCAACCATGCAAAAGCAAGACATCAAGGAGTCCATATATGCTCCTAGCAACCAACAACTATCCAACAAATAAATACATGTCCCATTGCTCAAACTATTACATGTCTAACATTAAAAATCCATACTTGAAGCACTCAAGGTTAACAACCACACTTGGAGGCCCTCCACTTGCTCGAGCAACCCGCGAACTAAGGATCTGCAATGTTGAACAAAGAGAGCGTAAGCAAAGATGCTTAGTGAGGGTAAGCTCTAAAATCAAACCTCAACATTGCAGGGTCCGAGCACGATCTAGCCAAGGCATTTCACCAACATACCAAGGATTCACAAGAGTCATGAGAATAAAATACATGAGCAATGTACATTATGAATGCCATGAACATAAGCTTAACTCCATAATACATGTAAGCACATTCAAGCATCACATCAATGATCATAAACCCCAACACATTGTTGTACACATCACACAACATTGGCACCTAGATATGACCCGAATACGCGGATAAACATGTTAGAACTCACATCCAACAACCACATTACCTCACGGTGGGATTACACTCATCACCGGTCTCGCGGAGGGGATTCCACTCATCCTCACGCCCCGTCGATGGGATTCCACTCATCACCGACTATATTTAGACACAATTCCGGGCGAACCCGTACTCCTCCTTGGTGACTCAACGCCACCAAGGCCACGCGCGACTTTTGACTCATGTGTACACACTAACATCCTAATGATCGATCATTTGTATTCAAGTATACTAGTGCCAACATTTACTCATTTCTCATTACTCATTTCAATCACTTTCGTGCTTAGCACGTACTCACCAACATCTATCATCATGCATGTCTCAATAATCACAATTCATATCACATTTCACATGTATAATACAATATACATAAACCTTCATAACACATTTCATATGAGACATACACAACCACATAATTAAGTTCATCCAAAGGCTCTAGATCAAGCTTAGGATTAGGCTACCACCCTAATCCTAACTCTAGGTGGGTCTACCAAGCCCAACCTAGTCCATACACTCGAACCAACTATTTTTAAAACCATTTAAAACGATTAACCACTCACCTAAGCTTCCAAGCTCAAAGACCAAGCAAGCCACCACTTCAAATTCCCGGATTTACTTCCGATGCCTCATCGATGCCCAAACTTGATTCTAATCAATCCCAAACACAAACAAAACATCCACAATCAATATCTTATCATCGAAACTATCCCGGAATACAATTCAACCACAAACTACTATGTTGCAAGCATGAGAAATATCCATTTTTCACCAATTCGGATGGCCCCAAAACCTTGTCCAAAAACCATGATTTCAACTTCCATTATACCCACAAATGATTCCAATTCAATCCCCAACCATAGTACTATCAAAAGCCTATCAAAATCTACCTAAAACAACCCCCAAAACTCACCCAAAACCCTCCAAAAACCCCAAGTTTACCCAAATCCGAAAATCATTTGAAATTCACATATGTAGTATCATTTGGCTCCTATATTCCATAACTAACCATAATAAATCAAAATATTAGGTTTAGCTACACAAAGACACCATTTTTAATCAAATCCTTTGAAAACCCCATTTTCAAATCTTCAATGAAAATGAAAATAAATGGTACTTTTAAAGAGAGGAAGGTAAGGGGAAGTCAAAAACGTTATTACCTCTCAAAATGGAGTTGAAATGGAGGGGCTTTGTGAATGGAATAGTAACAAGGGGGAGGAGAGTTCTTTCACGTTGGGAGGAAATGAAGAAGAAGGTGAATAGTGGAGAGATGATAGGAAAAGGGGATTTAAATTTAAAGATGGGTAAATTACCCAAAAGGCCATTAATGAGTAGTTATCCTTGTTTTTAAAATAGCTCTTCAACTTTGAGTCTAAATCATTTTGGTCCCATTTTAAAATGTTTATTTGAAATCCAAAATTTTAAAAGGATCATTTCAAAAACCAACCCGAGCCCAAATAATATTAAAATATTATTTTCGCCTAACCCCTAAACCCGGGTGTTACAACTCTCCCCCACTTAAGGAATTTCGTCCCCGAAATTACCTGGTGGAAACAAATACGGAAACTACTCAACCATATCCGCTTTCCTCTCCCACGTGGCCTCTTCCACACCTCTATGTCTCCACAACACCTTGACCAACTCTATAGTCTTGCCACACAACACCTTGCTATCAGAAGCAAGTATCTCCACAGGTTCTTCATTATAGGACAAATCCGGATTTAACTCTATCTCCTCAACGGGCATCACATGCGAAGGATCTGATCTATATCTCCTAAGCATAGACACATGAAAGACATCATGGATCTTTTCTAACTCAGAAGGTAACCTCAAACGATAAGCTACAGGCCCAATCCGCTCAACTATCTCATACGGACCAATGAACCTCGGACTCAACTTGCCCTTCCGGCCAAATCTCATTACCTTCTTCCACGGAGATACTTTCAGAAGTACTTTCTCACCCACTGAGTACTCAATCTCTTTCCTCTTCAAATCTGCATAAGACTTCTGACGATCGGAAGCTGCTTTCAAACGGTCACAAATCAACTTCACTTTTTCTGTGGTTCCCTTAAGCAAGTCTGGCATAGGTAACAACCTCTGACCTGTCTCAGCCCAACAAATCGGAGTCCTACACCGTCTACCATACAAAGCCTTATAAGGTGCCATCTGAATACTAGACTGATAACTATTGTTGTAAGCAAACTCAACCAACGGTAAGTGCTTCTCCCAAGAGCCCTGAAAATCAATCACACAACAACGAAGCATATCCTCTAGAATCTGTATCACTCGCTCTGACTGCCCATCGGACTGCGGATGATAAAATGTGCTGAAATGCAAACAGCTACCCAAAGCACTATGCAAGCAACTCCAGAACCTCGAAGTAAATCTAGGATCCCTATCTGAAACAATAGACTTCGGAACTCCATGAAGTCTCACAATCTCACGGATGTACAAGTTTGCCAACTTGTCTAAGGAATCCGTAGTGTTCACTGCTAAGAAGTGAGTACACTTAGTGAACCTATCAACAATCACCCAAACGGAGTTCTTCTTTGAAGGAGTCAAAGGCAACCCTGATACAAAATCCATGGTGATCCTCTCCCATTTCCATTCCGGAATCTTCAAAGGCTGTAGCAAACCTGAAGGAACTTGATGTTCTGCCTTCACTCTCTGACAAACCATGCAACGGCTTACATACTCGGCTACATCTCTCTTCAAACCAACCCAGAAGTAATCATTCTTCAAATCTCGGTACATCTTGGTACTACCCGGATGCATAGAAAAGGGACTCGAATGTGCCTCACTCAAAATCTGACGTCTCAACTCAACATCTTCTGGTACAACAATCCTATCTCTAAAGCACAACAATCTCTCACCACTGAAACTGTACTCAGTCGGTCTTCCTTCGGCTATGTCTTGAACATGAGGAACTAGGCTCGCATCTTGCAACTGTTTCTCTCTAATCAACTGAATCAAAGAAGGCTTCACTTGCAACTCGGTGATCAAACCACCATCGTCAGACACACTCAATCTAGCAAACATAGCTCTCAGCTCAACGACCACTTTTCTACTCAAAGCATCGGCTACTACGTTTGCTTTACCCGGATGGTACTCAATGGTCAAATCATAGTCTTTTAGCAACTCTAGCCACCTTCTCTCTCTCAAGTTCAACTCTTTCTGTGTCATCAAGTACTTCAAGCTCTTGTGATCGGTGTAGACAATACACTTCTCACCATACAAGTAATGACGCCAAATCTTCAATGCAAAAACAACTGCGGCCAACTCTATGTCATGAGTAGGATAGTTCTTCTCATGAATCTTCAATTGTCTAGAAACATAAGCAACAACTCTCCTATCTTGCATCAAAACACATCCTAAACCTACGTAGGAAGCATCACTGTAAATCACAAACTCCTTACCTGAAACAGGTTGCACTAACACTGGAGCATTCGTCAAAGCTTCTTTCAATTTCTCAAAAGCCTTTTGTCTTGCATCTGACCATTCAAACTTGACTCCCTTTTGCAACAACTTAGTCAAGGGAGCAGCTACTCTAGAGAAGCCATCAACAAACCTCCTATAGTAACCGGCTAATCCTAGGAAACTCCTAATCTCGGTCACGGACTTAGGTTGTTTCCACTCAACAATAGCCTCAATCTTCGATGGATCAACTCGAATGCCTTCGGCCGAAACAACATGACCAAGAAATACAACCTCTCAAATCCAGAACTCACATTTACTAAGCTTCGCATACAACTGATTGCTCAACAATCTCTTTAAGACAAATCTCAAGTGCTCATCATGCTCTTCTTCTGTCTTCGAATACACAAGTATATCATCAATGAAGACAACTACAAAACGGTCTAGATAGTCCCTAAAATTCTGTTCATCATGTCCATGAATGCTGCTGGTGCATTCGTGAGCCCAAATGGCATCACAAGAAACTCATAGTGGCCATATCTAGTCCTAAAAGCTGTCTTCGGAACATCGCACTCTTTCACTTTCAACTGATAGTACCCGGATCTCAAATCTATCTTCGAGAATATTGAAGCACCTCTCAACTGATCAAACAAATCATCTATACGAGGCAACGAATACTTGTTCTTCACAGTCAACTGATTCAACTGTCTATAGTCAATACACATGCGCATGGTACCATCTTTCTTTTTTACAAACAACACTGGAGCACCCCACGGAGAACTACTAGGCCTAATGAACCCACGGTCTAATAATTCTTGCAACTGACTCTTCAATTCTTTCAACTCTTTCGGAGCCATACGATACGGAGCTATCGAAACTGGGTTAGATCCTGAAACTGTCTCAATCACAAACTCAACATCTCTGTCAGGAGGCAAACCCGGCAACTCTTCAGGAAACACATCTGGAAAGTCACACACTGTTCTGATATCTTTCGGTCTAGCTTCACTCATGTCCGGATTCATAACATAAGCTAAATAAGACCCACATCCAGAGTCCATCAACCTATGGGCCTCTAAAGCTGACACCACATTAGACAAGAACTTAATGTTCTCGCCTACTACTACTACTACTACCTCGTAGTCATCAGAAAGCTTCAAAGAAATTCTCTTTGTCTCAAAATCCACACTAGCCCGATGCTCAACCAACCAATCCATACCCAATATAATATCGAAACCGTAGAAAGGTAGTTCCATCATATCAACTGAGAACACATGACCCTGAATCTTCAGTGGACACCTCCTATACATACGTCTAACCACAACTGTCTCACCAAAAGAACTAGTAACATGCATACCTACATCTAAGATCTCAACAGGGATGTCTAACTTCTGTGCATGCTCACTCAAAATGTAGGAATGCGTAGAACCCGAATCAACCAAAGAAAGCAAAGACATAGACTGTAACTCGAAATTACCTGCTATCACACCAGTGTCGTTCCCGGCCTCTCTCTGAGCATAAACTCTCGCTGGTCCTCCCGCCTCCGGCTGCACAGCCACAACATGAGCAAGGTTCCTCTGAGCATCTACCCTAGGTGCATCAGCCCTAGGCTGGAAGTAGCCACGACCGCGCCCACGGCCTCTCTGAAAATCATTCGCTCTCGCAGGAGCCTGAGCAATGTTCGGTGCCTGAGCCGCCTGATGCGGACAATCCCTCCTAAAGTGGTCCCTCGAACCACAGTTCCAACAGGCATGGAAGTTACCCCAACACTCACCAGTATGCTGCCTCCCACAACGGGTACACTCGGGCAACCGCCCTCCTCCTCTATGGCCCTGATGGCCCCTACCATGGTGGCCACCGCCACGTCTATGATCAAACTGATGTCCGCCACCTCTGTGCCTCTTGGCGTCTCTACCATCAAAGTGGTTATGCCTCTTGCCAGAACTAGAACCACCAGCTCGTTTGGCCGAACCCAAACTATGCTCCAAATCCTTGGCCCTCGCGACCAATACATCAAAGTCTGAGTAGTCAGAAGCCAATGTGTACCTCTTAACCTCTTCATTCAACCCGTAGCGGAATCGGTTACAGCGTTCTACTTCAGTAGGAACCAACTCTGGGGCATACTGACTCAAGCGAACAAAGCGGATCTCATAACCAGTCACAGAAGCATCTCCCTGAGTAAGAGCCATGAACTCTCTCTTCTTCTCATCTAGGTACCTCGGTCCCAAGTACCTCTTCCTGAAAGCGGACTCAAAGAATTCCCAGTCAATCTCTGTCTCTGGAACTTCGGTAGTAATGGTGACCCACCAGGTGTAAGCATCACCCTGAAGCAACGAGATTACACAACCCAACCTACGTGCGCCCGCACAACCCATCTGAGCCAAGATACGAACTGTCTTCTCCAACCACAACTCCGACCTCTCCGGAGTAGATCCCCTAAACTCCTCGGCGCCCAAGCTACGGAGCCTCTCCAAAGGTAGACTAGCATCGTCGCACCTAGGCTGAGCTGCAGCCTGAGCTCCCACAACTGCGGCCTGAAATGCTCCCGCTATTGCTTGCACAACCGGAGTCATGTCAATCCCAGCTGGACCTTGGCCACCTTGGCCACCTTGTGGTCCATTCCCTCCGGCTCCACCCTTGCCCCCAACTCCGGGTGGAGGAGGTGGTGGTGGTGGAGGTGGTGGAGGAGCGCCAACTCCCGCGGCCACCGGTCCTTCTATGTGAGCCTCCACACCAACTGCCGGCTCAATAGGAGCCGCAACCCGTGGTTCCTGACGAACCAACCTCGGTCTACCTCTCGGTCTAGACATCACTCTCACAAATATCAACTACAACCACAACAACAAAACATACAAGCTGGGTTAGCAAGGCAAGGCTTCCAAGTGTTCAAGTACGTTCCCTCACTTAAAAATCATTTTTCCAATGTAACAGTAGCAATGAGACTCACACACACATGCTTTAAAATAAAACAATCAACATACTTGTCACACAAGCAATCATTCTTGCAAAACAAGCAAACACCGTGCAATTCAATTTAAAAACTTAAACTTACCTCACTTACCTGCCCAAGGTCTCGGTAACCTTAGGCTCTGATACCAACAAGTGTAACCCCCTCGTCCCGGTCTGGTCAGATGATCGATCCGAGTGGGCCACACGGGGAAAACCGAAGCGAAACCCGTTAAGGCTTCCCCTCGGTTAACGACCCAGAAAATTCTTTTTGTTTTATCTTCTCTATATGCATAAATTAATCCTATGTGAAGCACAACAGCGGAAGATACAAACATTGCAACATACACCGACCAACAAAACATTAAACAGCTCATTTTAGACCTTTACAGCAGGCCGTTTCGAAACGCCCTTAGGGTGTTCCGAAACACCTTGACTTAGTCAACATGCCAGGGTCAACCATAAGGTGACCGTTCCGAAACAGGGGTGACCCGTATCGGAACGACCTTGACGGTCAATATCTCGTGGTCAACGAGATTTGGCCGTTTCGAAACACCAAAGGCCCGTTTCGCAACGCCTTTATCTCGTCAATTTCTCAAAATTCCAGTAGCAAAAATGTTCCGAAACGACCCTCATCCGTTTCGAAACGGCAGGCCATTTGCAAAGGGACCGTATCAGAACAGGGGGACCCGTTCCGAAACGCCCCCTGTCTGCAGACTCGTTTTGGCTGTTTTAAGGCACAAGGGTGCCCCAAACATCACCAAACACCCTATAACAACATATCAACTGAACTTAAGGCATACCCACTATACTAGCATGCTTCAACAAGATTAAGACAAGCTTAACACTAAGGCAAAACCTCACAAGGCATGCATTCATTCCACATCATTCAAGCATAATATAATCTCTAAGGCATAAGACTAACATTCAAGATGAGCAATTTAGGCATGAGTTACAAACCAACATGGTAACACCAACCATGCAAAAGCAAGACATCAAGGAGTTCATATATGCTCCTAGCAACCAACAACTATCCAACAAATTAATACATGTCCCATTGCTCAAACTATTACATGTCTAACATTAAAAATCCATACTTGAAGCACTCAAGGTTAACAACCACACTTGGAGGCCCTCCACTTGCTCGAGCAACCCGCGAACTAAGGATCTGCAATGTTGAACAAAGAGAGCGTAAGCAAAGATGCTTAGTGAGGGTAAGCTCTAAAATCAAACCTCAACATTGTAGGGTCCGAGCACGATCTAGCCAAGGCATTTCACCAACATACCAAGGATTCACAAGAGTCATGAGAATAAAATACATGAGCAATGTACATTATGAATGCCATGAACATAAGCTTAACTCCATAATACATGTAAGCACATTCAAGCATCACATCAATGATCATAAACCCCAACACATTGTTGTACACATCACACAACATTGGCACCTAGCTATGACCCGAATACGCGGATAAACATGTTGGAACTCACATCCAACAACCACATTACCTCACGGTGGGATTACACTCATCATCGGTCTCGCGGAGGGGATTCCACTCATCCTCACGCCCCGTCGATGGGATTCCACTCATCACCGACTATATTTAGACACAATTCCGGGCGAACCCGTACTCCTCCTTGGTGACTCAACGCCACCAAGGCCACGTGCGACTTTTGACTCATGTGTACACACTAACATCCTAATGATCGATCATTTGTATTCAAGTATATTAGTGCCAACATTTACTCATTTCTCATTACTCATTTCAATCACTTTCGTGCTTAGCACGTACTCACCAACATCCATCATCATGCATGTCTCAATAATCACAATTCATATCACATTTCACATGTATAATACAATATACATAAACCTTCATAACACATTTCATATGAGACATACACAACCACATAATTAAGTTCATCCAAAGGCTCTAGATCAAGCTTAGGATTATGCTACCACCCTAATCCTAACTCTAGGTGGGTCTACCAAGCCCAACCTAGTCCATACACTCGAACCAACTATTTTTAAAACCATTTAAAACGATTAACCACTCACCTAAGCTTCCAAGCTCAAAGACCAAGCAAGCCACCACTTCAAATTCCCGGATTTACTTTCGATGCCTCACCGATGCCCAAACTTGATTCTAATCAATCCCAAACACAAACAAAACATCCACAATCAATATCTTATCATCGAAACTATCCCGGAATACAATTCAACCACAAACTACTATGTTGCAAGCATGAGAAATATCCATTTTTCACCAATTCGGATGGCCCCAAAACCTTGTCCAAAAACCATGATTTCAACTTCCATTATACCCACAAATGATTCCAATTCAATCCCCAACCATAGTACTATCAAAAGCCTATCAAAACCTACCTAAAACAACCCCCAAAATTCACCCAAAACCCTCCAAAAACCCCAAGTTTACCCAAATCCGAAAATTGATCAAAATCATTTGAAATTCACATATGTAGTATCATTTGGCTCCTATATTCCATAACTAACCATAATAAATCAAAATATTAGGTTTAGCTACACAAAGACACCATTTTTAATCAAATCCTTTGAAAACCCCATTTTCAAATCTTCAATGAAAATGAAAATAAATGGTACTTTTAAAGAGAGGAAGGTAAGGGGAAGTCAAAAACGTTATTACCTCTCAAAATGGAGTTGAAATGGAGGGGCTTTGTGAATGGAATAGTAACAAGGGGGAGGAGAGTTCTTTCACGTTGGGAGGAAATGAAGAAGAAGGTGAATAGTGGAGAGATGATAGGAAAAGGGGATTTAAATTTGAAGATGGGTAAATTACCCAAAAGGCCATTAATGAGTAGTTATCCTTGTTTTTAAAATAGCTCTTCAACTTTGAGTCTAAATCATTTTGGTCCCATTTTAAAATGTTTATTTGAAATCCAAAATTTTAAAAGGATCATTTCAAAAACCAACCCGAGCCCAAATAATATTAAAATATTATTTTCGCCTAACCCCTAAACCCGGGTGTTACATTTAATTATTATTGTAATTTTGTTTTTACACTTAACTTGTATATTTGTATTTTAATTATCAATGATACGTTTTCGTCCTATTTTAATGGTGTATAGACAAAATGGTGTAGAGGACTTCAAATAAGACGAAATAGTGGTGGGAGCCTGTGTAGGTGATTTATGAGGAGACTGAGATGGTAGTACAAAACAACTCGAAGATCATCATATATTTTAATTTGATTCATATTTGATTCTCACACCAGTTTTATTTTTTTTTTCTGTTTTTAATTACAAAATGGTGACAATTTAGATACATTGAAATTATATTAAAAACTATGAGGTAAAATTCTAATTAAATTAAGGTGAAAATTTTATAACGGGCGACGAATATTGATGAACACCACTAACGATGAACACCGATGAACATCATTAAATTAATTAATAAAGATTTAAAATTTCAAGGATCCATCATACAATTAATAATTACTTTAAAAAATTCAATTAAATTATTTTTATATATTAAAATTTTATTTTTTAATAAGGGTAAACTATATATTTAGTACCTCACTTATTTTTGTATTTCTATTGAACCCTCATTATTTAAATATTATTTTAATTTGACCCTATTCTTTATAAAAAACAACTTAACCCTTAACCATTAACCCTCAACCTAAAACCCTAAACTATTAAACCTTAAACCCTTAAACTCTTAAACCTATACCCTAAACCATATACCAATAAAAATAATTTCACCATCATCGATTCAATTTAATTCAATGAATTGTTAAATTCTTCAAAAAAAATCAATTAATTTATTTTTATATATATCAAAATTAATTAAACTCGAATCTCCTAGAATTAACACTATCATCTTATTAAAATCAGTGGATGCGAATGCTACCCTTCCTAATTTTCTCATCGTTGATTAAAATCCGTTGGCTTGCGAGGAATGGTTCAGTGTTTGAAGGTAAAAACATGGATTGATAAAACTTGATCTCTTCAGTGGATTAGAGCCATGGATGAGCCATTGTGTAGTAATCCTATATATTGTTCATATGTTGTCAGGTTTCAGGTTTGACCATCTATGTTCAAGGTTCTTTGAAATTCGATGCAGATAGGTCTATTTTGATTTTGGGTCATCTCGGTGAAATTCGATGATGAAACTTGCTTGATAATTGAATCCGATTTGGTTATTACAGACAACAAGTGTTTGAAGAAGGATAGTCAGCCAAGGCTAGTATAGAATATTTTGCTAATAATGCTATTGTATAATGATGCACTATTTTGTTCCTTCACAGTTTATATGGTTGGACTTTGTTTTACTGGAAGTTTTTGTGCAAAACGAGAAGCAAATGAAATGTGTACAATTCAAGTGTGTAAAATTCAGAACTTGATTGCTTTGTGTTTGTAGGTTTTTTCAGAACTTTTGATTTTGATTCTCTGCTCGTTATCATTAATTATGATTAATTGTGATGGCTTCTTTATTTCAAATAAGATGATAGTGTTAATTCTAGGAGATTCGAGTTTAATTAATTTTGATATATATAAAAAATAATTTAATTGTATTTTTTAGGAGAATTCAACAATTCATTGAATTAAATTGAATCCATAATGGTGAAATTATTTTTAATGGTATATGGTTTAGGGTATAGGTTTAATAGTTTAAGGGTTTAAGGTTTAATAGTTTAGGGTTTTAGGTTGAGGGTTAAGGGTTAAGTTATTTTTTTATAAAGAATATGGTCAAATAAATAATATTTAAATAATGAGGGTTCAATAGAAATACGAAAATAGGTGAGGTACTAAATATATAGTTTACCCTTATTAAAAAATAAAATTTTAATATATATATATATATAAATAATTTAATTGAATTTTTTAAAATAATTATTAATTGTATGATGAGTCCTTGAAATTTTAAATCTTTATTAATTAATTTAATGGGGTTCATCGGTGTTCATCATTGGTGGTGTTCATCGATATTCGTCGCACGTGGTAGACTCATCCTAAATTAAGTTTAACTTCAAGCATGATTAAGCATTTTAAACTTATAATTACTTCAATTATATATTAAATTTTGTGATTATTTTAAATTTGGCCTTACCAAAACCAAAGATTTATCATTGGGGTAAAAAGAAACTATTGAAAACCCTAGCAGCCCATGAACAACGAGATTTCAGTCGATGGCCCTACTAATGCCAGCAGTTTGACTCCTTATGGTAACCCTAGTGGTTGTCCAATGGAGGGTATCCCAAAGGTGACTATACCACAGGGGTTGGAGAGACCGGGTTCTCCGATTGCACAAGATGTTCAATGGATTCAGAAGAAGGGACGAAACAACGATGAGTGTAGATGCCTTGAAAGATATCATGAAGGTAGAAGAGGCGGGTGAGGGTGATGGTACAGATGGTATTGGGATGGGTGTGAGAACTAATGATTTAAATGGGTCGGTTGCAGGAAAGGAAACATTTGAAAGTTAGCACCGAATCCCAAAGCCTCTAATGCTAGTATGGTTGCTAGTAAAGCTCGAGAGAGTAATATACGTGATAATGATCATGGAGTCCCTAGGGATGAAATTGCTGTGTTGGAGGAGGACTATGTTATTGATAGGTCATGAGCTTTCCCGTCGATCAAATTCTCTAGTAGGGTACACGACCAAATCAAAAAAAAGCATGCGCAATGTGTTATCGTTCGGTTGTTAGGACGGAAAATTGGTTTTCAGACTCTTCTATCTTGGATTCAAGCCCTTTGGAAGCCAATATGTGAGTTACAACTGATCGACTTGGAGAATGAGTATCTTCTCGTCAGATTTGCGAATGAGCAGGATTATGCCCATGTGTTGACTGCGAGACCTTGGACTATTTTTTGCAGCTACCTTACGGTTCAGCCTTGGACCTATTCCTTTTCGACCTCTGAGAAACATCCCACACATGTCATTGTATGGGTTCGCCTTCCAGGACTTCCTTACAAGTATTACTCTAAAGCTTTGTTTCGATTGATCACTACAGTGGTGGGCAGAGTGATCAAAGTAGATTATAATACCAGTGTTGCTGAGAGGGGTAAATTTGCTTGGTTAGCCATGATGGCTGATCTATCAAAGTCATTAGTACCTTGTATAGGCATATATGGTTTCTTGCAAAAATTAGAGAACGAAGGCCTACATCAAATTTGTTATGGATGTGGGGTTTATGGACATTCGAAAGAGAACTTTGGGACTCAAGGCAATTCGTCTGTGGATGTTAATGGGGAAGGTAGTTCTAAGGATGGTTCGAGTTCAAAACAAGCTGATAAAGTTAATGTTAAGGATCTATATGGTCCTTGGATGGTGGTAGACAACCTCTGGCGCAGACAGGGGCAAGGTCAGCACAATGCTAAGAGTGATGTACCTAAGGTCATGGGATCGAGTGGCTCTCGGTTTGCAGCCCTAGACATTGTAGGGGATGGGGGCAACATAGACGAGATTTTGGAGCAGACGTGTGATGGGGTCATGGTTGGTAATCATCAAGGCATCACTGTTGAGGAGCGGTCTATGAACGCAAGGGTGGGGGAGATACAACCCCTAGTGCATTTAAATGATGCATATATGGCATCTAATCCAGGAAAATAATCGATAATGGCACACAGTGTAGTTAATAAAGCTATAGTGGTCCCTATGGTGGTTGGGCAAACTACTCGTGCTGTAGAACATGTAAACAAAAGCACGTCCAACAACCATGCGACAATGACCATTCTCGAACAGGGTCAAGATAGAGTCCCGAAAGCCACAGGCACAAAAGGTAGATGCGTTTTCCTCAAGGGTGCAAAGGAAAATAGTAAGCCAGGTTTGAAGGTTTGAAAACCTACTGAAACTAGTACAATTATCTGACTGGTCTTACAAGAGTGGGCTCAAAATGTATCGGATCAGAAGAGTTCCACTGTCACGCGGACGATAGGGGCTAGATGGTCCAACCAAAGCCGTGGCGAATAATGTTGGTGCTTTGAGCATGCCCGAGATGTTGTGGTGGTGCATGATAGTCCAACCAAAAGCAAGAGGCTTGCCATCAGGCAAGAGAATGCTCGGATGCAATCTGATCATTGAAGGTATGATTCCCTTCTTCTTTTCCATATTCTTAATGATTAGTTTTATGTTTTGGAACTGTCAGTGCACTGCTAGCTCAACATTTATACATCATTTTAAATCTTTCGCTCGGGAGTTTAAGCCTAAGATGTTGGCTCTTTTTGAACCTCAGATTAGTGGAAGAATTGCAAATAGGGTTATTTTGAAGCTGGGATATCCTCACTCATTTCGGGTAGAGGCTCATGGGTTTAGTGGCGAGATATGGTTGTTATGGGAGGAGGATGTCGAGATTGATATTTTCAATTTGTCCAATCAATTTATTAATGGGAGGGTTCGTAGTTCGGATATGGATAATTGGAAACATTTTACTGTCATTTATGACAGTTCGCAGTGTTCTAACTAGAGGCATTTGTGGGAACAATTATCTTCTCTTGAACCTGGACATGGCATTCCATGGGTTCTCAGAGGTGATTTTAATGTTATCTTTTCCTCGGATGAACGAATGGGAGGTTCCGATCAACATATTAATGGCAGCAGGCCGTTTGCGGATTTTCTTTTTCAATCAGGGATATTGGACTTGGGGCTTTAGAGACCGCCATTCACCTGGGCCAGGGGTAACTTGCACCAACACCTGGATCGATGTCTTGCCAATTCGAGTCGGCTATCATTATTTCCGGACTCTCGCGTGTTACATTTGGATTGTACTGGCTCAGACCATCGACCTTTACTCCTTCGTCTTATCGAGGATCGGGCTGCTCCTGCACATCGTCCTTTTAGGTATATTACCGCTTGGAAGCAACATCTAGAGTTCCCTGAGTTCCTTCAATCGACATGGACGTAAGGGGGTTTGAAGGTAAATATTGATGTGTTCTCGTCCAATGTCCATGTGTGGAATAAACATCTGTTTGGTCATATTAGTGAGCGTAAGAGAAGACTTTTAACCTGAATAAGAGGGATTGGCTGGGCACTTCTTACTTCTCATTCAACATCCCTCGTTCATTTAGGGAAACATTTGAGGGAAGAACTTGATCATGTTTTAGAACAAGAAAGTTTCTAGCGCTAAAAATCGTGCATGCAATGGGTTCTCTAGGGTGACCGCAACACCAAGTTTTATTATGCTTCTACTATGGAAAGGCGTAGAGCGAATGTGATAAGTGCATTGAAGAACGATGGAGAGTTATGGTGTAGTGATCAGGATGAATTGAAGCAAGTTGTTGTAGAGTTATATAAGGGGTTGTTTTCGAATGGAGGTTCAGACACTTATGGTTATGAAATTAGGGGATGTTTTCCCTTGTTGCCGAGTGGTGCTATTAGAGATTTGATCTGTCCCGTGTTAGACGAGGAGGTGTGACGTGTTATTTTTTAAATGAATACATCGAAAGCTCTGGGTATTGATGGGCTTAATGATGCATTTTTTCAATCTAATTGAGATATTTTGGGTGCTGAAGTTTGCTCTTTTGTACGGAATGCATTTGAGGAGGGTTGTGTTCCGACTGCCTTTAATCGCACTATCCTAGTTCTTTTGCCCAAGGTTTTTGTTCCAGAACGCTCAAACCAGTTTCGTCCAATCAATTTGTGCTTTGCGGTGTACAAATCCATTACGAAGGTTATAGTTAATTTGTTGAAGCCTCTCATTCCAAGTTAGGTTTCGGATAACCAAACTAGTTTTATCCTTGGACGTGCTATTACAGATAATATTATCATAAATTAGAAGGTTGTAAACTCTATGCAGAAAAATACTAGAAAGAAGGGTTGGATGGAAATCAAAATTGATTTGGAAAAGGCGTTTGATCGCTTAGAATAAGGGTTCATTGATGATATGTTGATTGATTTGGGCAACACTCTCTGTAACAACTCATTATGCACTACGTGTCCACTTAGTCTATGCAGATACTGTGGAATGGTTCCACCACTGAGTCTTTCTCTCCATCATGTTGTATACGGGAGGTTGATTCGTTATCCTCGTACATATTTGTCTTATGTATGGAATGGCTAGCTCAATCCATTTAGTTGGAGGTTGGGCGGGGTGTTTGGAAGCCTTTCAAAACATCAAAGTTTAGCTCAGAGGTGTCACATTTATTTTTCTCGGATGATGTGATTTTGTTTACTGAGGCCTCTATAGAGCAATTGAATGTTGTGCAATCGGTGCTAAATCAATTTTGTAGTGTGTCTGAGCACAAGGTAAGCATCACAAAACAACTATTTTTTACTCAAATAATATTGTGGAAGATCTCCATTTGCATATTAGCTATGCCTTTGGTTCACTGAAGTCTCAAATCTTGGGGTTCCACTCTTACATAATAGAGTTACAGTGGCTTCAATGAGTATTTAAGTCAAATGGTTCGGCGGAAGTTGAGTGGACGGAAGGCTAAGTCCTTGTCCCTTGTAGGGTGAATCACGCTTGCGAAGGCTATGCTTATGGCTATTCCTTCTTATACTACGTAGACATCAGTTCTTCCGAAGAAAGTATGTCAGTAAATTGAGCGGCTAGTGTGTTGATTTATTTGGGGTATTACCACAGAGGGCACTAGAGTGCATCTTGTCAAATGGGACGATGTTTTTTAGCCGACCTCGAGTGGTGGACTTGGATTCCGTAAGCTAATGACTCAAAATGAGGCTTTCTTGATGAAATTAGCTTTTCAATTAATGGTCCAAAAGAGTGCATTATGGATACGTCTTTTACGAGCAAAGTATAAATGTAACACGATGATTCCGGATGACCTTAATACTCGAAGTCGCTCTTGATTGTGGAAAGGCTTGAGGGTGATATGATATTATGTTCGGGATAATGTAGATTGGAACATCGGCAATGGTCGCGACATAAGGTTTTGGTTTGATCCTTGGTTAGGAGAATATGGTCCTTTAATTAACTATGTTTCTACGGACATAGGGGAGGAGTTGTTGCGTGTAATTGTGGTGGACATGGCAGATTGTGTGGGGAACTAGAAGTCGGAAAAATTCCAAAACGTTATGCCCTCTTTTATCTTCCTCCGGGTGGCAGCCATTAAGCGCCATGTGTCGAGGTTTCCTAGTGACTATGTGGGTTGGAAAAACTGTAATGGTAGGGGTTTCTTAATGAAGGGTGCTTATAATGTGCGACTGGGTACCCCTATGGATAATGGTGAAGCACTTTTGATGGTAATGCATAAATACAAGGGGATCCAACATGTTAAAAATTTCCTTTGTCTAGCGTGTTGTAATAAACTTATGACCAATGAGAAACGAGTGAAACGACACTATCTAATGGAGTTCCAGACAAGTTTGGTTTGGAGTGTTTTGGTTAAGCAAGACAAGTTTGGGGGAGTTCCAGACCATGAGCTTCAAGGATTGGGTTCATGTTAATCTCGCCAACCTCGAACATTTTGCAAGGGAAGCTACAAATTGGGACTTATTGTTTGGGGCTATAAATTGGAATCTTTGGCTCTAGAGGAATACAAATGTGTTTGAATCTGATGTTGATGATCGTAGTTCCATCATTGGTAGAAGTCGTTGGTTACAAGCAGCGTGTGCCATAGCAGGGGCTAGCGTCGGTGCTACTTTGCCTGCAGTAGATTCTCAGGTGTAGGGAACTCTTGGGTGGACTGCACCTATGAAGGGATGGTTAAAGTTGAATACCAATAGGTCGCGTAAAAGTTTAGATGGTCACACGTCATGTGGTGGTGTTATACGAGACCATGAGGGAAGGTGGATTCGAGGGTTTGCAAATTTCATCGGTACCGACTCTATTTTAGAGGCTGAATTATGAGGTTTCCTTGTTCGGTTGGAGAATGCTTGGGATGTTGGTTGTCCAAGGTTTGTGGTAGAGACGGACAGACGGGATGTTATACGCATGATTGAGCAGCAAGAGGTTAGGGAAGTGGCTCAATCGTTGATTCTCCATGTTCTTAAGAGATGCCGCCGTCAGCGGGAGGTTGTGTTCCAGTATGCTCCGAAGGTCGGCAATAAGGTGGCCGATGGTCTTACTTGACTTGCTCATTCTTTGAGTATGGAAGGCGTATGTTATGAGGTTCCTCCATAAGAGATTCTTCCTATTCTCTAGGTGGATGGTCATCTTTAGGATGTATGATATCGGGTTGGTTCTTGTTTTGTTTCGTTAGCCTTGTGCTTTGTGGATATTGTCGAGATCTCTTATTGGTTTTTTGTTGTTTTTATATTAGCGAGTGTACTCTTTTCCTCCATTTAGGTTAGAGAGATTTTTAACAAGGCACATGTTAATATCTCATTTTCATCAAAAAAATTATATATTAAATTTGAAATGAATTCATTATTTTTTATTAAATAGAGAGGTATTACATTCACACATCCGGGATTCGAACACATACAAGATAAGACAATATAAACATCCTTAGCCACTAAGCTAACTAGTGAAGATGTTTCTCATGTTATCAGTTGCTCTGGACAAATGATTAATTTTGAGAAGTCAGGGTTATTCTTCAGCACAAATGTTATTGAAGAGAATGGTAACGGTGTTCGCCGAGTCCTTGGGACAACTACAGGGCTTTTTCTTAAAAAATATTTGGGGTTTTTTGTTGATGGTGGGTTGGCAAAAGAAAAAAAATCCTTTATGAGCCTTCGTGATCGTAATGTAACTCACATCTCGTCTTAGAGCTCACTTTTGCTGTCTCAGGGAGGTAAAGAGGGATTCATCAAAGTTGTTCTCCAAGCAATACTAGTTTACAGGATGAGTATTTTCCTTCTACCCAAAACTTTTTGTAAGGATTTGAAATCTATCTTAGATTAGTTTTGGTGGAAAGTTCTAAAGAGAAGAAGGGGACTCATTGGTGTGTTTGGTCCGAGCTTTTTCAATTGAAAGAGTTTGGGGGTCTTGGGTTCAAAGATTTTGCAAAATTCAATGTGGCCTTCCTAACCAAAAAAGGCTGGCGTCTCATCTTTAACCCCTCGTCTATTGTTGGCAGATTATTCCGTGCAAAGTATTATCCATCGATAGACTTTTTACAAGCTCCCTTGGGCTCGAATTGTCTAGAGAAGCATCTAGAGTGCACGTGGCCTTTTAGAGAAGGGGATTTTTTTGGCAAGTAGGGAATTCCCATCTCAATATGGAATGATTTTTGGTTGCCTATTATGGTGCCAAAGAAAGTTATCCCGACACATAATCCCACTGTCGATTGCATATCAGATCTAATAGATGCATAAATTGGAACTTGGAATAATGAGCTAATACATAGTATTTTTCTACCCAGTGAAGCGAAGGAAATTCTTTGCATTCCCTTGCCTCAAGGGATGTCTTAGATAAACATATTTGGAGTGGCGAGCATACATACAACTACAAAGTGCAGAGTGGGTATAGGTTGTTATTGTAGAGTTCATCCAATGATAACTCGAATCATTACATGTACAGGAAAGTTTGGCAAGCAAAATGCCCAGCAAAGAAGAACATATAATGCTGGAAGTTTCTATGCAACTTTGTACCTGCGAAGTGTAATCTATGTATGAAGAGAGTGGTCGATGACCCTATGTGCAATAGATGTGGCTAGTGTCTAGAAGATGATGCTCATGTTATCAGTGAATGTCCCTTTGTCTAACAGGTTTGGTCTGTTTTGCAAATCAATAATCTTGTGCCTACTATGCAAAATAACTTTGCTAGATGGTTTGTCTTTGCTCTCCAGAATAATACTAGTGGTAAATTAGAAGAGATTATTATTACAATCTATGATCTATGGATCCATCGTAATAAATTTATTTTTAAAAGTCAAATTCAACGCCAGATGAGGTTGTTACCTTTGTACAGAGCTACTGTCTAGAGGTTCAAATCTTGTACGCTGGAGTCTCTTCTTGGCTTCAACGCGTAAGGTTCATTGGGTAGCACCTCTAGATCCGCTAGTCAAGATTAATGTTGATGCCAACTTTCGTTATGTAGATAATGTTTCAACAATTGGAATTGTTATTCGAGTCAAAGAAGGTTACATTTTGGGGTCAAGTTGCTCGAGATCTTACCATATTTCATCTAGCTTCTTGGCCGAACCAACTGAAACTTTCCATGGATTGCAATTTACCAGGGACTTGGGTTTTTCACATGTTCTACTTGAGAGTGACTCAAGGACAATTATCACCAAACTAGGTTCCAATTATAAAGATAGATCAGAGATCAGTGCCCTTATTTAGAATACGAAACGCCTTTCAAATCTCTTTGTCGAATGTCATTTCAGCTTCATCCCAAAAGACGGTAACAAGGTCGCCCATACCATGGCTTGAGAATGGTTTAATCTCACTGATGATCAAACTTGAGTTGAGGAAGTACCTCCTTTTGTTGAATCCTTAGCTACTTCAAACAGAAGACACATCGATCCACCTTGATTTGGGTTTATTGTTCTGCTTTATTTTGAGGGTTTGGTTCTCGTTGTGATCTCCTAACCGACCCTCGATCTCTCCCCCATTGATGATCCCATGTTCTTCAACGATATGGATTTCATCCTCTTTGTGCGATCTCTAAGAGGTTTTTTGTTGTTGGCCTAACACCTGGTTCTTGGTTTGGGGATTTCTTTAGTTTTTTTTTTCAGACCTGCATTTTGTTTTTTTTCTTGTTAGTTTTTCGGTTTAGATTCCAGTTCAGGTTTTGTTGGTGTTTGTTGGGCCTAACCTTTGTATTTCTTTCTTTGTTTTGTTTGACCCAACTTAATAAAAGTTAGATGGCCTTTTATTAAATATTTTTTGACAAATTAATACTTCAAACCGAAAGTATGATTAGTACTTATTGTGACCTAATTTTGTCTAATCTCAAGTAGGGATGGGATATTAAAAAAACAAGGAAAAAACTCAACTCGACTCGAAAACATCAAAATTTTCAATTCAACTCGAAAAATTATAAATAAAGTTTAAGTTATAAAATAAGACTTAACCAATTGGACTAAATGGTACAACTATGGGGATTTGATCCCCTAACTCATGCACGACAAACCCAAGCCTTAACCAACTGGAGTAAATGGTATTTTGATAAAGTATTACCCCATTTTAATCTTTAACCATATGGTTAAGTTATTCTGAAAATAATAAACAAATATGAAATATCTCACTTGCCCTCATTGGCTCATTTAATTCAGTCATTTCACCCAATGATTAGGATATCAAGAACCTACAATTATTCTCTCTTAATCCTTCATCTTCCCAAACTTAAAATCGGCAACCTTCTATGATCTCATCCACGGCCACGCCGTATCGCTCACTGCTGGCGCCGAAACGTTCCCCGTCGAACCCCGATCATAACCCCCTCAAACACTCATGCAACCACTGTCCCGATCGTCGAGAATCGAAGGTTATAGGTTCGACAAAACTAGGTTTTATAACAGCCTATCCATCGTTGATTTCGGCCACCATCTGTCGCCATTGGGGCGCGTCGACGGTCTGGGTATGTTCAACATGAGGGGGTGAACAAAACCCCTCTAACCGATCGCCATTATGACACCGTGAGAGACTTCGCTGGAGCTTCAAGAAAATCCCTCGTCCTATCTCCGATTTGGTAAGTTTCGGTAAGTAATTGGATAATTTAGGTATGATTCTGGGTTGAATTTACTATTGGATGTTGTAGAATGAGAGATTCGGCAAAAAAAATCATTTTTGTGCATTTTCCAGCCGCGCATGGGCCTCACGCGCCACCATTGGCAAATTTCGGCCACCATGACCGTTCACCCTTGAACTGGCTTGGCCAGGCCTGGTTTAACCAACAAACCGAACAAACTCATATAAACCTACACGATCCGAGGCTGACCCGTCCAACCCAAACTAAGTCAACTCGCCTGAGTTAACCCGATTGATTGTTGACCCGACCCGAGGACCTGATCCAGCCCGTTGACTTGACCCGTTGACTGAAGTCAGCGTTGACCGATGAAGTTTGTTTCATGAAATTTTGACCTGAAGGCCTTCGAATCTGACCTTGAACCCGAGAATGCATGTGTTTAGTTTTTCAGTTTAAGAATTGTGATCAAGCTTAGAATTTATTATGGATTATGTTTAATTGAAGGTATTCTTATATATTCGTATTCGAGAGGTAGAGGACGTAGAATTTGTGTTTAAGAGTGTTCAAATGTTGTTAGGTGTATAAAAGTAGTCATTTGAGGACCCTTTATGACTCAATTATTGTTAGACTTAAGCCTATTTTTGATGCATTACTAATCATACATACACAATTTACTGTTCTTAATGTTACCATGCTTGATCATCTTTATTTAATTAGATTTGGTGGAACATGTACTGCTTTGATATGTGTTTTGTGCTTGTGCAGATTATCACCCACTGCCTAGGCAAGCATTGTCACGACAGTGAAGGAAGGGGAAGAAAAGGTGCAGAACCATCACTCGACTATCTAGACCAGGCCATCCTTTGACGTCAAGCCTTACAAAGGAACGCTGGACCAAGAATGACCCCTGTCGATGCAGAAGAGACCGACAGACCATTGCTGAGGCAAGGACCAAGCCTTTGCCGAGGCAGTGCCCAAACAAGTACCGGCGAGGGAGAAAACATTCAAACTGGTATGCAACTTGAAGAGCATAAAATGCCGATTTTTTAGAGACGCTTTGCATGAAGGTCGGAGCAGAAGAAGGTCATGAAAAAGCCAAAGGAAGGTCAAAGATGGAAACCGATAAGGAGGAATAAAATAATGAATTAAAAGAGATTCATCTCTTTTATGATGTTATATTCAACTCCAACTTATCATCCTACTCCAAGAAGGACTCGACAAGGCCATGCCCTATAAAACCAAGACCCATCCACCACAATAAAGACATCGAGAGGCTTAGGGATTTAGTAGAAGTGCTCATCATCCCTATTATGTTCTAATTCTTTCTTAGGCTAGGGTTATTTTGTTTAGTAGTTGTGAGAAGACGATTGTAATTTGTTTAGGTTTTTGTTAATGCAATTAAGTTCAAGGTTTCCTTATTCTTGGTGTTTTACTTTTTCTTGCAATCAAATCGGGATAGGGTATTGCAATCGCATCTATTTGCCTAATATCAGGAGAGTTAGACTCGCGAAACGACTAAGCATGGTTTTCATCCCAATCGGTCAAAACTAATTTGACTTAGGGATAAGTACGAGTTTCAACGGCTAAGAGAAGTGCAAGATTGATTGTTGTTCACACTGGGAGGTATTATCAAGGCCTTCACTTCAATAGTGTTTCAACTTAGGGATAAGAAGGAACCATTGAAGAACGCTTTGCCGAATCTTGAAGGTTGTCGCACAATTTCCCAAGCAATAGCTGTTTCCCTTGCCGCGACAGTAGCTTTGCCCATTGCTGAGGAAATTCTCTTGCCTATTGTCGAGGCAATCCAATTGACGATTGCATTCAAAACTGAGACAGTTTCATTCAACTTCCATACTACGACGCAACATAATCCAGCATGCTTTATCATCATATATACTCAATCTCTTAATTTACTTGCTTTCTTTTATTTTAGTTGTTATCTCAACCAAACCATCACTTGTGTTTTTACTTTTCTACAGTGCAAGATGATAATTTCTAGAAGTAGCACCAATCCTTGTGGAGACGATATCTTTAATACTATAACTTGGCGACATGTATACTTGCACTAAAATTGCGACACCTAATATGCGCAACAAGTTTTTGGCGCCGTTGCTGGGTATTGGCAATAGCGACTTCGTTTTTATTTTCTTGTATTTTTTATTTTTACTTTTTATTGTTCAGTCTCACAAGGAATTAACAGAATTTGGTTTTGCATTGGTGTATGACCAGGGCAAATCCAACAGGTCCAGATTATCCCCTTGATCCAGAGATTGAACACACCTACCGAAAACTCAAACAAAAACTGAAAGGAGCAATGGCACATGTAATTTGCAATCAGAATGCTGACGACAATCAGAATGCCCGGGCAGGAGACGGAGTAATTCAACCACCTCAATTTTCTCAAGCAAGAAACCTAACCGTTCGAGATTACTTAGAAGAAGATTTCAACGGAGTGAATCCAGGAGTTGTCACACCTACAATAGAAGCTTCCCAGTTTGAGTTAAAGCTCGTAATGTTCAACATGATCAATACCATGGGTCAATTTGGCGGCTTATCAACTGAAGATGCTAGACAACACCTCAAATCCATCTTGGAAATTTGCAATTCATTCAAAATACAAGGAGTCCACGAGGATATTTTGAAGCTGAAATTGTTTCCCTATTCACTGAGGGATAGGGCAAAAACCAGGTTAAATAGCATTCTAGCCAGATCTATAGATTCCTGGAATGACTTATGTAATGATTTCCTTGCTAGATTTAATCCTACAAATTTAACTGATAAGTTATGTAATGAAATCACTTCTTATCAGCAGGCAGGTGATGAATCCATGTATGAGGCTTGAGAGCGATATAGAGAGCTTTTACACAGATACCCCTTGCACGGATTCCCTTTGTGGACACATGTGACAATGTTCTACAATGTAGTAAACACATCAACGAGGATGATGCTTGATGCCTCGGCAAATGGCATACTCTTAGACAAGCAACCGGAGGAAGTAATGGAGATCCTGAATAGGCCGGCTAAAAACGATAATCAATTCCCAACAGGCAGAAAAGGAGGAGTCATACGCCATGCCACCACAAATGAGATTGAGTCATTAGAATCAATTCTTTCACAACTGGCAACCTTAACTAATTTGGTTAAGAACATGCTAAGACCAAGCAATACACATGAGGTCAAGGTTGTAGGTTCATTATGTGATGTATGTAATGGTAACCATGACTCTTCTGAATGTCCACAGAATCCAGAGTCGGGCTTTTATGCTGGAAAACTACAACCGATACAACAATGTGATGCCCAACACCTATAACCCGGCCTGGAAGAAACATCCCAAATTCTCATGGAGCAATCCTAACAATGCCATCAATTAGAACACTCAGAATGCTCCAGCACAGGGATTCCAACAAAACATGCCTCGACAAAAGATGCCTAAAAAATCGATACATCAACGATCCATGCCATATAGTTCTTTGGAAAACTCCTTAAATGCTTTCATGTCTCAAACTAGTGCATATATGGCTAATACTGATAAATTCATAAAGAAAACTGGCGCTTTTATGGACAGGACTGAGATGAGAATGTAGAACCATGAAGCAACGCTGAAATCATTGGAAACTCAAGTTGGGCAGTTCGCTCAAATCCTCAACTCGAGACCAATGGGTGGTTTGCCTAGCGATACTAAGGTCGTAAGAGGAACAACTCATGAGCAATGCAAAGCAATCACTACACGAAGTGGTAAACAACTCAAGGAACCACGAGCTCATGAAACAGAAGAAATAAATCAGAGGAGCCAATTGCCTCGGTAATGCCCAATAACATTGCCTCGTCAGTACCTAATAACATTAACGCGGCAAAGCCTGATAACATTGCCTCAGCAATGCCTGAAGAAGACATTGCAGAAAACAAGAAGGCATCTAAAGGTCCTAATTCAACGCCACAGATAAAATTCCCATGCAAGGAACGAATCAAAGACATTCATCTTCCACCACCGTTCCCATAGAGGCTGAAACGACAAAAGCAAGAGTGCCAATTCAAGAAGTTTCTTGACATCTTGAAGCAGGTCCACATCAACATACCTTTGGTCAAAGCAATAGAGCAAATGCCGAACTACGCCAAGTTCCTTAAAAACATTGTCTCTAAAAGAACAAAAATTAGGGAATTTGAGACCGTTGCCGTGACAGAAGGATGCATGGCCATGCTGCGCAATAGAATGCCACCAAAGCTTAAGGATCAAGGCAGTTTCACCATACCATGCGCTATTAGGAGCCATTATGTTGGGAAGGCACTATGTGATCTTGGAGAAAGCATAAATCTGATTCCAAAATCTTTCTTCCAACGATTGGGAATAGGGAAGACGAGACCCACTACAGTGATGTTGCAGCTTTCCGACAGATCCTATGTCCATCTAAAGGGAAAAAATGAAGACATCCTGGTAAGAATGGATAAGTTTATTTTCCTTGCTGATTTTATTGTCTTGGATTGTGAAGTAGATGAGTTCACACCTATCATCCTTGGGAGGCCATTCCTAGCTACGAGAAGAACCCTGATTGATGTTGAAAGATGAGAACTCACCATGAGGGTGAATGATCAACAAATTAAGTTGAACATCTTTCACACCTTTAAGCAACCCAATGACCTGGAAGAGTGTCAAGTCATTCAAGCCATAACCGAGTTTGACACAGACTACCTAAACAATTACCTCAATAATGCATGTGAATGTTGCCTCGACATCGTTCACAAAGATTGCCTCGACAATGCCTGTGACGATTGCCTTGACAACTGCCCTGACCCTGAAGAGCAAGAAGGATCGTACGACAATGACCATTATGAAGCCAATTGGATAGCAAGTCGTCCAAGTAAGTATTTCGAACCCTTAGATTACTCAGGGGAAGAAAGAAAGGTTGAAAAACCTTCTATCGAGCGACCACTGGTTCCTAAATGGAAACAATTACCAGAACAATTAAAATATGTTTATTTGGGAACCAACAACACATTGCCCACAATCATCTCTTCTAAGTTGCAGCCTGAACTGGAACAAATATTGATCGACATGCTAAGACAGCACAAACGGGCAATAAGGTGGACAATTGCCGATTTGAAGGGAATTAGCCTGGCGATTTGCATGCACAAAAGCCTCTTAGAGGAAAACCATAAACCAACCGTTGAGGCACAAAGAAGGCTTAATCGAGTCATGAAAGAGGTGGTAAGGAAGGAGATTATCAAATGGCTCGATGCAAGCATTATATACCCTATATCTGATAGCACATGGGTAAGTCCGGTACAATGTGTACCAAAGAAGGGAGGAATGACAGTGGTAAGCAATGAAAACAATGAATTAATCCCAACCAGGACTGTGACTGGTTGGAGGGTTTGTATGGATTAACATAAGTTGAACAAGGCTACTAGGAAAGGTCATTTTCCTTTACCTTTTATCGATCAAATGCTTGACCATATTGCAAGTAAACCATTCTATTATTTTCTTGATGGTTATTCAGGGTATAACTAAATTGCCATAGCACCTGAAGATCAAGAGAAGACCACCTTCACTTCCCCATACGACACCTATGCTTTTCGAAGGATGCCTTTCAGACTATGTAATGCCCCGACAACCTTCCAACGATGCATGATGGCAATATTCTCCGATATGATGGAAGATTTCCTGGAAATCTTCATGGATGACTTTTCGGTGTTTGGAGACAAATTCGACAATTGCCTCAGCAGTTTGGAGAATGTTCTTTAAAGATGCAAATAAATCGATTTGGTCCTAAACTGGGAGAAGTGCCATTTTATGGTGGTTGAAGGCATAGTTCTCGGTCACAAAATCTCATCAAAGGGCATTGAATTTGATAAAGCAAAAGTGGAAGTGATCGAAAAACTACCCCCACCTACTTCACTCAAAGGAATTCGAAGCTTTTTAGGACACACATGCTTTTATAGGAGATTTATTGAGAATTTTTCTAAAATAACAAAACTTTTGTGTAACTTTCTTGAACAAGATAAAGCCTTTGAATTTGACAACTCATGCCTTAAGGCATTTGAAACCCTAAAACAGAAACTTGTAGCCGCGCCAGCCGTGGTTCCACCAGATTGGACATTGCCCTTTGAATTAATGTGCGATGCAAGTGACTTTGCAGTAGGAGCAGTCCTAGGCCAAAGGACATGTAAGATCTTTCATGTAATCTACTACTCTAGTAAGACTTTTAATGAGGCACTGCCTCGGCAATCCAGACAGGCACTGCCTCAGCAATTATCGACAGCATTACCTCGGCAATAACCTCAGCAACCGCAGCAACACTTTCATCGACACCCTGGTATGTTGATCTTGTGAATTTCCTAGTCAGTGGTATTTTACCTTATAACCTTACTCATCAAGGAAAGAAGCGGTTCCGACATGATGCTAAGCATTATTTTTGGGATGAGCCTGTTTTGTTTAAACAATGTGCAGATCAGGGTATAAGAAGGTGTGTCCCAGAAGAAGAACAATAAGATGTGCTCCAACAATGCCATTCTTCACCCTATGGAGAACATTTTGGAGGGACACGCACAAAGGCCAATGTTTTACAATCTGGTTTATACTGGCCGACTCTATACAAGGACGCCCAAGCATTTTACAAGCAATGCGACCGTTGTCAACCGACCAGAAATATCTCAAGACGAAATGAGATGCCCTTGCAGAACATCCTTGAAGTCGAGCTGTTCGACGTTTGGGGAATTGATTTCATGGGGCCCTTCCCATCTTCATGTGGGAATCTCTACATCTTACTTGCCATTGACTATGTATCCAAATGGGTAGAGGCAATTGCAACACCAAACAATGGTTCCAAAACCGTGCAAAGATTCATACAAAAAAATATTTTTCACACGGTTCGAAATGCCAAGGGCAATCATAAGCGACAAAGGCAAGCACTTCGACAACAAACTCATTGCCAAGGCATTGCATAAATTTGGGGTGACTCATAAGATTTCCACGATATACCATCCATAGACCAATGGACATGCCGAGATATCAAACAGAGAATTGAAGAATATCTTTGAGAAGTTAGTTAACCCCTCACACAAGGATTGGTCCCTTCGACTAGATCATGCACTTTGGGCCTACATGACAACCTTTAAAACACCTTTGGGCATGTCACCCTTTCAGCTTGTGTATGGTAAGGCATGCATATTCCGGTGTAGATTGAGCCCAAAGCATAATGGGCGATCAAAACCGTAAACATTGATTGGGAGAACGCTAGTCAAAAACACCTACTGGACCTTAATGATATGGAGGAATTTCGTGCTCTAGTCTACGACAATGCAAGAATCTACAATGAGAAAACCAAGCACTGGCACGACAAGACAATATTACCACGGCAATTCCTGTACGGGAAATTAGTCCTCCTCTTTAATTATCGGTTGAAATTATTCCCAAGAAAATTACGATCGAGATGGTCTGGACCATTCGAAGTTGTCAACGCATTCCCCCATGGTGTCGTAACAATCAAGTCCCCAAAAGATGGCCATGAATTCAAAGTTAATGGGCAGAGATTGAAGCATTACACAGGAACCCATGTCACAAGGGAGAAAGAAGTTATCACTTTAGAAGATGCATCCCCATACACTCCTTTAGTATCTTAATTTTTCCCTTTTATTTTTTATTTTTTGTTCTTTCCATATCTTTAATTTTTTTAGGATTACAATTTTATTTTTATTTAATGTTGTTCACTTAATTCTGTCTTTTAGGAAGGAGATCATAGAAGTGGAAGAGTTGGGCCGATTGGTGACTCCAAGCCTAACAACCCAATCGAAACCCTAAGCCTAGTCACTGCCCAACGGCAACAAGCCGCCAACAACTAGTTTGGATGAGCCTCGTGCCAGCACGCAGCCGTTACCCAATGACAATAAAGCTGCAACGGCTAGTGCGACGGCAATAAAGCCGCAATGGCTAGTGCAACGACAATCCTTTCCGCACACGTATTTAATGCCCAAACGGCTACTTCATGCATCCATCTATATAACCCCCCCCCCCCCCCCCCGTCTCAACATGCCACCATCAAACCATCTTCTTCTCTATTCTTGACTCCAAACATTTGCTTGTGTTTTCCTTTGCTTTTATTTTTCTCTAATTTCAATTCTCACAACTACTCTCAATGGCTCTAAAAATAAGAAAGGGAGAACACTTACAACCCACCGAATCATCGACATTCAAGAGGTTTGCACCACTACAAGTGGAGAAGAGATTCAACGTCAAGTTTTTCGGCCGACAAGTTTGGGAGGAGTAGGGGTTCCAATATTTCTCGTCTCACACGGATTTTGGCCTAGAACGCTTTATCTTCTCAAAGATCGAACACCAAAAGTGGACAATCCTTAGCCATCAACCGGAGCCGGCAAATGTAACGTGGGTTCGAGAATTTTATGCCCATTTTTCAAACCCGAACAACCTATTTGTCCACGTCCGAGGCCAAGCAATTCCGATCGATGCCGAGGCAATCAACATATACTACGACATTCACGTGGCTCACAATGAACACAAGGAGTTTGTTGACAAGCTCACGGCCGGTGACTACGAGGAAATTGTTCGGGAGTTTTGCATTGTCAGGACAATGTGGAATGACGGTGTCCACAAAGGAATGGTAAACCGCCGAAGTCTTCGGCCCGAGGCTAAACTTTGGAACACTTTCATTAAAAGGAATTTAATGCCTACATCCCACAACACAACCGTAGACAAACTGAGGCTTGCACTCATTCATTCTATCATGCATAATAGGATTATTAACGTTGGTTCTATTATATGCAATGAGATCTTTATGTGTAGCCAAAAAGAGAAGGGTCGCCTTTATTTCCCCAGCCTCATCACCGGATTGTGTAAACAAAAGAGGGTGCCGACCGAGCCAACCGATGAATTCACACCAACAAGGAAGGGATTGAAAAAGGCCCAATATTACAAAGTTATACAAATAAAGGAGTCTGAGCAACACTCCACCCCAGTGCAGGGTATTGTCGCGGCAACACCCTCGGGCAAGGCCCCAGCAAGTCCAACCGCACTTGCCACAGCAACCACCCTTTAGAGTATTGCACAACAACTTGATGTAATGGACAAGAGACAACGCCTATTCATATAGTACACGAGGGACTTCAACAACTCCATCATCCAATTGATCTTGGAGAAATACCCCGAGAGCACAGTCCAATTCCCTGCCTTCCCAGCCGATGTCCTTGTCGAGGCAGCACCAAGAGCACATGCCGCGGCAACACTAGGAGACACTGCCTCGGCAGTGAAAACCGTCGAAATCTTGGCAACCCAAGACGCCACTGCCTCGGCAATGCCCACCCCATCTGCTGCAGCAACGAGGATCGACCATGCCTCACCAACCAGGACAGACAAGGGCAAAGCACCAATTGTTGAGCCCACACAAATCGAGGAATGGTCCGACTTCTCAGACTCAAAAGGCTTCATTGCACCACCCACCAAGACCATGCCCCACCAAAACACCGAAGAAGCGCAAGGCTTCTTCCACTGAGGAATTTTCCCTAGAGAGTGACAAGGAAGATGAGGTGAGAAAGAAAGCCAAACCAACACCTCCTTCCCGTCGCCAACCACCAAGGGCAACAAAGCATGTCAAGCACATGGCAAGGAGAAAGTTGATCATCCAAAGTGACAACGGCTCATCAGATTCCCCGTTGATCTAGTGTTTTCTTTCTCTCTTGCCTTTTTATTTTTTTATTATTTTGTGTATGCATGCATTGAGGGCAATGCTTCTCTCGAGTTTGGGGGGGGGGGAGTAGCTAGTAAATTCTTTTTTCATATCTATAGAAAATGCATACTTATCAATTGCCTTAGAATTTAATCCAATGAAATTGTTGCCTCGACAATAGATGTCTCTCTCTTTACCGTAGCCTTAAAATTATTGCTAGTTACCTTTCAATTTTAGGATGTCCATGGAAAATACTTAGAATCACAATATGAGGCTGAAAACAAAAAAAATACACTTTTGTGACTTGAATGATTGAAGGAGTTCTAGGACACTTAGGACATTTACTTATAAAATTTTGGGTAAAAAGTTAGAGGTGCCTAAAACTGGCTCTAGCTTAAGGAAATACTAGAGGTGCCCGAAATTGGCTCTAGTCGATTAGAAGAAAAAAAATAGAAGCCCAAGGAAAGTAGGTTAAATGCTTAAGTGTTTACTTAGAAATCAAAAAATCATCTTGTTCCCAATCACGCACACACTCACGAGTCTTATAGTTTGCTTATAGGGAAATTTTCGACATCCAAAGAATTGAAGGCAAAGCACATTCATATTCACGGTTTGGAGAAGAGAAGAAAAAGTACAAGAGATGATTTCATGAAGATTAAAACCTTTGGAAATTGATTGTTAGTTTTGCATTGCTTGAGGACAAGCAATAGTTCGAGTTTGGAGGTGTGTTAGGTGTATAAAAGTATTCATTTTAGGACCCTTTATGACTCAATTATTGTTATAATTAAGCCTATTTTTTATGTATTACTAATCATACATACACAATTTACTATTCTTAACGTTACCATGCTTGATCATCTTTATTTAATTAGATTTAGTGGAAAAGGTACTGCTTTGGTATGTGTTTTGTGCTTGTGTAGATTATCACCCACTACCCAGGCAAGCAATGCTGCGGCAGTGAAGGAAGGGGAAGAAAAGGCGCAGAACCATCACTCGACTATCCAGACCAGGCCATCCTTTGACGTCAAGCCTTACCAAGGAACGCTGGACCAAGAACGAGCCCTATCGAAGCAGAAGAGACTGACAGGCCCTTGCCGAGGCAAGGACCAAGCCATTGTCGAGGTAGTGCCCAAACAAGTACCGACGAGGGAGAAAATATGCAAAGTGGTATATGACTTGAAGAGCATAAAATGCCAAATTTTTAGAGACACTTTGCATGAAGATCGGAGCAGAGGAAGGCCATGAAAAAGCCAAAGCAAGGTCAAAGATGGAAACCGATAAGGATGAATAAAATAATGAATTAAAAGAGATTCATCTCTTTTATGAAGTTATATTCAACTCCAACTTATCATCCTACTCCAAGAAGGACTCGACAAGGCCATGCCCTATAAAACCAAGACCCATCCACCACCATAGAGACATCGAGAGATTGAGAGGCTTAGGGATTTAGTAGAAGTGCTCATCATCGCCATTATGTTCTAATTCTTTCTTAGGCTAGGGTTATTTTGTTTAGTAGTTGTGAGAAGACGATTGTAATTTGTTTTGGTTTTTGTTAATGCAATTAAGTTCAAGGTTTGCTTATTCTTGGTGTTTTACTTTTTCTTGCAATCAAATCGGGAGAGGGTATTGCAATTGCATCTATTTGTCTATATATCGGGAGAGTTAGACTCACGAAACGAATAAGCATAGTTTTCATCCCAAACTCACGAAACGAATTGTTATTCGAGACAAAGAAGGTTACATTTTAGGGTCAAGTTGCTCGAGATCTTACCATATTTCATTGTAGAGTGTTGGAGTGTTCTCTAAATATGAGCGCAAGTGCAAACTTTTGTCAATTTATAATATAAAAGATATCGTCTCCCACGAGAATTGGGCAGTTAACTCGAATATAAATTGTTGTATAGAAAATATTAAATGCACAAGTAAATTTCAGTTTGTAAAATATTCTAAATTAAAGAAACGCAAGTAAATAATAGAAGAGATTAGAGTGATAGAATGGGTCAAGTTATGCTGCTCCGTAGTGTGAAACTGCGTTGAATATGTTAAGTTGTATTGCGCTGCCAGACTTTGCAGCCTCGGCGAAAGATGGCAGATTGGTGATTCGACGCTTTCGCTGCCTCGACAGGTGGAACGAACGATTGGCTCAGTGACAAACTCGACAAACCTTCAAGGCTCGGCAAAACGCTTCGATACTGATTTAGCTTATGTCTAAGTCAGAGTAATGTTGATGCCCGCTGTAGATAATACCCGTCAGCGTGAATCTTGCAATGAACAACAACCTTTGGTTCGTCCTCCTTTAGCCGCCTTAAACCCTAACCTATGTCTAAGCTAGATTGATCAACACCTGGTATTGATGAGATTGCGATTATTTCTTTCGTGAGTTTGACTCTCTCGATGCCAAACAAATGTATTGCTCACAATCGATCTTTCGAACTCAATTGAAAACAATGAAGAACATGAAATAAGCAAACCTTGAATTTATTGCAAAAAAAACTTAAACCTAATCAACCGTTCTCACAACTACTTTACAACATAACCCAAACCCTATAGAATTTAGAACATAGTGGCGGCAAGAAAATACAAGAGAAACCTAAGCTATGCCGACTATGAGTTGTCTCAAATGAAAAATATGACCGGGTATATATAGGGCATGGCCTAGGGTAAGTCCTCCTTGGAGTAGAAGTCTTCTTTATGATAAAGTAGCTTTTGCATTAAATGCATCCTTTAAATCTGACTTCTTTGACTTGAAATTTGACTCTTTGTGCCGCAAGTAAGCTTAGGCCGCCTTGGAAAATTTCTCCTTTGGCGGCTTTGTCCACTGTTTCTGGAATCAATAAATTGCGTGGATGGGCTCATTGGACTCAGAAAATTATGCTCTTTCAATCGCACTCCAATTCACCAATTCATCATGTTGCTGCCCTGGGCGGAAGATACGGCTGCGGCAGCTACTCGGCAGCATCTCTCTCTGTGTTGAGCTGCTTCAGTACACCTCTTTGGTCTACTACCTCAGCATCAGCTCCTCAGCTTTCTCCTCCTTCTGACAGCTTCTAGCATATGAAACTAAAACTAAACTAAAACAATATCTTTTTTTTTACCAAATCAAAGGTATTCAACAAGAACAAGGCAAAGCAAAGAATACTGTGAATAATACATGCATGCACCTAATTATGCCTAAGATGCACTTCAAAATAGCAATAATATGAGATGGAATGCGTACAAAATATAGGACTTATGAGCACTTTACACACCCCAAACTCGAACTATTGCTTGTTCTCAAGCAATGCAATCCTAAATATACTTGCCCTTGCACTAATCAGAAAGAAGAACTTGTTTTAAACTTGATTTGGCACCTCAAGGCCATGTCACCTAAAATTAGATTAGTGAAAGGAGAATAACATGAATTACCTCGGAACTAAACTATAATGCCAGTGCAGTGTGTGCAGAAACAATGTACAAGCTGAATCTGAAGAATATTCTAGGTAAACAAAGATGTTGTCAAGGTAATATAAGGTTGTTGCCGAGGCGGCACAATTAAGCGCATTTTATAATCATGGAAGTAAGGGCTTCAGCTTATCACAAATACTCTTTAGGTCTAAAATTAAGATAGGAGCAAACTACAAAACCCCGAACCCATTGAGTAGAGTCATCCCGTGAAGAATTTCATTCACTTATGCTAATTTGTCTGTCACTTCAAAAAATTTCAGATTCATGGACTTTGATAGCAGCTTAGTGTCCTTGCACATGATTCTTCCTAGTGCCTTTTTTGGGCACCTCTAGGGAAAAACAACATATCTTTTTTTTTTCTGTTCCTGTCGTGGCAGTGCTTTTATTTTTATTTTTGTATGTTTTCTGTCGTGGCAGCTTCCTGCAACCATGTTAGAATTTTACAAATAATTCAAGCAGGCAATGTTTATCAGAAATTCAATCAAATTCAGCAAGTAACAGTAGTGTTTATGATTCTTTGGCAATTATAGAAAAATTCAAAGTTTTCTTCATGCTTTCCCTAAAATTAAGTTCTTTTTATTATGGTGAGAAAAATTAAAATCGGCTATCCTATCATAGGCACAAGTTCTAACAAATTTTTCTTTTGATCAATTTTAGGCAAGTACATATGCAACCTATATGATCTAATTAATGCCTAAACAATGAACGAGTGCTAATCCGACCCAAGCTTGAGATGAGCATTGCCCTCAATGCACAAAATAATAAAAACAGAAAGATAAAAGACAAGATAAATAATTAAAATAGAAAAAAAGAAGTAAAAAGAAAGAAAAGAAAATAACACTAGAAGTTTTCGGATGGTTGAGATGATGTTAGAGTCTTTGAGGCAGAGGAGGAGGTGGATGATTGGATGATCAGGCGGCGGCTGGAAAAGGTCCTGGTAATAGGCTTGGCAGGTGAAATCTTTGCTGTGCACGGCGGATGGACTCTCTTGAGCGTAGGTCGAGGGGCTTCAATGTGGACCGGATCAATTTTTGAGTCCCCATCCTCTGGCGCCGGTTCGGTTGAAATTATATACCGCTTCCTTTTCTTGCTTGATTCTACCATGGGTGCTGCCGATGGTTATACCATTGCTGTTGGTTCCTTAGTTTCTACCGTCAGCTGCCCAACATCGTTGGACGAGGAGGTGTCTGCCACAGTTGCCGATGTGATCGCCGAAGAAAGTTGTTGTTGATGCCTCTCTAGAGTGTCAGCCACCGTGTGAGAGGAAGAGGTTGCTGAGTAGGACGAGTATCATGTGGGAGAAGGCATCTAGGGGCGAAAGGTGGTGTGGCGGGCAGAAACTTCTGGCGGTGTAGCCTCCTTTGGTTCTACTATAGTGGCCAAGTCCTCTGGGAATATGGGCAGGGAGGGGTCGTCGTTGGGAAACTTCTGCAGTAGATAGGCCACAAGGGCCTCTTGAACTTCCCCCACGTACTTCATGAAGGTCAGCTGCTGTTTCTCTATTCTCTTATTGCTGTCCATCAATGTGTGGAGCACCTGGAGGACTTTAGGGTGTTGGACAGCCTCAGTACTGCCTCTTGCTGCCGGGGCAGTTGTGTTGTCTACTGATTGCTGGGATGGTGTGATCGGCTCTGTCTCAGGCACCTACATCATTTGAAGCCTGACTTTTCTGGTCCAGCCCTCCCTTGGTGGTGTTAGCACATCCTTGGCGTCAGATGGGACGTTGAAGTTCGCGCAAATCTCGGTGATGAGGGAGGGGCAATAGAGTCTGCCCTTGGACTTCCGGTAGCAGCAGTGTATTTCTTTGCAAATTATATCACCCACGTTGATCGGCCGGTTGTTCATGATTGAATGGATCAAGGCGAGACGGGCCGATCAACTGTTGTGTTTTGGGACGTGGGCAGTAGGCATCTTTTGATGAATCCGTTCCACAGCATTTCCTCTAGCAGCAGACGGAGGCGCTGAACAGAACCGCTGTGTTTCTCTGCCAGCCACGGGGTGTTTGGTTCACACATCCTGTCCTTCATTCTATCATAGTCGGCTGCTGTCAATGTCTGCCGCCATTCCTCCTGAGGGTTATCTTCCATCTCCAGCCCATAGAACCTGTTGATGGTAGCGACGTTGAGTTTTACTACTTCCCCTCTGACAAAAATGAATGGAACTTCTGGGCGAGGTTGGAGGGCGTAGAACTTTCGGACGAGGGTGATGTTGGCCACCTCGGGCTGCTTTGCGAAGATCTCCCACCCTTGGCTGTATATTTTCTCGAAGAGGGCAGGCTCGAGACCTAAGTCTCCCGTCTGCTGCAAGTAGTGAAACCCTTGCTCCTCCCAAACTGCCCTGTTGGCAAATTGCGTTTTGTGCCTTTTCTAATCTAGCTCGGAGAAGAATCTCTGTAAGGCGGGTTTGGATTGTGATGTTGCTGTAGTAGTGAGACGGTTGTAATCTTGAAAATGACTGAAAAAATAGAAAATATTAAGAAAACAAGTGGATGCAGAAGAGGTTAAACAAGGAGATGAAGTGAAGAAAATGAAAGGAATAGTGAGGTATATATAGGGGTTGCCGAGATATGTCGTGGCGGTATTAAATTCCCAACGGGCAGATTTTGCGGTGCATGTTACGTGATTAAATGCTCGTTACGATGTAGCCATTGGCAGCTAGCCGTTAGCAGTATTCTAGCTGTTACAGGTTTTGGTCGTTGGGCTGCCCTTGGCTGTTTCGACGACATGGTGGGTGGGCTCCTTGTTGGGCCTTCTTCTTGGTCATGCTTATTTATTCCTAAACCTGAAATAAACATAATTAACTAAATAAAGAAAAATGAAATAAAACTAATTAAATCTGAAGAAAAATAAAAATTTGGAAAATAAATTGCAATAAATTAAAATATAATCCTAAAACATAAAAATAAAAAGAAAGATATTAAAAATAAATTAGGTTATGTTGGGAGTGCATTGAGGTGCATCTCCTAAACATAACCACTTCCTGAGCTGGTGTGTTTTGCTTTTTGTCCAGGTGGGTCATCTTGCTCCTCAAGATCTTTGTTGATGTGCATTCTGCTCTGGCGGCTACTGTCTTGCTGTGTTTCTCTGCTGATCTTAGAGGCATGTGTGTCTTGGCATACTTCTTTTTCCTTGGTTGGCTTTGTGGGCTGTAAAACATGTATTTTTATGTTCTGATTGTCAATCCGCATTATGAGTTCCTCATTCTCTACATCTATTAATGTTCTGCCCGTGGCTAAGAATGGTCGCCCAAGAATGATGGGGGCGTTCTCATCTGCCTCACGGTCCAAGATAAGGAAGTCAACTGGAAAAATGAAGTTGCCCACTCGTACAAGGGTATCTTCAACTTTTCCTTATGGTTGCACAAAGGAATGGTCGCTAGTTGTAGCATGATGTAAGTTGGTTTTACTTTTCCAATTCCTAATTTGTTGAAGACAACCTTGGGCATCAGATTAATGCTTTCTCATAGGTCACATAGAGCTCTCATATCATGGTTGCTGCCTATCTTGCATGGAATGATAAAGCTGCCTGGATCTGTCCTCTTGGGCAGCACCTTGTTATGCAGCATTACCATGCACTCTTCAGTGACAGCTACTGTCTAGAATTCCCCAATTCTTCTTCTCTTGGAAACCACGTCTTTCAGATATTTCACATAATTTGGCATGTTTTGTATGGCTTCCGTGGGATGTTGATGTGCACATGTTTTAGAATATCCAGAAATTTCTTGAACTGGTGCTCTTGCTTCATTGTTTAAGCCTTTTGGGGAAGGGCGGCCGTAGACGGATGTCCTGGATGCATTCCTTGCAGGGAAATCTGATTTTTGGGGGTTCAGGATCATCTGTCTCAGGGGTGCGGCTTATCTCCTCTGCCTGGACATTAGTTTGTTTTGCTGCCCCCATAGGTTGTTCGTGTGCTGCTGCGGCGGGCAGCTCTGACTGCTTTTCCTTTGGCTGCTCAACTCTAGGCTCATCCAATTGTTTCTCTTCTTGTAGTTATTGCTTTACACTGCTCATAAGTGGGTTTTTTGTGACCTCTATGTTATTGGATGATGCACCCATTGACCTGTTGCTTATGATTTCAGTGAATTGCCCGAACTAGGTCTCTAGGTTCTTTATTGTTACCTCCTGGTTGTTCATCCGCATCTCAGTCCTGTCCAAAAAAGACTCAGTCTTGTCAATAAATTTATTAGTACGAACAATAAAATCACTAGTGCGAGACATAAAAGTATGTAAGGTAGATTCGAGTGAATTATTGTTCATATTCTGTTGTTGCTGAGGCGGCTGTCGTGACAAGTTCTACTGATATCCTCCTGGTTGCTGGGTTGGATTTGTAGCCATGTTAGGGTTACTCCATGTGAAATTTGGGTGCTTTTCCAGCCTAGATTGTATGTGTTGGTTTTGGGTCTGTTGTTCCTCTCACAAGTTCCCATTAAGTTGGCGGATTCACTACATTCAGAGGAATCGTGGTTGCCCCCACACTCATCACAAAATGGATCCACAACCTTGGCCTCATATGTTTTCCTAACGGGTTTGGCCATATTCATTACCAACTGTGTTAGTATATGCGGGTGTGCATTGACAGATTCAATGGCTTCTACTTCATTCACAACAGTTGGCCGCCTTATGTCGCCGCGGCGGGCTGTAGGGAACTTGTAGTCATTCTTTGCAATTCTATTCAGAATCTGTAGTGCCTCCTCGGGTGGTCTATCTAGGATGATTCCATTGGCTGAAGCGTCAAGCATCATTCTTGTCGGTTGATTTACTCCATTGTAGAACATCGACACTTTAGTCCAGGATGGGAAACCGTGAAGCGGGCAGTTATATAGCATTTGTTGGTATCTCTCCCAAGCTTCATACATTGGTTCGTCATCCCCTTGGTCGAAGGGAGTGATATCGTTTCTTAATCTATCAGTTACATTTGAAGGGCTGAAACGATCGAGAAAGTCCTTGCACAATTCTATCCAGGTGTTGAAAGATCCTACCAGTTGGTTATTCAGCCATTGTTTTGCCCTATCCCTCAGTGAATAGGGAAATAATCTCAGCTTAAGCACATTTAAAGGAGTCCATGTATCTTGAAAGCTCTGCAAATATCAAGAAATCCTCTCAAGTGCTGTCGAGCATCTTCTGTGACAGTTCCACCAAATTTCCCTAATGTGTTTATCATATTGAACATCACTGGTTTCAACTCGAAGTGAGCTGCTTCAATTTCAGGCTCTGCCACAGTTGGATCAAATCCTTTGAAGTCGTGCTCCAAGTAGTCTCTAGTGGTGATCACATATTGTGGTTGCCTGGGCGGAACTGGGGGTTGCTGCCTAGGTGGCTGATCTTGCTGCCCATCCATGTCGTTTCGATCATTGTTGGCAGGGTTGTCGTCTTGGCCGTTATGCATGGCTGCCTATGCTTTTCCTTCTTCCTTAGCTTTTTCGAGGGCTTCTCTCACTTCTTTCTTTAGTTCTCTTGCTCTTCGTTCGATATCATCTATGAAAACAATTTCGGTCGATGGGTTGGCTCTGGTCATGCACTAGACAAGAGAACTGTAAAATTCTTTTTTTTTTTCGAATTAAAATTAAAAATTAAAAACTGAAATTAAATGCAATAAAATAAAAGTGTAGAAAAATAAAGACGAATTTACTGTTGCCAATTCCCGGCAACGGCGCCAAAAACTTGTAGAGCGTTGGGGTGTTCTCTAAATATGAGCGCAAGTGCACACTCTTGTCAAGTTATAATATAAAATATATTGTCTCCCACGAGGATTGGACAGTTAACTCGAATATAAATTCTTGCAAAAAATATTAAATGCACAAGTAAATTTCAGTTTGTAAAATATTCTAAATTAAAGAAACACAAGTACATAATAGAAGAGATCAGAGTGATAGAATGGGTCAGGCTATGCTGCTCCGTAGTGTGAAACTGCGTTGAATAGATTAAGTTGTATTGTGCTGCCAGACTTTGCTGCCTCGACAGAAGATGGCCGATTGGTGCTTCGACGCTTTCACTGCCTCGGGTGGTGGAACAAACGATTGGCTCGGCTGCAAACTCGGTAAACCATCAAGGCTCGGCAGAACGCTTCGATACGGATTCAACTTATGTCTAAATCAGAACATAGTGGCGGCAAGAAAATACAAGAGAAACCTAAGCTATGCCTACTATGAGTTGTCTCAAATACAAAATATGATCGGGTATATATAAGGCATGGCCTAGGGTAAATCCTCCTTAGAGTAGAAGTCTTCTTTATGATAAAGTAGCTTTTGCATTAAATGCATCCTTTAAATCAGACTTCTTTGACTTGAAATTGGACTCCTAGTGTCGTGTAGGGTGTGTAGGTGTTCTCTTTTTATGAGCGCAAGTGCACACTCTTGTCAAGTTATAGTATAAAAGATATCGTCTCCCTCAGGGATTGGAACGGCTCCTATAAATGATTTCCTGCACAAGGATTCAGTAAATTGCACAATTAAATTTCTGAATGTGGAAAAATAAGGACACAAATAAGATAAAGATAGTGATGATAGATAGAGATAAGGTTTATAGACCAGGTAAGGTAATTGTAGCTCAGTAGTGTGCAAACGGCATTGTAAATCCTAAGTGTGTTTTAAGCTGCCACGATCTGCTGCCTCGGCGGGTAATGGTCGATGGCAGCTACGACCCTGTCACGCGGCCGCAGCGGGTCTCTACTCTTGCAACTCTCGCTATCTCGGCAGGTGGAATAGAAATACGTCCTGACTGAAAGTTGGGCAGATACTCCAAGTTTGGCAGAGCAATTCTAAAGCGATCCTTCCTATGAGTAGGCAAGGATTCTGTCTCCACGTGACGTAGGCAATACCTAGCAATCTCAGTGTAAACCTAACACAGGCAGTCGACATTTGGTTACTCCTTTTAGGCGCTTAAACTCAAACTTATGTCTAAGCCGAATTAGTCAATACCTCGACATGATGAGACCGTACTTAATTCTTTTGTAAGTCTTACACTTTCGTGCCCGACAAATGGATTTCCTTAACTGGACTTTTGGAACTAATTGAAGAAGTGAAGAACATGAATTAAGCAAACTTGAGAATATTTCATTGAAAACACATTTAAACTATTACAACCGTTTCTCACAACTACTTTACACACAAAAAACTAAACCTTAGGAGAGTTGGGTCGCGACCTCCAACACCTCCGTTAATCTACCTATCCACCTCTCCGCTATATCCCCTCATGTGTGCATCTAAGCATAAGCATACCCCTATACTCTCGCATACATTGGGTATATATAGGGATCATGGCCTAAGTTTGAGTCCTCTTTGAAGTTGAAGTCCTTAAAGTAACTTTACATTAAATGCTGACTCCTTTTTGACTTGAATATGGACTCTTTGGACGTTGCCTTATTCAGCAAGTAAGGATAAGTACTCCTACTTATCAGACTTGGATAAGTTATACATGTCACCACATGCTTCAGAAAATTGCAAGACTGGGCTCATTGGACTCAGGGAATTGTCCTCTTTCAATCGTAACCCATCTTGACTAAGTCAGTTTAACTCATGCCTGGGTGGCACTCAGCGGCAGTGCTGCTATGGCGGCGTCCTTGGCGGCACTTGGAACTGCTTCAGTATAGCTGATTTTTGCTCCCAGCTTTCCTGTCCTCTCTGGTCCTCTCCGGTCCTCTCCACAGCTACCATCTACAACACCTGAAAATAAAACTTACCTAAAACAATATCTTTTCTTAACCAAACATGAAATATTCAATGAAAGCATGGTGAAAGAGCAAATATTGTTATTATGCATGCAATGCACCTAAATATGCCTAAATGAACTTAAGAAAAACAATAGTAAAGGCAGTTATGTGTACAAAATATAGAACTTGTGGACACTCTACACACCCCCAAACTCGAACTATTGCTTGTCCTCAAGCAATGCAACCTAACTCGTAAACCTGTCCTTTTGCACAAAATTAATAGAAACTTAGCCTTTGACTTGATTTCTTACCTCAAGGTCGTGGCACCTATTTAATGTTAGTGATAGGGAATGACATGAAATAACTTAGATTTTAATTTTCTTAGTGCCAATGCAGTGTGTACAGGTCTGTGTCCATGTTAAACATGATGAGATTACTAAGTTTAACAAAGAATGCTAAAAATAATTAAATTCCTAAAAAGGATACAAGTTGTTGCCTTGGCAGCACAGTTAAGCACTTCTTTTCCTCTTTTCTTTTTCTCTGATCATGGTTTTAAGGGCTTCATCTCATCATAATTATTCTCTCGGTCTGAAGCTAAGATAGGTGCACTCTACGAAACTCTGAACCCTTTGAATAGAGTCATCATGTGAAGACTTTCATTCACTATTGCTAATTTGTCCATCGCTTGGTTTAGATACTTGGACTTTGATAGCAGCGGAGTGTCCTTACTCATGATCCTTCCTAGAGCCTGTTTCGGGCACCACTATGGTTTTTACCATCTTTATGCTGTCGCGGCGACAAACCTGTATTCAATTAAGAAAGTTTTATTAAGTAAAGCATGCAGTGTTAAACTTAGAACTCAAACAAAAATTCAGCATTTAACAGACATTGTAAGAATAATTGGCAAAAAGAAAAGTTTTCTAAGTATTTTTCATGCTTCATCCCATTGTTAAGTCAAATTTTAAGTATGGTGCGAATATAAGTAGTCGGCTAACTATCATAGGCACAAGTTTTAAGCTAAAAATTTCTACTCCATTAAGTGTTTAGGGAAGAATTTACATATGTTCCTATATGCTACTAAATGAACCTAGAGACAAAGAAAACAAAGAGGACTATTCCCCCCAAAATCAAGGTTGGCATTGTCCTCAATGCCTTACAAAATAAACAATAAAAATAAAACATAAAAAGAAAAAAGAATTTTTTTTAAAAAAAAACATAAAAATAAAGGAAAAGTAACGAAAAAAAGGAAAAAGGTGCTATAGACTAGGGGATTTCCCCTTTGTTGCTGCTGCGTCGAAGGAGGATTTTGAGGAGGCGGGCACGACTAGGTGGTGTGTGGCAGAAGGTCTGGCGGTTGTGCTCTTTTTCGTGCCACGTGGCGGCTGGATGCGGCTGGGGGTGGGTTTCTTGGATGGTTCTTCTGGCTCAGGTTTAGACCCTCCACCTTAAGGCTCGGTTGCTGCAGCTGGCCGCTTCCTCTTCCTTGCTGCCTCAATCGGTTTATCATCGAAGGAGTAAAAAATCTCCTTGTCTGAATCGTCGGCATCTTTGGCAGTTGCCTTCTTTTGTTGTCGGGGAGGCGGCGATAGTCTCCTCCTCTTTCTCTAAATCTGATGAGGAGGTGAGTTCGTACGGCTGGATGGGAGTGGGTGAGGTTCTTTGCTTAGGGCAGATGTGCAACTTTTCGCTGGCTGGGGCGGCTGGAGTGGCAGCTGGTCTAGGTGTGATCTGTGTCGGTTTGGATGCTGCTAACTCTGATGGAAAGGCGGGCAACTGTAAGCCGGCGTCATGGTACTTGTCAAGAAAGTAAGCCACAAAGGCCTCTTGCGCCTCCGTAATGTATTTGGTGAAGATCACTTGTTTGTGCTCGATCCTCTGGCAGCTCCCCACAAGGCTGCGCAGCAAGGGGACTATGGCAGAGGGGAGGGCAGCATCAGTACTACCCGCTACGGCTGGGGTGGCGGCTGGGCGGTTGACGACGTTTCCGGTTCCAGCTTCTGCATCATCTGGAGGGGCGCCTTTCTTGTCCACCCTTCCTTGGCGGCAATGATTGTATCTTTGGGGTGCGGTGGCATGCGGAAGTTGGCGCATAGGCCTGTGATAAGTGCAGGGAAGACGAGGGGTCCTTTGGCGTTGGGCTTGTCGGCATGGGCATAGATTTCTTCAAGAATCATTTCGCCAATGTTGATTGGCCGCCCCTTCATAATGCTATGGATAACGGCCAGCCGCGGCCTGTTGACTGTTGATCCATGCGAGGTGGGCATCAGGTGGCGTTGCACGAAGTTGCTCTAAAGAATGGCCTCCGGCAGCAGATCGCGGTGGTTGACTGAACCATTGTTCTTGCCGGTTAACGACTTGGTGTGGGGTCGGCAAATCTCTTTCTTGATCTTGTCGTAGTCAGCCGCCGTTAGATAGGACTTCCACTCTTCATGCGGATTCCCATTGATTTCTATGTCGTAGTATCTATTGATGGTCTCCGCCGTGAACTTGACTCTTTCGACGCGGACATAGACAAAAGGGTTTCCCGGTGTAGGCTTGTGGGCATAGAATTCTCGCACCTGGTTGTTGTTTATTTCCTCTTATTGTCGTGCGAAAATACCCCAATCTAAGTTGTGAACCCTCTCGAATATGGTGGGTTCAAGTCCAAAATCCCCATCTAGCCTGGTGTATTGGAACCTTATTTCTTCACAGAGTTGCCGCTCGGTGAAGCGCTGCTTGTAAGTTGTCGTGATAGAAAAGTTTAAGAACCTTTTGAAGGTAGGCTTGGAGGTGGAGGCGAGTTGTTTTGATGTGGCCATAACTGTGAAAACGGTTGTGTTTTCCTAAAGAAAGAAAAAAAATTGCAAGAAAGTAAAGCATATGAAATCTTCAAAGAAAAGATTGAAAAGAAGAATTGAGGGTAAAAGAGAGAGCAAAGTTAAGAATGAGGGGAAAATAGTTGGCTTTATATAGATGCTTCTCTCCATTGCTGTGGTAAGCACCCTGCCAACGGACGACAATGATTGCAGCGATTTCCGCACTTCTAGCCGTTACGCAGATATCTGTTCCGCTAGTTGTTGCAAATATAGTCGTTGCGGCTAGCCGTTATGAAGCCGCTAGCCGTTATGCTCATCTGCCTTGGGCTGCCTTGGCCGTTAGATTGGGCTTCTCCTTTATTCTTTCATCCTTCTTGGTCTTGCCTTCATTCCTAACCTAAAATAATTAAATGCAATAAATTAAATAACTAAAGATTAAATCTAATCCTAATACATAAAAATAAATTAAAGATAAAAATAAAAATAAAGTTATGTAGGGTTGCGCATTTCCAAACATAATCACTTCCTGAGGGCTTTGCGTATGGCTTTTCGTCCGGGCATGTCCTTCCCCTCCTCAGGTGGATGTTGACTGCCATCTTTGCCGCCCTGGCAGGACATACACCAAAGAAAACAAAGAGGCATAAATTATTATGTTTTTAATATTTTTTATAAAATTAAAATAAACAGAAATTTAATGTGCAAAAACTAAAGTATAAGTGAAGAAATTCAAATGCAGTTGATGTTGCCAATCCCCAGCAACGACGCCAATAACTTGTAGGGCATGTAGATGTTCTCTTTTTATGAGCGCAAGTGCACACTCTTGTCAAGTTATAATATAAAAGATATCGTCTCCCTCAGGGATTGGAACGGCTACTATGAATGTTTCCTACACAAGGATTCAGTAAATTGCATAATTAAATTTCAGAATGTGGAAAAATAAAGACACAAATAAGATAAAGATAGTGATGATAGGGAGAGATAAGGTTGATAGATCGGGTAAGGTAATTGTAGCTAAGTAGTGTGCAAACTGCATTGTAAAGCCTAAGTGTGTTTTAAGCTGCCACGATCTACTACCTCGGCGGGTAATGGTGGATGGCAGCTACGACCCTGTCATGCGGCCGCAACAGGTCTCTACTCTTGCAACTCTCGCTGTCTCGGCGGATGGAATGAAAATACGTCCTGGCAACAAGTCGGGCAGATACTCCAAGTTCGGCAGAGCAATTCTAAAGTGATTTTTCCTATGTCTAGGCAAAGTGTTTTGTCACCACGTGACGTAGGCAATACCTAGCAATCTCAGCGCAAACCTAACACAGGCAGTTGATGTTTGTTTACTCCTTTTAGTCGCTTAAACTCGAACTTATGTCTAAGCCAAATTAGTCAACACCTCGACATGATGTGACCGTACTTAGTTCTTTCGTGAGTCTTACACTTTCGTGCCCGACAAATAGATTTCCTCAACTGGACTTTTGGAACTAATTGAAGAAGTGAAGAACATGAATTAAGCAAACTTGAGAATATTTCATTGAAAACACACTTAAACTATTACAACCGTTTCTCGCAACTACTTTACATAAAAAACCTAAACCCTAGGAGAGTTGGGTCGCAACCTCCAACACCTCCGTTAATCTACCTATCCACCTCTCTGCTATATCCCCTCATGCGTGCATCTAAGCATAAGCATGCCCCTATACCCTCACATACATTGGGTATATATAGGGCTCATGGCCTAAGTTTGAGTCCTCTTTGAAGTAGAAGTCCTTAAAGTAACTTTGCATTAAATGTTGACTCCTTTTTTACTTGAATATGGACTCTTTGGACTTTGCCTTCTTCAGCAAGTAAGGATAAGTACTCCTACTTATCAGACTTGGATCGGTTCGACATGCCACTACAGGCTTTAGAAAATTGAAAGATTGGGCTTATTAGACTCAGGGAATTGTCCTCTTTCAATCGCAACCCATCTTGACTAAGTCGATTTAACTCCTTCCTAGGTGGCACTCGGCGGCAGTACTGCTACGGCGGCATCCTTGGCGGCACTTGGAACTGCTTCAGTACAGCTCCTTTTTGCTCCCATCTTTCCTGTCCTCTCCGGTCCTCTCTACAACTACCATCTACAGCACCTAAAAATAAAAACTTACCTAAAACAGTATCTTTTCTTAACAAAACATGAAATATTGAATAAAAGCATGGTGAAAGAAAAAATATTGTTATTATGCATGCAATGCACCTAAATATGCCTAAATAAGCTTAAGAACAGCAATAAAAAGGACAGGAATGTGTACAAAATATAGAACTTGTGGACACTCTACATGCCGCAAGTAAGCTTAAGCCGCCTTTGACAATTTCTCCTTTGGCGGCTTTGTCTGATGTTTCTGGCATAAATAAATTACGTGGATGGGCTCATTGGACATAAAATTATGCTATTTCATTCGCACTACAATTCACCAATTCCTCATGTTGCTGCCCTGGGCGGCAGATATGACAGTGGCAGCTACTCGGTAGCATCTCTCTCTGTGTTGAGCTGCTTCAGTACAACTCCCTTGTCTGCTGCCTCAGCATAAGCTCCTCAGCTTTCTCCTCCTTTTGTCAGCTTCTAGCATCTGAAACTAAAACTTCACTAAAACAATATCCTTTCTTGTCAAATAAAAAATATTCAACAAGAACAAGGCAAAGCAAAGAATACTATAAATAGTACATGCATGCACCTAATTATGCCTAAAATGCACTTGAGAATAGCAATAATATGAGATGGAACGCGTACAAAATATAGGACTTATGAGCACTTTACATTCATCTAGCTTTTTGGCCGAACCAACTGCAACTTTCCATGGATTGCAATTTACCAGAGACTTGGGTTTTTCACATGTTCTACTTGAGAGTGACTCAAGGACAATCATCACCAAACTTGGTTCCAATTCTAAAGATAGATCAGAGATCAGTGTCCTTATTTGGAATACAAAATGCTTTTCAAACCTCTTTATCGAATGTCATTTCATCTTCATCGCAAGAGACGGTAACAAGGTCACCCATACCATGGCTCAAGAACGGTTTAATCTCACTGATGACCAAACTTGAGTTGAGGAAGCACCTCTTTTTGTTGAATCCTTAGCTACTTCAGACAAAAGACACATCGATCCACCTTGATTTGGGTTTATTGTTCTGCTTTGTTTCGAGGGTTTGGTTCTCGTTGTGATCTCCTAACTGACCCTCGATCTCTCCTCCGTTGATGATCCCTTGTTCTTCAACAATATGGATTTCATCCTCTCTGTGCGATCTCCAGGAGGTTTTTTGTTGTTGGCCTAACACTTGGTTCTTGGTTTGGGGTTTTCTTTAGTTTTCTTTTGTTCAGACCCGCATTTTGTTTTTTTTTCTCTTGCTGATTTTTCGGTTTAGATTCTGGTTCAGGTTTTGTTGGTGTTTGTTGGGCCTGACCTTTGCATTTCTTTCTTTGTTTTGTTTTACCCCACTTAATAAAAGTTAGATGGCCTTTTATTAAAAAAATGACAAATTAATACTTCAATCTGAAAGTATGATTAGTACTTGTGACCTAATTTTGTCTAATCTCAAGTAGGGATGGGACTTCAAATGAGACTTCAAATAACTCGAATAATTCGGAAATTTTATTAATTAATAGATCAATTTTCAAGTTCGAGTTGAGTCTATCACTCTACATGGTGTATTATATATGTATATCACATGTGAAAAATATTAAGAAACATATATGTAATACCCATAAAATGTGGGGATTTGAAATAAAAAAAAAGGAATTGTAAAACTATGAGGATTTGATCCACTGACTCATGCTTAGCAAACCCAAGCCTTAACCAATTGGACTAGATGGTGTTTTGATAAAGTTTTGCCCCATTTTAATCTTTAACCATATGGTTAAGTTATTCTGAAAATAATAAACAAATATGAAATATCTCACCTGCCCTCATTGGCTCATTTAATTCGGTTATTTCACCCAAAGATTAGGATATCAAGAACCTTTAATTATTTTCTCCTAACCCTTCATCTTCCCAAACGCAAAATCGGCAACCTTCTCTGATCTCATCAACTGTCACGCAGTCTCGCTCACTGCCGATGCCGAAACATTCCCCGTCGAACCTCGATCATAACCCCCTCAACCACTCGTGCAACCACTGTCGCGATCGTCGAGAATCGAAGGTTATATGTTCGGCAAACCTAGGTTTTATAACTGCCTATCCATCGTTGATTCTGGCCACCTCTATCACCGTTGGGGCGCGTCGACGATCTGGGTATGTTCAGCGTGAGGGGGCGAACAAAACCCCTCTAACTGATCATCGTTATGACACCGTGAGAGACTTCGCTGGAGCTTCGAGAAAATCCCTTGTCCTATCTCTGATTTGGTAAGTTTTGGTAAGTAATTGGATAATTTAGATATGATTATGGGTTGAATTTACTATTGGATGTTGTAGAATGAGAGATTCGGCCAAAAAAATTATTTTTTATGCATTTTCCGGCCGCGCATGGGCCTCACACGCCATTATTGGCGAATTCCGGCCACCATGACCGTTCGCCCTTGAACCGACTTGGCCAGACCTAATTTAACCAATAAACCGAACCGACTCATATAAACCCACACGATCCGAGTTTGACCCGTCCGACCCAAACTGAGTCAACCCACCCGAGTCAACTTAGTGAGTCAACTCGCCTGAGTCAACTCGATTGACTGTTGACCCGACCCGTGACCCGAGGTCCTGACTCAACCCGTTAACTGACGTCAGCATTGACCGATGAAGTTTGTTTCACGAAATTTTGACCTGAAGGCCTTCGAATCTGACTTTGAACCCGAGAATGCATGTGTTTAGTTTTTCAGTTTAAGAATTTTGATCAAGCTAAGGATTTATTATGGATTAGTTTAATTGAATGTAATCTTATACATTCATATTCGAGAGGTAGAGGACGTAGAATTCGTGTTTAAGAGTGTTCGAATGTTGTTAGGTGTATAAAAGTATTCATTTTAGGACCCTTTATGATTCAATTATTGTTAGACTTAAGCCTATTTTGGATGCATTACTAATCATACATAGATAATTTACTGTTCTTAACGTTACCATGCTTGATCATCTTTATTTAATTAGATTTGGTGGAAAAGGTAATGCTTTGGTATGTGTTTTGCGCTTGTGCAGGTTATCACCCACTGCCCAGGCAAGCATTGCCGCGACAGTGAATGAAAGGGAAGAAAAGGCGCAGAACCATCACTCGACTATCCAGACCAGGCTATCCTTTGGCGTCAAGCCTTACCAAGGAACGCTATACCAAGAACGAGCCCTGTCGAAGTAGAAGAGACTAACAGACAATTATCGAGGCAAGGACCAAGCCAATGTCGAGGCAGTGCCTAAACAAGTATTGACGAGGGAGAAAATATGCAAAGTGGTATGCCACTTGAAGAGCATAAAATGCTGAATTTTTAGAGACACTTTGCATGAAGATCGGAGAAGAGGAAGGCCATAAAAAGCCAAAGGAAGGTCAAAGATGGAAACCGATAAGGAGGAATAAAATAATGAATTAAAAGAGATTCATCTCTTTTATGAATTTATATTCAACTCCAACTTATCATCCTACTTCAAGAAGGACTCGGCAAGGCCATGCTCTATATAACCAAGACCCATCCACCACCATAAAGACATGGAGAGATCGAGAGGCTTAGGGATTTAGTTGAAGTGCTCACCATCGCCATTATGTTCTAATTCTTTCTTAGCCTAAGGTTATTTTGTTTAGTAGTTGTTAGAAGATGATTGTAATTTGTTTAGGTTTTTGTTAATGCAATTAAATTCAAGGTTTGCTTATTCTTGGTGTTTTACTTTTTCTTGCAATCAAATCGGGAGAGGGTATTGCAATTGCATCTATTTGTCTAATATCGAGAGAGTTAGACTCACGAAACGAATAAGCATGGTTTTCATCCCAATCGGTGAAAACTAATTCGACTTAGGGATAAGTACGAGTTTCAACAGCTAAGAGAAGCGCAAGATTGATTGTTGTTCACCCTTGGTTCACGTTGGGATGTATTATCAAGGCCTGTACATCAATAGAGTTTCAACTTAGGGATAAGAAGGAACTATTGAAGAACGCTTTGCCGAACCTTGAAGGTTGTCGCTCAATTGCCCAGGCAGTAGTTGTTTTCCTTACCGCGACAGTAGCTTTGCCCATTGTCGAGGCAATCCAGTTGACGATTGCATTCAAAACTGAGAAAGTTCCATTCAACTTCCACACTACGACGCAACATAATCTATCCTGCTTTATCATCATATCTACTCAATCACTTAATTTACTTGCTTTCTTTTATTTTAGTTGTTATCTCAACCAAACCATCACTTGTGTTTTTACTTTTTTACAGTGCGAGACGATAATATCTAAAAGTAGCACCAATCCCTGTGGAGACGATATCTTTTATACTACAACTTGGTGATGTGTATACTTGCACTAAAATTGCAACACCTAATACGTGCAGCAAGTTTTTGGCGCCGTCGCCGGGGATTGGCAATAGAGACTTCGTTTTTATTTTCTTGGATTTTTATTTTTACTTTTTATTGTTCATTCTCACAAGGAATTAACAGAATTTGGTTTTGCATTGGTGTATGACCAAGGCAAATCCAACAGGTCAAGATCATCCCCTTGATCCGGAGATTGAACGCACCTACTGAAAACTCAAACAAAAACTGAAAGGAGCAATGGCACATGTAATTCACAATTAGAATTGAAAATACTAAATTGATAAGGCTGAATTGATCAGAATGATTGTAATGACCAAAGACTGAAGTACCCTCGGGCACCGAAATTTTCCAAATTAACTGGAATGATGGATAAACCTTTGAGTTCTGAAATGAATGAATTGGTTGGAAGTACCGAAATTACCTGAATGATGGAAACACCATCGAGTACTTAAATAATTGAAATACCCGCGTGACTTGAGATAAGTGGAAGCTTGGAAAATCCTAAAAAAATTATGAATTGCAATGACTGTAATGCCCTTGTGGTTTGAAGCTTGACTCGTGTAAATCGGCCATTCTTAATATTGTTACAATAATGGAAGAATACTGCAGAAATACATGTTTAACCATTCAAGGCTCGTTCTAGGATAAATTGTGACGATCAGGTGTACATATTTGAATGTTTAGAGAATAACACATTGATGAGATATGTAACCCCCTTAGACCGGCCTAGACGGTTGACCCGAACTACGAAGATTACACGGGGAAAACCAAAGTCAACCCAAAAGTCAACCTTGATTCACAACCATTTTTTTCTTTTTAATCTTGTCTAGATGCACATTAACCCTAAGTGAGTTCCTGTAAAACTTATTTGAGAAAGGCACATCGATCAGATAACAAACAGGGACTCAATTGCACATAATATAAGTTTAGGGACCAAAATATAATTTCTGTAAATTAGAGGGTCTTTATTGATTTTAAAGTTACCAATATGAAATTAGTCATATTTCATGCTTCTCCGTCAAATTTCATCTTAAAAGAACATCTCCAACTCAAGCAATTTCAACATCAACATTCGAGACTAAAATGTAAAGCTTGCAAACTTCAGCACCATTCAAATCAGTGCCCAACGGTCACCTGTTTCGGAACTTCCACCTTCTGTATTGAAACGAGGATCGAAACAGCGTTGACCGTTTCGATACGCGGGTTGGTTCCGAGACTGGTTCCGAAACGAGGCCTTCCAATAGCCAAATCGTTTCGAAACATCCCTTAGCGTTTCGAAACACGAAGGCCATTTCAGGCCCCCGTTTCGAAACACTACAGGGTGTTTCGATACGGTTTGCCCAGATTCGGCAGCAAAATCTGGTTTTTCATGCATAAACCCAATCAAACACAACCTAATGACTCTCTAATCATTCCAGCAAGTCATCATACATAAATGGTACACATTTATATCACCCTAACACATTCATATCATCAAACAAGAAATCTCACTAGTCTAGAGGCATGCTTCCTATTATCAAAACCCAATAGACAGACAAATTTCAAGACAAGCATTTAAAGGCAAACATGCCACAACCTTAGGGAGTTCAACACATCTCTCAAAACAAATCTTAGGTTCCCATTGCCAATTTTATCAAAACTAATAGTGTTTGAAACTTCACCATACGTGAGCTTGGACTTCCTTGGATGAACTTAGCTTCCTTGATGCCCAAAGCACCTCAATTATCTGCATTATTGGTAAAAGAGAGTGTAAGCACAAATGCTTAGTGAGGCATGCTCTAAATAAAACCAATACAATAATGCATTTTTAGAAAACACTTTTAACAAAGCTTTTAAACCACATGCTCATCTCTTTCTCATGCTACCTTGCATCCTTTTCAAGCATCTCATGCTTGTTACATTCAAATATGTTATATTGGCTTTCAAGTGATAGTTCATAACCATTTCAACACAAGACACAATCAGATACGCGGATTACAAGCGTTGTCCCACACGCTTCATACACACTACCAGACTACACAAGGTTCACACTCAAGAGCAATCCCTCCATTGATGTGACACCCATGGTGGAGTATAACGGTACAATCTCAACCCCTCAACAGCACTCATCGGTAGTTGTATAATTCCACTAACGAGAGTAAGGGACACATAATACAAGATCCACACACGGAATTTACAACCACCGTTGTGATCTTACCTCAATCGTTAGGGTACTTGGATGGAGTTTACGGTACAATCACAACCCCTCAACATCCAAGGCGAATTTACTTACGGTGCACCCAATCCTATAGCCGGCTAACTATATCTGATTCAAGTACTTTAAAACCATTTCATCACTTGCCAATATACGTCAAATACCATCATCAATTCACTGTTTTAAAGCATTAATCAAAGCCACTTATCATCATGCATCTCCATGCATCATAACCGTATTAATAACATGTCAAACCAAGGGTCTCTTACCTTTAGCATCCTTCAATACATGACTTTCAAAACCAGCATTAATCATGCTAAAACATGCTTTCAAAACAGTAATTAAACATGCATTTCATAACCAATGCATCAAACCATAACCTAGCACATCCGAGGGAGTTTTTCCGAAAACTTACTCTTGAGCTTAGCTAAGTTGTTTAGACTTAAACTCAGCTCCCAAAACCTCCAAATAATCGTTTCAAGCTGGAAAACCAACTCCACTCACCAATTTCGTTTCGCTAGCTTGCCGAAACGCCAATTAAGCTTCCGGATCAACTCCAAAAGTATCCGAAGATATCTCCCATGTTTTAGACACATCAAAGCAGAGGATTAATGCATCATCATGCATTGAAATCTTCAGCCAACACTCCTAAACTCACTGCTCTACCCAAAACCAACATTTCGGCTACCAAACACAACCGAAAACACCTCCAAACTCTTCCAAAACTTAACCCAGCCAAGATCCATCACTTCTAACCATTTCTAAACATCAATTAACATCCAAAATAAACCTAAACTCGTCCTTATACCTCCAGCTATAACAGAACACCAAGAACACCTCAAAAACCACCATTTTCATAAGCAAAAACTTAGGAAATACAACCTATTCGGGATTAGATTGATAAAACCTCATTTCTAACATCATTAGACATCCAAAATACATTAAAGAACTATCTCAAAATAGAGCCCAATCAATTACAACGAAAATCTTCAAGATCTCTTCCAAATATTGAGTTTTAAGCCAAGATCAAGTTTCTAACATTAAAACCATTTATAAAACTTTAATAAAGGATTGACAACTTGGGAATTTCAGTAAAGAACTGAGTATTTAGAGGAGAAGAACATTCTTACCTCTAAATGATGATTTCTCCTTGATTTGGGCCAAATTCCATGAAAATTCAATGTGGAAATCAAAAGGATTTGATGCAAGATTGATTAGAAACCAATAGATGATAGAAATCTCATCAATTGAAGTGAAGATCAATGTGAATTTTGCTGGAGAAAATGTGTTTGGATGATGGGATTTTGAGAGAAGAAGGAATGAGAGAAAATTAGGAAAAGGTAGTTATGAAAATCCAAAAAGTAGTTTTCCTTTTTCTTTTATTTAATTAAAACATTAATTAAATCACCCAAATTAAGGAAAAATCTGGAGAAAACATTTTGGGTAAATTAGCTCCTTAAAGATTCAAAGTTTCAATCCTTTACAAAACAGTCACTACTAAACTTTGCAAAAATCGTATTTTGGTCACTACACCGAAATGTAGTATTTCCAAACCTAATTTTGTAAAATTGATTTCACCACTCTCTTATATATATTAAATGATTATTTTTAGATATTTTTCTATATTTTTAAAGCATCCCGAACTAGGCTTTCCCTAAAACCTCCTTTTTTATTCGAACCGCCTCTCAGACCGGTCCGGCTTAGACCATAAACTTCTAAGCCCAAAATTGGGGTGTTACAACTCTCCCCCTCTTAAGAAATTTCCTCCTCGAAATTTACCTGGAGGAAAAAGATAAGGAATCTGCTTCTTCATGTCATCTTTCCTTTCCCACGTGGCTTCCTCAACACCACGATGTCTCCACAACACCTTAACTAACTCAATGATCTTACCTCGAAGAACTTTACTGTCCGAATCTAGAATCTCAACCGGCTCCTCGTCATATGTCAAATCTGGATTCAATTCCACTTCCTCCACATGCATAACATGCGAAGGATCTGATTTATACCTCCGAAGCATAGAGACATGAAACACATCATGTATCTTTTCCAACTCTTGTGGTAACCTCAGCTTGTACGCAACAGGACCCACACATTCAATCACCTCGTATGGTCCAATATACCTAGGGCTCAACTTACCCTTCCGGCCAAACCTCATCACCTTCTTCCAAGGTGAAACCTTCAAGAACACGCGGTCATCCACTGCAAACTCAATCTCCTTATGCTTTAAATCTGCATAAGACTTCTGTCGATCAGAAGCTGTCTTCAACCGCTCACAAATGAGCTTCACCTTCTCGGTGGTTCCCTTCAACAAAGCTGGCATCGAGACCAACTTCTGACCTGTTTCAGCCCAACAAAGAGGAGTTCTGCACTTCCTTCCATACAAGGCTTCATAAGGTGCCATTTGAATACTTGCCTGGTAGCTATTATTATAAGCAAACTCCACCAAAGGCAAATGCTTCTCCCAAGAGCCTTGAAACTCAATCACACAGCACCTCAACATATCCTCAAGCACTTGGATAACACGCTCAGACTGTCCATCCGACTGTGGATGATAAAAAGTACTGAAATTCAACCGCGTACCCAGAGCTTGATGCAAACACTCCCAAAAACGCGACGTGAACCTCAGATCTCTATCCGACACTATAGATTTTGGCACACCATGCAATCACACAATCTCAGCAATGTACAGCTCTGCAAGCTTATCCAAAGTATACGTAGTATGCACATGTAAGAAATGCGCACACTTTGTAAGGCGATCCACAATCACCCACACCGAATTCTTCTTCGATGGCGACAAAGGCAACCCAGACACAAAGTCCATGGTGATTTTTCCCACTTCCATTCAGGGATCCTCAACGGTTGCAACAACCCTGAAGGAAACTGGTGCTCAGCCTTAACCCGCTGACAAACCATACACTTACTCACATACTCTGCAACATCTTTCTTCAAACCCACCCAATAGTAGTCATCATTTAAATCACGATACATCTTTGTACTACCAGGGTGCATAGCAAAAGGACTACTATGAGCTTCAGACAGAATAGTACGCCTCAACTCTGCATCATTTGGCACTGCTATCCGCCTTTCGAAACATAAAACTCCATCATCATTAAAACAGAAAACTGATGGTCTATCCTCAGCAATATCCTGAACATGTGGCACCAAAGAATCATCCAACAACTGCTTATCTTTTATCAACAGAACCAAAGATGGTTTCACTTGCAATTCAGCCGCAAGACCTCCATCTTGCGAAATGGTCAAGCTAGCAAACATAGCCCTTAGTTCTACCGCCACCTTCCTACTCAAGGCATCGCTACAACATTAGCCTTTCCCGGATGGTACTCGATCGTCAGATCGTAATCCTTAAGCAACTCCACCGAACGCCGTTGCCTAAGATTCAATTCCTTCTGAGACATCAGATACTTCAAACTTTATGATCCGTGTACACTGTACACTTCTCACCATACAGATAATGTCTCCAAATCTTCAAAGCAAAAACCACCGCAGCTAACTCAATATCATGCGTAGGATAATTGCGTTCATGCACCTTCAACTGACGCGATGCATAAGCCACCACCTTACCCTCTTGCATTAGCACACACCCCAAACTAACATAGGATGCGTCACTATACACCACGAACTCTTTTCCCGATTCAGATTGAACCAAGATAGGAGCTCGTGTCAGAGTTGCCTTAAGCTTCTCAAAAGCTTGTTGTCTCGCTTCCGCCCACTCATATTTAACATTCTTTTGCAACAACTTTGACAAAGGGGCAGCAATCTTTGAGAATCCATCCACAAACCTCCGGTAATATCCTGCCAACCCAAGGAAACTACGGACTTCATGAACAGACTCTGGGGGTTTCAAATTCATCACCGCCTCAACCTTCTGAGGATCAACATGAATCCCCTCAGCAGAAACCACATGACCAAGGAAAACAACTTCCCTAAGCCAGAATTCGCATTTGCTCAGCTTAGCATAAAGCTGATTTTCCAACAGCGCCTTCAACACAATCCCCAAATGCTCCTCATGCTCTTCCTCAGTACGAGAGTACACAAGGATATCGTCAATGAACACTACAACAAACTTGTCCAAGTATTCATGTAACACTCTATTCATCATGTCCATAAAAGCTGCAAGAGCATTCGTCAAGCCAAACGGCATTACAAGGAACTCATAATGCCCATACCTCGTTCTAGAGGCTATTTTTGGCACATCCACATCTTTCACCTTAAGTTGGTAGTACCCTGACCTTAAGTCAATCTTGGAGAACACAGCCGCTCCCCGAAATTGATCAAAAAGATCATCAATCCTCGGCAAAAGATACCAATTCTTGATAGTCAACTTGTTCAGCTGACGATAATCAATGCACATTCTCATAGTGTCATCCTTATTCTTCACGAACAAAACAGGTGCACCCCATGGTGACACAGTAGGCCGAATAAAACCACGGTCAAGCAACTCCTGAAGCTGCGTCTTCAACTCCTTCAACTCCTTAGGTGTCATGCGATAGGGAGCAATGGACACTGGAGTTGTGTTTTCATACATCTCAATTCCAAACTCCACCTCTTGACTAGGCGGCAATCCAGGTAACTCCTCCAGAAACACTCCAGGAAACTCTCGTGCGGTTTTGATATCCTGAACACGCAATTCCTTTGAACTAGGATTCATCACAAAGGCTAGGTAAGCCTCGCAACCTTGCCTCAGCATTCAGCTTGCTTCCAACGTCGACACCACATTGGCTATAAACTTCACATTCTCACCAACCACCACCACTTCGTAATCATCCGCAAGTTTCAGCGAAACTCGCTTACTTTCAAAATCTACTACAGCTCAATGCTCAACAAGCCAATCCATACCAAGGATTACATCAAAACCATAGAATGGCAACTCCATGAGATCAACAAGAAAAACATGGTTTTGCACTTTCAAGGGACATCTTCTATACAACTTTCGTGTTACAACTGTCTCACCAAAGGAACTAGTCACACGCATACCAACATCTAAAGACTCAACAGGTAAACCAAGCTTTTGAGCGTGTTCACGCAATATGTATGAGTGTGTAGATCCAGAATCAATCAAAGCCAGCAAGGATAAAGACTAAAGAGCAAAAGTACATGCGATCACATCGGTGTCGTTGCGCTCCTCGCGCTGAGCATACACCCTCGCCGGTCCTCCTCCCTCAGGTCGAACAGCTACCACGTGAGCAATACCTCGCTGTCCCTCCTCCCTTCTCTGGAAATTCCCTCGACCACGCCCACAACCTCTTTGAGGTGCAACTACCCCAGGAGCACGTCCCTGACCACCACCGGGCAACAAAGGACACTCCCTCCTCATGTGGTCTGCCGAACCACAATTCCATCATGAGTTACATGTCGCTGCAACAGGAGTTTGAACCTCCCTCGCTGCTCGAGGACAATCTCGCCTCAAATGGCCACGAGATCCACACGTCCAGCACGTGTTCTGATTAGCCCTCATCCTATCTCCCTGAACAGGCATACCATGTCCCCCATTACCACGCCTAACAGTAGACTGATACCTCCTATCTCGTCCTCTCTTGTTTTGTCTACCACCAGAACTATGATTAGTGGCTCTTTTCCCCGAGCTAGAACTAACGCCTCTGGAAGACAAACCCAAATTCTGCTCGATGTCCTTCACTCGACACACAAGCACATCAAAATCTGTATAATCAGCCGCAAGCATAAAAGTCTTCACATCCGCTACCAATCCATAACGGAAACGTTCACACCTCTCCCGCTCATCAGGGATTAGCTCAGGCGCATACTGACTAAGGCGGACAAACTGGATCTCATACTCAGCTACTGTCATACTGCCTTGCACAAGAGACATAAATTCTCTTTTCTTCTCATCTAGGTATCGCACACCCAGATACTTTCGCTTGAACGCATTCAGGAAAAACGTCCAAGTTACATCATTGTTCTCCATTCCAGAGATAGTGGTCGTCCACCACGTATAAGCATCACCATGCAGCAGTGACACCACACAACCCAACTTCTGCACATTATTGCAGTTCCTTTGTCCCAAAATCCTCTTGGTACTCTCCAACCAAGACTCAGATCCCTCCGGAGACAAACCGCTGAACTCAGTCCCTCCCAGACTGCGAAGACGCTTCAAAGGCAATCTCACATTAGCATCATCCTGATGCGCAGCTCCATGAGCTCCAGCTACTGCTGCCTGAAAGGCTCCGGCAATAGCCTGAATCAACATAGTCATGTCAGGAGCAGCTTGCCCCTGCACACCTTCAGGTCCAGCGACCCCAGCATCAGCACCAACATTACCAGCTCCAGCACCCTCACCACCGGGTAGTCCACCACCAGGAGGAGGAGGTAAATCCACAACATTCTCAGCATTCTCTTCATTTTCATTCTGAGTCATAGCTCTTGTATTCATTCTCATCTCTCTACGTGGCCCCATTTACAAGAAACAATGCACTGACACAAATGCAATAAACATAATTAGGCTCAATAAGGTACGTAATCCAAGTACTCAAGCTCTTTTTCGAAAACAAGTTCCTTTCATTAGTTTTGACTTGGCAATGGGATCCCCTAATACACTCCGACATAGCATAACATCACAATTGAAACCATGCATCACGATGCACACAACATTCTTTTACTCAAAAGGCACATCATGCAATGACACATACAACATCCACATCACTAATCCCAATTACACGAGAACCAAGCTCTGATACCAACAAATGTAACCCCCTTAGCCCGGCCTAGACGGTTGACCCGAACTACGAAGATTACACGGGGAAACCAAAGTCAATCCGAAAGTCAACCTTGATTCACAACCCCTTTTTTTCTTTTTAATCTTGTCTAGATGCACATTAACCCTTAGTGAGTTCCCGTAAAACTTATTTGAGAAAGGCACAACGATCGGATAACAAACAGGGACTCAATTGCACATAATATAAGTTTAGGGACCAAAATGCAATTTCTGTAAATTAGAGGGTTTTTATTGATTTTAATGTTACCAGTATGAAATTAGTCATATTTCATGCTTCTCCGTCAAATTTCATCTTAAAAGAACATCTCCAACTCAAGCAATTTCAACATCAACATTCGGGACTAAAATGTAAAGCTTGCAAACTTCAGCACCATTCAAATCAGTGCCCAACGGTCACCTGTTTCGGAACTTCCACCTTCTGTATCGAAACGAGGATCGAAACGACATTGACCGTTCCGATACGTGGGTTGGTTCCGAGATTGGTTCCGAAACGAGGCCTTCCAGTAGCCAAATCGTTTCGAAACATCCCTTAGCGTTTCGAAACACAAAGGCCATATCAGGCCCCCGTTTCGAAACACTAGAGGGTGTTTTCGATACGGTTTGCCCAGATTCAGCAGCAAAATCTGGTTTTTCATGCATAAACCCAATCAAACACAACCTAATGACTCTCTAATCATTCCAGCAAGTCATCATACATAAATGGTACACATTTAGATCACCCTAACACATTCATATCATCAAACAAGAAATCTCACTAGTCTAGAGTCATGCTTCCTAGTATCAAAACCCAATAGACAGACAAATTTCAAGACAAGCATTTAAAGGCCATTTACAATTCAAACCATCAAAGGCAAACATGTCACAACCTTAGGGAGTTCAACACATCTCCCAAAACAAATCTTAGGTTCCCATTGCCAATTTTATCAAAACTAATAGTGTTTGAAACTTCACCATACGTGAGCTTGGACTTCCTTGGATGAACTTAGCTTCCTTGATGCCCAAAGCACCTCAATTATCTGCATTATTGGTAAAAGAGAGCGTAAGCACAAATGCTTAGTGAGGCATGCTCTAAATAAAACCAATACAATAATGCATTTTTAGAAAACACTTTTAACAAAGCTTTTAAACCACATGCTCATCTCTTTCTCATGCTACTTTGCATCCTTTTCAAGCATCTCATGCTTGTTACATTCAAATACGTTATATTGGCTTTCAAGTGATAGTTCATAACCATTTCAACACAAGACACAATCGGATACGCGGATTACAAGCGTTGTCCCACGCGCTTCATACACACTACCGAACTACACAAGGTTCACACTCAAGAGCAATCCCTCCATTGATGTGACACCCATGGTGGAGTATAACAGTACAATCTCAACCCCTCAACACCACTCATCGGTAGTTGTATAATTCTACTAACGAGAATAAGGGACACATAATACAATATCTACACACGGAATTTACAACCACCGTTGTGATCTTACCTCAATCGTTAGGGTACTTGGATGGAGTTTACGGTACAATCACAACCCCTCAACATCCAAGGCGACTTTACTTACGGTGCACCCAATCCTATAGCCGGCTAACTATATCCGATTCAAGTACTTTAAAACCATTTCATCACTTGCCAATATACATCAAATACCATCATCAATTCACTGTTTTAAGGCATTAATCAAAGCCACTTATCATCATGCATCTCCATGCATCATAACCATATTAATAACATGTCAAACCAAGGATCTCTTACCTTGAGCATCCTTCAATACATGACTCTCAAAACCAGCATTAATCATGCTTTCAAAACAGTAATTAAACATGCATTTCATAACCAATGCATCAAACCATAACCTAGCACATCTGAGGGAGTTTTTCCGAAAACTTACTCTTGAGCTTAGCTAAGTTGTTTAGACTTAAACTAAGCTCACAAAACCTCCAAATAATCGTTTCAAGCTGGAAAACCAACTCCACTCACCAATTTCGTATCTCTAGCTTGTTGAAACGCCAATTAAGCTTCCGGATCAACTCCAAAAGTGTCCGAAGATGTCTCCCCTGTTTTAGACACATCAAAGCAGAGGATTAATGTATCATCATGCATTGAAATCTTCAGCCAACACTCCTAAACTCGCTGCTCTACCCAAAACCAACATTTCGGCTACCAAACACAACCGAAAACACCTCCAAACTCTTCCAAAACTTAACCCAGCCAAGATCCATCACTTCTAACCATTTCTAAACATCAATTAACATCCAAAATAAACCTAAACTCGTCCTTATACCTCCAGCTATAACAGAACACCAAGAACACCTCAAAACCACCATTTTCATAAGCAAAAACTTAGGAAATACAACCTATTCGGGATTAGATTGATAAAACCTCATTTCTAACATCATTAGACATCCAAAATACATTAAAGAACTATCTCAAAATAGAGCCCAATCAATTACAACGAAAATCTTCAAGATCTCTTCCAAATCTTGAGTTTTAAGCCAAAATCAAGTTTCTAACATTAAAACCATTTATAAAACTTTAATAAAGGATTGTCAACTTGGGAATTTTAGTGAAGAACTGAGTATTTAGAGGAGAAGAACATTCTTACCTCTAAATGATGATTTCTCCTTGATTTGGGCCAAATTCCATGAAAATTCAATGTGGAAATCAAAAGGATTTGATGCAAGATTGATTAGAAACCAATAGATGATAGAAATCTCATCAATTGAAGTGAAGATCAATGTGAATTTTGCTGGAGAAAATGTGTTTGGATGATGGGATTTTGAGAGAAGAAGGAATGAGAGAAAATTAGGAAAAGGTAGTTATGAAAATCCAAAAAGTAGTTTTCCTTTTTCTTTTATTTAATTAAAACATTAATTAAATCACCCAAATTAAGGAAAAATCTGGGGAAAACATTTTGGGTAAATTAGCTCCTTAAAGATTCAAAGTTTCTATCCTTTACAAAACAGTCACTACCAAACTTTGCAAAAATCGCATTTTGGTCACTACACCGAAATATAGTATTTCCAAACATAATTTTGTAAAATTTATTTCACCAGTCTCTTATATATATTAAATGAGGATTTTTAGATATTTTTCTATATTTTTAAAGCATCCCGAACTAGGCTTTCCCTAAAACCTCCTTTTTTTATTCGAACCCAAAATCGGGGTGTTACAAGATATGTTTAATGGGATAAACTTAGAAGCCTAGAAAGTCGTCAGCAATCTTCAGCACATCAAATCACTAACTTACCCTATTATGGTTAAACTGTGAAATTGCCCCTAACTATTAAAATGACCAAATTGCCCTTTGAGCAAAATTACTAGAACTCTCCTGATATATCTGGAATCTTGATTGATCTTGATCTACACGAAATCTTAAAATATGTCCTCATATATCTGAATTCTTGCATAGTCATGATATATCGGTAATATTGAATGATCTTGAAGTATAATTCCTGAATACCTAGATGAAGTTGATAATTATCGAATTCCTTCAAATATGATTCATGATTCTAAAGTTAGTCTAGAATGAACTATAATTTAGTGTCTCCTTTCTGTAATTAGTAAGGATTCCCGAGAAATAAATTGGACCATTTAGTGTGTCCCATGATTACATGATTAATCTTCCTGATTGGAAACCAGTCTATCCATTCTGATCCTAAGTGATCATGTTATCTAAAGTAAAAACATGACTTTTGGTTCCTTATTTCTGATACAAGTATACATGATTCATAGTTCATGATACTTTGGTTCTACTGATTAAACATATGTTTGTATCCTGAATTCTAGACATACTGCTACTAAATAAAAAAAGATTTTGGTTTTAATTTGACGGGGTGAAAATCAAACAAAAGGAATATAGGCTCAAAAATGGTTCACTAAGGGATAAATAAAAGGGTAGGCATTCTTGGTAGCGAAAGGGTTAATCCTAAGTGCCTCTATCGTACTAAAAACATCAAATTTATGCATGTAGTCTCGACAAGCATTACACCGCAAGTTCTAGAATGTTGAGACTAGTTTGGCACACTCAAAGAAACAAAGAGCAAGAATGAAAAGTGTATGCTCATTAGGCTCAAAGCTCACAAGAATATGCTCAATGTATCAAGTCTAGCATCAACTCAACCAATAAACCATGGAAAGTCAAAAATTTCATGGAAAAAATTCACTAGTTATGCCAACTAACCATCATGCATCCAATGTTCAATTCAAAGCAAGATGAAAAATTCATTAGAAAAATTAAAACAATCAAGTGAACTAAAGAATAGGCAACAACAATTCCAACATATCAAAATCAAAATAACTCAAATTCAACCATCCAACAAGCAAGGTGAAATTCAACATGCCATCCTTCCTCCCTCACTTAATTCGTTTTGTCCCAAAACGTAATTCAAGTTTAAAGTAAAAGAGATGGAAAAGAAATACTCCCCGTGTTTAATAACGATTGCGACCCGAATGGGTGACGGCTCGGGGTCGACCTACAGAGCCGATTCATGCGTAGGCGAGACCGACGGCTAGTGGCGGCGTACATGTTGGTTGTGTGTGATTATGCGGATGAAGCAATTATTGAGATATTAGGTTTTAGGTTTATTTAGTCACGTGGGGGATATTAGGTAGAAAGAAAAGGAGGAGTTTGGTTGGGAAAGGGGAACACATTTTAGCAATTAGGTGCGGGTCCCTTGGGATTTAAAATATAAAAGAAAATTGGGTTTCAAATAAAGGGATATCGTACAATCTCTCATTACAGATAAAAGAATTGCAGCTAGGCTTTGCAGGATTTGTACGAGCCCAAAGCATCCAACGGACTGATGTCCAATGGTGCAAGAAGAGGACAATGCACAAGTGAATGTCATAGGGAATTTTTCGGGACCTCTACAATGCCAACTCGTATAATCCAGGTTGGAAAGATCATCCGAACTTCAGCTATGCTCAAAATCAAAGGCAGAATCAACCATATCAGCAAAGACAACAATATCAACAACCAAAGTCATCATTGGAGTCCATTGTTGAACGATTGGAAATTTTCCAAGAGAAGTTTCAAAACCGCACTAGGACCCACCTACAAGTAATAGATAAACAAATCTCCCAGTTGGCTAAAACCATGGGGAAACTTGAGTCGCGGGGAAAACTTCCTTATCAAACAGTGTCGAATCCTAGATAGAAAGTTAGTGCTATCACCTTTCGAAGTGGAACAGTCGTCAATCCTGAAGACCCAGAAGAGAATGTCGCACAGTCAAAGAAGGAGAAGGAAACGCCACCTTCCAGCTCTCAAAGTATGTCTTCTTCGCCACCACCACCTCCTCCCCCTTCTCTTGAGATCGCACCACCATTCCCATCAAGGTTGATGAGGCGTGACAAAAGAGCCGAAGAGAAGGAAATCATAAAAGTGTTCCAAAAGGTATAATCCGACAAGTGCCAAGGTATGCTCGATTTTTAAAGGGGCTTTGCACCACAAAGAGGAAACTAAGTGGTCACGAAAAGGTGAATTTGGGAGAACATGTCTCCGTAGTATTTCAGCGGAAGCTTCCACCAAAGATGAAGAACTAAGGTATGTTCGCTATACCTTGTAAAATAGGATATGTTTTAATTAAACGTGCAATTAGCGACTTAAGATCTTCAATTAATGTTATGCCACTTTCTGTTTATAAAATGATTACTAACGAGCCTTTGAAGGATACAAATGTGACAATACAGCTGGCTGACCGATCTGTAATATACTCGGAAGGACTTCTCGAGAATGTTTTAGTAAAGGTAAATGACCTCTTCTTTCCGATAGATTTCTATGTAATAGACATGGAAAACGATCGGTCTAACACATTTTCAGAAATTCTTCTCGGTCGACCCTTCCTTAGTACGACGAATACAAAAATTGACGTTAGGAGTGGCATTCTTGCCATGGAATTTGACAGTGAGATCTTTAGGTTTGACGTTTATAAAGTGATGAAACATCTAGATTCTATGGCAAACGTTAGCTTCATTGGTATTTATGAATCTTTAGTTGAGGAATTTGTGGAAACTCACATATCTAATAATTTGTGCAGGGAATTAAAGGGTCACAATGAACAAATTAAGGAGTTGGAAAATATTTTTTCGGTTGATTCTGATTTGCGCCTAACTCCTTCGAAATCTAAAATATTACCTTCCATTTTGCAAGCACCGGATATCGAGTTAAAATTGTCGCCAGATAATTTGAAGTGCAAATTTTTGAGTAAAAGAGATATCTTGTTGGTAATTATTTTAGACAAGTTTTCAAGGCTGAAAAATATCTGAAGAAATGCCTACGTTAATACTCGAACCTACAAGAAGAAAACAAAAGAACTCCATAATCACAAAATTCATCTTTAGGAAATTCTCAAATGGACAAAGCGCAAGTAGTGGAAGAAGTATTTGTCGCAATGCCTGTAGTCTAAATCAAGGTCGAGCTAACGATGTTAAAAAAATAGCGCTTAATGGGAGGTAACCCATTTTATTTTTTGCTTGCTAAATTTTTACTCGCTTTATTTTATTTTCATTTTATTTTATTTTTGTCATGTGTTAATTTTTTGTTTTAATTTGTTTTTCAGATACACAAGTAAAATTAAATCAAATATGGAGAAAATTCAACCCTTTGGAGCAGTTCAATCACCCGAACAGTAGCAAATAAACCATTGCCCGAAATTTGCTATATGGCACATGGTATCCAAACCCATGATAGCATAGCCAATTCCTCTATCAAACTCGGTCTGTGATTATCCTTTGACCACCATTTTAAACAATGACCATTATCCTTTTTCTTTATGTTTTTTCCTTACTTTAAACTTCTACCATAGACCCTACTGTTTTTTATGGACAAATAAGGGTGGATTCCTTCATTTGAAGGAAAGACCCTTTCGACCAAATTAATAAAAGAAAAGGGAAAGGGAATTAAAAGCTTACTGAAATTTCACTCCTACCCACATTCATCTTCTTACTTGCCTTCAATAAGCAAGCACCTCCATTGTAGGAGATTTCAAGCTTCAATTTTCTTCATCTTATTGTTATTGAATCATAGCTCTTTGTTGGGTAAGCCTAATTTCTTAAAGCTATTGATTAATCCATGGAGTTTTGATGGTATAAATTCAAGCTAGGTTTAACATCCATAGAGGTTTTCAATGATAATGATGATTCTAAGTGTAGATATTGATTTTAATATTGTTATATTGATTACGATATCGAAAGATCGTTCTAACAATTCCCTATTGATTTTCCTATCTCGAGAGGTCGATCTAGACCATCCATCGACAACATCGGAAGTTAGGAATAGGGGCGTTATCATCCGAGAGCCGTAGAAGCATCAGATTAGCAAGGTGAGTGTAGTCGAAGTCTCGGGCTTAGGCGAGGAGCCTTCCCGAATTTATTGGTATCAATTTTGAATACATAGTTAACATTGTTTTTAAGGTTATAGCACCGGTTCGTTTAACGGATAAATTTGGTAAGTCTTGGTAAGCATTGCATTGAACATTAGATATCAACAATATCATTTATTATAAGTATATGACATGTTATAGTCATTGTCATTGTCATGTATTGTAACCCCCTCGACCCGGCCTAGCCACCAGACCGTATCGAGTGGACTACACGAGACTAATCGAAGAAAGATCTGAAGATTTCCCTCTGATTAGCAACCCTAAACACGTTGATTATTATCTTTTCTAGATGCTCATATTTAACCTTATGTTTAAGATCACGAAGCGGAAGAAAGAACTACAAAAACGAGCATCGATTCGAACAAAAAGGCAACCAGGGACCAAAATGAAAAACTAGCATAATATAGGGACCTATGATGTAATTAAGGTGACCTTTGTGGAATTAAACCCATTTCATACTTCCATGATGAAATGCAACATAACACATGCACAAAATCATCCACAATTGAAAATAGCATAAACTAGGACCAAAACGCAAGAAAAATAACTTTAAAGATGCCTTTAACTAACTTCAACGACCCCCATTTCAGGAAACTAGAGGCCCGTATCGGAACAGAGCTTTACAGTGGCAAAACATTCTGAAACGGCTTGAGACCGTTGTGACCCTGCTTAGCCCGTTTCGATATGCGTTCTGAAATGCAAAGGCAAAAACAAGGGATGTTCCGAAACGTTCGAGCCCATTTCGAAACACCCTGATGCATAAACAGCAAAACTGCAATTTAAGAATCTCTAAGGGTATTTAACTTGGTTTCAATCACCACATACATTAGAGCAACAACAAGGAAGGCATACATACACTAAAATCAGCCATCACACATGTCCAAGACCAAGAGAAACATAAACATGCTTTCCATACGATTAAAAGGAAGCTTCAAGATCCAACATAAGAAGAACAAGGTCCAAAACCATAACTACAAAACATAATGTAAGAACAAGCCAACAAGGTAAACATCAACATTATCTCAACAGAAGGAGTTTACAAACACTCCCAAAGACATAAACAAGGTTCACCCTCATTCCCACACACACTATTTTCTAAGAAAGGTCATACTTGATCTAGAGCGGACACTTGGATCACCTCCCTTGCACCGTTGCCTTCCAAAGGGTCTACGAATCTGCATTGTCGGAAAAAGAGAGCGAAAGCTATATAGCTTAGTGAGCGGAGCTCAAAACCAACTACAACAATGCAGTTTTGAAAACAATCATCATTTAGGAAATCAAAATCATTTCTTGAAATCTCTTTCACAAATCATTTCCAAAACCATTTCCTTTTCAACATGCTAACTTGAAACAAGTTTAAGCAATGCAACCAAACATGCCATAGGCAATGAACATGCATCAACCATGCACAAACCATATATGAACCATATATGCAAACCAAGCCTACCGACTCCATAAATATTTCACATGATTCAAGCACAAATACATAACCATATGAGTTTACCAAGTGCATATCAAACGGTAGCGAATGAGTATACCGGCATCATTGACACGTTGCTCGGATAAGCGGACACCTTGATGGCACAACCCACATCAAGTCACATGGTGAAACAACCCTCACCACAAATAAACTTCGGACGGGATACCACTACCCCCATTGCCCGTTGGTGATAGCACAACCCCTACCACTCGCGTCACAATAGCACAACCTCTATTGTGAAACCGAAGAATTTCTCACGAGTTAATTTTATCATTATAGTGCACTTCACATCCTACTGATCGATCAATCTATCTGATATAACCCATTTGTCAATATACTCATCGTAACATCATATTCCACTAATTTTCACCGGGGATAACCACCTCCCCAAAACACATCCCAATAGCCATAATCACAAGCTCAAGCAAAGCATGAACTCAACCAACATTTAATAAAACACATGGCATTCATATGGGACAATAACAACATGCATTTAATGCATAACAACATTAGAGGAAACATCATTTAAAATGACATGATAATGATGCAATACATGATCAAATATAAGAAGGCGAAAAGCCGAAACAACACCAAAACTTACCCTTGAGCTTGGATTGGCCTAATGGCTCAACCCAAACCCTTAAAACACTTCTTCAACCTTGATAAAACAATAAAAATCATTTCCACTCACCAGCGATTACCAAAATCAAGCCGAACCCCCTTTCTAGCTTTCTGGTTCGTCCACAATTGAGTTCAACAATTTCGGATCTTCAATCCCTGCCTCTAACCAACCCAAATCAGAGGATTTAGAGATATTTTCAACACTCTAACTTGCTAGAAACAGAGTTTCAAAAACTCAATCAAAAACACCTATCGAACATATCTGATACAAGTCGTAAACATCGAAAAACTCAATTTGGACAATCTTAAGCAAAACCCAGCATTAGATAACATCAAAACACATAAATAAACATCTAAAAACATCAACCCAACATCAGATTAACACCAGCTATCGATTCACCTCAAAATCCACCAAAAAACTCACTTTTTCCACTTCAAACTTCAACACCCAACCCAAATTCGGGATTCCTACCAATCACCCAGCATCTCAACTCAAAAACCACATCAAAACAAAGGTAACAACATCAACAAATCCAATAATAACAGATCCTACCCGAAAATCTTACCAAAAGCTCATTTTCATCAATTTTAGCCAAGTTTCATTAATATTGACACAAGAATACAAAACCTTAGCATTTAAAAGAATCAAAGCATGGGAATTTCATTAAAGAACCTTACATTAGAGGAGAATCACGTTTCTCACCCCCAATGCTAGCTATTTCCCCTTGTTTGGCAAAATTCCTTGAGCAAAACAATGAAATAAGCTTGGGTTTTAGGAGATCAAAGTAGGAGAATCATTTAGCAATATTAGATTAATAAGAAATAACTTTTATCTTGAGAAAATCAAGCTCGAAGGCTGTTTGGCTGAAGAGAGAAGGTGAGAAAGCTTGAAAATGGTTTTTAACGTAAAATAAGAAAATGGATAAAACCTTATTTTAATTAATTCATAAAATCTATTTTTAAATATTTGGATAGTCAAAATAAAGGGAATAATAACCATATTGGGCCAGCCAAAATAGCTCCTTAAAGATTCAATGTTTTGACTCTTTTACAAAATGGTCACTAAAAACAGATTTTTACAAACTTTACAATTTGGTCACTAAACTAAAATTTCACAGTCGGAAAGCGTTTTTTCCAAAATTGTTTTTACCAAAACCTTAAACATATTTATTAAGGATTTCAGAGATTTATTTCATATTTTTCCCAACCTCCGAGAACCACTTTCCCTGAACTCACTCACAACTCCCAACACTAGTCTTTCGGACCTCGGAACTTCACCGTATCTTCTAGACCCTAAACCGGGATGTTACAACTCTCCCCCGCTTAAGAAATTTCGTCCTCGAACTTTACGTGATGGAAAAAGATGCGGAAACTGACGCTTCATGTCGTCTTTCCTCTCCCAAGTGGCATCTTCAACACCTCGGTGTCGCCACTTCACTTTGACCAGCTCAATAGATCTACAATGCAAAACCTTGTTGTCCGTAGCTAAGATCTCAATCGGCTCCTCATCATACGACAAATTAGGATTTAGTTCGATTTCCTCGACAGGCATTACATGCGATGGATCTGACCTATACTTCCGAAGCATAGAAACATGGAATACATCATGTATCTTCTCTAATTCCGGAGGCAAACTCAATCTATAAGCCACAGGGCCAACTCGTCCAACGATCTCATACGGGCCAATGAATCTCGGACTCAATTTACCTTTTCTACCAAATCTCATCACTTTCTTCCATGGTGATACTTTCAAGAAGACTTTCTCACCCACGACATACTCAATCTCACGACACTTCAAATCTGCATAAGATTTCTATTGATCGATTGTTGATTTCAAGCGATCACATATCAATTTCACCTTCTTAGTAGTGCCCTTAAGCATAGCAGGTAAAGATACCAATTTCTGACCAACTTCAGCCTAGCAAACAGGAGTTCTACTCCTCCTACCATACAAAGCCTCAAACGGTGTCATCTGAATACTTGTTATAAGCAAACTCAACTAACGGCAAGTGTTTCTCCCACGAGCCCTGAAAATCAATAATACAACAACGCTACATATCCTCAAGCACTTGTATTACTCGCTCTGACTGACCATCTGTCTAAGGATGATACGAGGTACTGAAATTTAATCGGCTACCCAAAGCACTATGCAAGCAATCCCAAAACCTCGATGTGAACCTCGGATCTCTATCCGATACAATCGATTTCGGTACACAGTGTAATCTCACTATCTCGCGGATATACAAATTAGCCAATTTATCCAAGGAATTAGTCGTGTTAACAGCTAGGGAATGTGCACACTTAGTGAGTCGATCAACTATCACCCAAACTGAATTCTTTTGCGAAGGAGTCAACGGTAAACCTTATACGAAATCCATGGTTATCCTCTCCCATTTCCATTCTGGAATTCGTAAAGGCTGTAACAATCTCGACGGAAACTGATGTTCAGCCTTCACTCGTTGACAAACCATACATTTACTTACGAACTCAGCCACATCCCTTTTTAAACCAACCCGGAAATAATCATTCTTCAAATCTCGGTACATCTTTGTGCTACCGGGATGCATAGCAAACAGACTAGTATGTGCTTCAATCAAAATGGTGCGTCTCAAATCAGCATCTTCAGGCACAACCACTCTATCTATGAAACACAAAACATTACTATCATTGAAACTGTACTCGGTTGGTTTACCTTCCGCAATATCCTGAACATGTGAAGCTAAAGAACTATCTTGCAACTGTTTCTCACTGATCAACTATTCAAGAGAAGGTTTCACTTGCAATTCTACGATCAATCCACCATCATGCGACAAACTCAACCTAGCAAACATCGCTCGAAGCTCAACTACTACTTTCCTACTCAACGCATCAGCTACCACATTGGCTTTACCTGGATGGTACTAATTAGTGAGATCGTAGTCCTTCAATAACTCAACCTATCTACGCTGTTGGAGATTCAACTCTTTCTGAGACATCAAATACTTCAGACTCTTGTGATCGGTATACATTGTGCATTTTCACCATACAAATAGTGTCTCCACACTTTCAGAGCAAACACAACAGCGGATAACTCAATATCATGCGTGGGGTAGTTCTTTTCATGAGTCTTCAACTGTCTCGATGCATGTGCAACAACTCTCCCATCTTGCATCAATACGCAACCTACGCCTATATACGAGGCATCACTGTAAATCACATAATCCTTCCCTGTTACCGATTGCACTAACACAGGTGCTCTAGTCAAAGCATCTTTCAAACGATCAAAAGCCATTTGCCTCATTTCTGTCCACTCATATCTAACATTCTTTTGTAAAAATTTCGTCAACGAAGCAGCTATCTTAGAAAATCCTTCTACAAACCGACGGTAGTAGCCTACTAAGCCTAGGAAACTACGAACCTCAGTCACAGACTTCGGTTGCTTCCAATTCACAACAACTTCCACTTTATTTGGATCAACTCTAATGACATCCGCTGACACAACATGCCTTAGAAAGACTACCTCTCTAATCCAAAACTCGCATTTGCTCAACTTCGCATACAACTGATTATCTAGCAAACTCTTCAACACAAGTCGCAACTGTCTATCATGGTCTTCCTCAGTGCGTGAATAAATCAATATATCATCAATGAACACCGCAGCAAACCGATCTAGGAACTCATGAGAAACACGGTTCATCATGTCCATAAACGCGGTTGGTGCATTAGTCAACCCAAACGGCATTACTAGAAACTCATAATGGCCATAACGTGTACGAAAGGCTGTCTTCGATATGTCCTGATCCTTCACTTTCAGCTGATAGTACCCTAATCTCAAGTCTATCTTTGAAAACACTAATGCATCTCGCAACTGATCAAACAAATCATCTATTCTCGGCAACGGATACTTATTCTTCACAGTTAACTTATTCAACTGACGGTAATCAATACACATACGCATATTCTCGTCTTTCTTCTTGACAAACAACACTAGTGCATCCCAAGGTGATATACTCGGACGGATAAAACCACAATCTAATAATTCCTGAAGCTGAGTCTTCAGTTCTTTCAACTCTTTCAGAGTCATCCGATATGGAGCAATCGATACAGGAGCTGAATCAGAATACAACTCAATAGCAAACTCGACTTCTCTGTCCGGTGGCAAACCAAGAAACTCTTCTGGAAACACCTCAGGAAAGTCACAAACTGCTCTAATGTCTTTTGGTCGGACCTTACTCATATCTGGATTCATCACATAGGCTAGGTACGCTTGACATCCATGATCTAACATCCTTTGTGCCTCTAAAGCAGAAACTACGTTGGATAAGAATTTAACATTCTCACCAACCACTACTACCTCATAATCATCTTAAAGTTTCAAACTCACACGCTTAGTCTCAAAATCTACCTTTGCCTTGTGTTCTACTAACCAATCCATCCCTAAAATCACATTAAACTCGTAGAACGGCAATTCCATCATGTCAACTGGGAATACGTGACCTTGAACCATCAACGGACATCTGCGATACATCTTTCTGACCATGACTGTCTCGCCAAAAGAACTAGTCACACTCATACCCACATCAAGAATTTCACACGGTACATCAAACTTCTTAGCATGCCCGCTCAGAATATAAGAATGCGTAGAGCCAGAATCAATCAACGAAAGCAATGTCAAAGACTGTAACACGAAATTACTTGTGATAACATCAGTGTCGTTCCTGCCCTCTCTGTGTGCATACACTCTCATTGGTCCGCCTCCCTCAGGCTGAACTGCGACTACATGTGCCACATTCCTCTGACCATCGTTCCGAGGCTGAAAGTTCCCTCGTCCGCGTCCACGACCTCACTGGTACTCGACAGCTCGTGTTGGTGCTTGACCACCTCTAGCTAGCTGAGAACAATCTCGCTTGAGACGATCCTTCGATCCATACTGCCAGCACGTACCATAGGTTCCCCAACACTCTCCTAGATGAGACCTACCACACTTGGTGCATTCAGGTGCACGATGAGCAAAACCTTAGCCTTGATGTCCACGTCTGAGGTTACCACCCCCACGTCTATGATCAAAATGCTGCCTCTTATCCTTGTTCCCCTTGGCACGATCACGATTCCACTCTGCAGGTCATTTCCCTGAACTAGACCCGACTCCCCTAGTAGACAAACCAAGACTATGCTCTATATCTTTGGCTGAAGCTACTAGCACATCAAAATATGTATAATCAGTAGCCAACATAAAGGTCTTCACTCCCTCGGTCAAACCATACTGAAACCTCTCACGACGTTCCTTCTTAGTAGGAACTAGCTCAGCAGCATACTGACTCAGTCTAAAAAACTGAACCTCGTACTCCGAAACGATCATGCTCCCCCGAACTAAGGCCATGAACTCGCGCTTCTTCTCATCTTGGTACCTCAGCCCCAAATACTTCTTTCGGAAGGTAGAACGGAAGAAATTCCAAGTGATATCAGCAGTAGCCATGCTCACGGTGATCGTAGTCCACTAGACATACGAGTCACCATGAAGTAGAGATTCCACACAACCAATCTTACATGCATCACTGCACTCCATCTGACCCAGAATCCTGGTAGTACTAGCTAACCATGCCTCAGCTCCCTCGGGCGATAACCCACAAAACTCTGCTCCACCCAGACTAAGGAGCCTCTCAAGGGGTAACCCTTCTCTCTGACCATGCTGCGGTGCAGCCGCCTGTAATACAGCCAAAGTAGACTGAAAAGCCCCAGCAATAGCCTGAATCAATGGGCTCATATCAGCTCTGGCCTGACCCTGGCCACCAAGAGATACTCAGATGTAACCCCCTCAACCCGGCCTAGCCACCAGACTGTATCGAGTGGACTACACGAGACTAATCGAAGAAAGATCCAAAGATTTCCCTCCGATTAGCAACCCTAAACGCGTTGATTATTATCTTTTCTAGATGCTCGGATTTAACCTTATGTTTAAGATCACACAGCGGAAGAAAGAACAACAAAAATGAGCATCGATTCGAACAAAAAGGCAACCAAGGAGCAAAATGCAAAACTAGCATAATATAGGGACCTATGGTGTAATTAAGGTGACCTTTGTGGAATTAAACCCATTTCATACTTCCATGATGAAATGCAACATAACACATGCACTAAATCATCCACAATTGAAACAGCATAAACTAGGACCAAAACGCAAGAAAAATAACTTTAAAGATGCCTTTAACTAACTTCAATGACCCCCGTTTCGAGACACTAGAGGGCAGTATCGGAACAGGGCTTTACAGTGGCAAAACGTTTTGAAACGGCTTGAGACCGTTCCAGCCCTGCTTAGCTCATTTCGATACGCGTTCCGGAACGCCAAGGCAAAACAAGGGTTGTTCCGAAACGTTCGAGCCCATTTCAAAACACCATGCTGCATAAACAACAAAACTGCAATTTAAGAATCTCTAAGGGTATTTGACTTGGTTCCAATCACCACATACATCAAAGAAACAACAAGGAAGGCATACATTCACTAAAATCAGCCATCACACATGTTCAAGACAAAGAGAAACATAAACATGCTTTACATACGATTAAAAGGAAGCTTCAAAATCCAACATAAGAAGAACAAGGTCCAAAACCATAACCACAAGACATAAGGTAAGAACAAGCCAACAAGGTAAAACATCAACATGATATCAACACAAGGAGTTTACAAACACTCCCAAAGACATAAACAAGGTTCACCCTCATTGCCACACACACTATTATCTAAGCAAGGTCATACTTGGATCACCTCCCTTGCACCGTTGCCTTCCAAAGGGTCTACGGATCTGTATTGTCGGAAAAAGAGAGCGTAAGCTATATAGCTTATTGAGCAGAGCTCAAAACCAACTACAACATTGCAGTTTTGAAAACAATCATCATTTAGGAAATCAAAACCGTTTCTTTAAATCTCTTTCACAAATCATTTCCAAAACCATTTCCTTTTCAACATACTAACTTGAAACAAGTTTAAGCAATGCAACCACACATGCATCAACCATGCATAAACCATATATGAACCATATATGCAAACCAAGCCTATCGACTCCATAAATATTTCACATGCTTCAAGCACAAATACATAACTATATGAGTTTACCAAGCTCATATGAAACCGTAGCGAATGAGTATACTAACATCATTGACACGTTGCTCGGATAAGCGGACACCTTGATGGCACAACCCCCATCAAGTCACATGGTGAAACAACACTCACCACAAACACACTTCGATCGGGATGCCACTACTCGCATTTCCCGTTGGTGATAGCACAACCCCTACCACTCGCATCACAATAACAAAACCTCTATTGTGAAACCGAAGAATTTCTCACGTGCGAATTTTATCATTATAGTGCACTTCACATCCTATTGATCGATCAATCTATCTGATATAACCCATGTGTCAATATACTCATTGCAACGTCATAATCCATTGATTTTCACCGGGGATAACCACCTCCCCAAAACACATCCCAATAGCCATAATCACAAGCTCAAGCATAGCATTAACTCAACCAACATTTAATAAAACACATGGAATTCATATGGGACAATAACAACATGCATTTAATGCATAACAATAGCAAAGGAAACATCATTTAAAATGACATGCACATGATCCAATACATGATCAAATATAAGAAGGCGAAAAGCCGAAACAACACCAAAACTTACCCTTGAGCTTGGATTGGCCTAATGGCTCAACCCAAACCCTTAAAACACTTCTTCAACCTTGATAAAACAGTAAAAATCATTTCCACTCACCAGCGATTACCAAAATCAAGCCAAAACCCCTTTCTAACTTTTCGGTTCACCCACAATTGAGTTCAAAAATTCCGGGTCTTCAATCCATGCCTCTAACCAACCCAAAATAGAGGATTTAGAGATATTTTCAACACTCTAACTTGCTGGAAAGAAGAGATTCAAAAACTCAATCAAAAACACCTATCGAACATATTTGATATAAGTCGTAAACATCGAAAAACTCAATTCGGACAATCTCCAGCAAAACCCGGCATTAGATAACATCAAAACACATAGATAAACATCTAAAAACATCAACCTAACATCATATTAACATCAGCTATCGATTCACCTCAAAATCCACCCAAAAACTCACTTTTTCCACTTCAACACCCAACCCAAATTCGAGATTCCTACCAATCACCCAGCATCTCAACTCAAAAACCACATCAAAACAAAGGTAACAACATCAACAAACCCAGCAATAACAGATCCTACCCAAAAATCTTACCAAAAGCTCATTTTCATCAATTTTAGCCAAGTTTCATTAATATTAACACAAGAATACAAAACCTTATCATTTAAAAGAATCAAAGCATGAGAATTTAATTAAATAACCTTACATTATAGAAGAATCACGTTGCTCACCCCCAATGCTAGTTATTTCCCCTTGTTTGGCAAAATTCCTTGAGCAAAACAATGAAATAAGCTTGGGTTTTAGGAGATCAAAGTAGGAGAATCATTTAGCAATATTAGATTAATAAGAAAACACTTTTACCTTGAGAAAATCAATCTCAAAGGTTGTTTGGCTGAAGAGAGAAGATGAGAAAGCTTGAAAATGGGTTTTAACATAAAATGTGAAAATGGATAAACCCTTATTTTAATTAAGGGAAAACTACACCGGTAGTCCCCAAACTATTACTGTTTTTCTATTTTGGTCCCTAAACTATGTTTTTCGACAAAACCGTCCCTTCTGTTACATAGTTCTCCTGTTTTGGTCCCCCGACGTTAAATAGCTAACGGTTTTACTGACGTGGCATTTTTTAAATATTTTTTAATCATTTCCCTCTCCTCTTAAAAAAATGCCACGTCAGCAAAACCGTTAGCTATTTAACGCCGGGGACTAAAACAGGAGAACTATGTAACAAAAGGGACGATTTTGCCGAAAAACATAGTTTGGGGACCAAAATAGGAAAATGGTAATAGTTTGGGGACCACCAATGTAGTTTTCCCTTTAATTAATTCATAAAATCTATTTTGAAATATTTGGATAGTCAAAATAAAGGGAATAATAACCATATTGGCCCATCCAAAATTGCTCCTTAAAGATTCAATGTTTTGACTCTTTTACAAAATGGTCACTAAAAACAGATTTTTACAAACTTTACAATTTGGTCACTAAAACAAAATGTCATGGTTCGGAAAGTGTTTTTCCAAAATTGTTTTTACCAAAACCTTAAACATATTTATTAAGGATTTTAGAGATTTATTTCATATTTTTCCAAACCTTCGAGAACCACTTTCCCTGAACTCACTCATAACTCCCAACACCGGTCTTTCGGACCTCGCAACTTCACCTGATCTTCTAGACCCTAAACCGGGAAGTTACACAAGTATATTGTTATTGGTCATAGAAACAATCATAGAATTTTTCATTGATTATTGTATCGGTATGTCATTGAAACATTGATATTGAATATTGGTAAGGACATTGAATCATTGGTTACACCGATCATTGTTATTGCTAATGAATATTGAATGTTGTCATTGTTACCAGACCTTGGATTCGAAGGACATTGGATACAATTGTCATGCCATAGAATTCATGAGCTTAGTGTACGGGTGGACTACGGTCCTAGGGCTACGGCCTATATTGATTTAGTGAGGCGGAGGGATGTTTATTTATTGGTCATGTTGGTGAGGCAGAGGGATATGACCACTCCTTGTTTTGGCGAGGCATAGGAATTCGTGTATCCACTATCCGGAATCGATCCAAGGAATTATTGAAAAAATATGACTATATTGTTATTGATCATGATCATTGTGTTGTCAATAGAAAATCATGTCATGACCATTGCTAATGTAGAGATGAAATTGCATATTAAAACATTGTTATCCTTGTGACTACCTCACTAGGAAAAATATGCCTAATGCATTTCATTTCATCCATTTCAGGTTAGCTAAGTTTTGGATCGAGATCGGAGGAGTTGAAGCATTGCACAAGTAACAACCAAGCTATAAGTAATGTTTATTGACCCTTTTGAACTCCTAGTTGGTGGCAAGGTGTATGCACTAGTTGATAAAGTCTCTTTTGTTATGTCTATATTATGGTCAAGTGGTAAAAGGGTGATATACCTAATATGAACTTTCCATGTAGTGAAAATTGGCCTAAAACGCATATTTTGGCACTAAAAGGTAAAAACCGAATAAATGGATTCATTTGACCTTAAAATTTGGTACGCAAGTAGATTGTACAATTATAATGTTATGTGTAAATTTTCGTTGCATTTGAACATCATTTGATTGACCAATTTGATTAAAAACCAGCAAAAATTTGTCATTACAAGTCATACTGTTTCGATACGGGGTAAAGCATATTGATACATCTAAGCATAAATGGACCCTAGAAACAAGGAATTTCGATACAGGTTGAAGCCGTATCAGAACTTTTTGATACTGGAATTCACAGTTTCGATACAGGTCTATAGCGTATCGAAACGGGTCAAGTCAAGGTCAAAGAGAGTCAACCCGTACCGATACAGGGCTTGCTCGTATCGATACGGTATGAAGGGTAAATTCTACTCAGGTTGACCATCGTACACGTGTTTCTAAACATCCTTAAGTTGTTTGGATACGGGGTTAGTTAAGTTAGTTAAAACAGTTGAAACAGAATGTTTGCAATATTCACAGTTAGGTCACTGAATTTTGGATGAATAAATTGAATGAGTAAATGGACTCCAAATTGCATGAAATTTTACAAGCGTGTCCATATTGTTTTGAATTTCATTTTGGCATGGTCAATTGCATAGAAGGACCTCTAATTTAGCAGATTTACAGTTTAGTCTCTAAAACTTGTAATAACTATGATTTAGTCCTAAATGTCCGAATCATTGTTTCACAAGGAGTCAATTGGACTAAGATATATATATCTGGTAATATTTTGTTTGTATTTTATTGATCAATTGTCCATTAAGAAATGAAATTTATTGCACCGTTCACTACATTGTTCGCCGGTAGCACGCTAAGACTCGGTTCTCTACTAGGTCGAGAAAGGGGTGTTACATTTGTGGTATCAGAGTCAGGTTTATTAGATTCTAAGACTAAACTGAAGCTTGTTGCATTTTTATTGTGTTACTTTTCCACCTATGAGTTGTATATTATATGTATTGTGACTTGTCAACTAATCTGATCTCTTCATGTTATAGTTATGTTTGGAACGAATGTGGCTCACATTCCTGAACATGCCACGGGTTCATCGACCCATGGCAAAGAAGTGAGGGAGGAACAACTGGATTCGCCTAGGTCCCCACCTCAACAAGCTGAGCCTGCTGCACCTGATGCACAGGCAGAATGTTATCGGAACTTAGCTAACATGTTCAAGCAATTCATGACTGCGATGGGAGCAGCACCATCTGCACAGCTTGTTCCACTTGTTGTTCAGTATGCCAGAGCCCTTGTAAATAAATTGGCTTCGCTCCGAGTTTATTTCTTTGTCGGGCAAGATGATGACAATCCAGAGATGGTCGAATACTAGTTGGATAACACACTACGAATTCTAATAAGCAGTTACAATGTTCGAACAAACACAAGTTAGAGTGCGCCCTTGCATTGCTGACTGGCGAGGCTCTCGTGTGGTAGGAAACCACTATCCTTACCATTTCCGAAGAATTTGTTACCTGTGAGTTCTTCCTTCGAGAATTCTGAAATAAGTACATCAGTGAGTACTACATCGTTGAGACACGCAGTATCTTCCTCCACCTAAAACAAGGTAGACGACCCATTGAGCAATACATCCACAACTTTTGCAAATATTGCCAATATTGTGCTGAGTACATAAAGAAAGAAGAAGGTAACTGTAGAATATGTTCATTTCTAGCCTTAACGATGAGCTACGACCTATGTTCATAGCCCTTGGCATCACTAACTTCCAGGATCTGGTGAGTCGAGCCAAGGCTACTGAAGCTGCTAAGAGGGCCCAGAGGGGGAGTGCATCAGGAAAATCTGAGAAAAGAGTACGAGATGATTCCTGACCTCCCAAATGAAATAAGAAAAGAAAGTATCAAGGCCTGAAACAAGTCTAATACCCACAGCCTTCCCATTCTGGGGATATCAGGAAGCCTCAAAACATTAGTCAGACTATGACTAAGGCAACCTCAGTTGAGAGTACTGGAGGTTCAAATCGAAGTAACTAGTATTCGGTCTGCAATTTTTGTCAGAAGCGACATCCAGCAGGACAATGTGGGAAGCAGACTGAAGCATGTTTTTACTGTGGTGAGCAGGGACAGGACAAGCATCCTCGAGAGCTAGGGGAGACCTTGTGGCTCAAGAAAGTCCGGTAATAAACAAGAATCAAAGGCCTCTACTCAGATGTATCATGTCAAAAGTCGGGAGGAAGACGACGAGCTTGATGTTATCGCAGGTACTGTTGTGTTATATTCTCGTCCTTTGTATACATTGATTGATCATGTCTCTACGCATTCTTTCATAAGCATGAAATTGGTAAGAAATCATGGAATGTCTAGTGAATCTATAACACCGAGAGTCTTCGTGACCAATCCTTTAGGTGATTGTGTCACCATAAGTTCTGTATGCAAGAATTGTTTTTTGATAATTCAAGGGATTCTATTTCTAGCGGATCTTCTAGCCCTATCGATCCACGAATTTGATGTGATACTAGGCATATACATGCTTGGTAAACATAAAGCAGGGGTAGATTGTAGCAAGAGGAAGCTATATCTCTGAGGCCTAGGTAAAGAAAGCATAGTTCTAATGAAGTCACGAAACCCCTCATTGCATGCCTAAACCTTAGAAGCTATGGATGAACCTCGGATACTAGACATCGACACAGTGTGTGAATTCCTCGACGTCTTTCCTGATGAACTTTTGGGTTTACCTCCGACCCGTGAAGGGGAATTTGGTATTGAAGTGCAACCTGGAACTACTCATGTTTCCATTGCACCTTATTGGATGGTTGCAGTTGAATTAAGAGAATTGAAAGTTTAGATTCAAGAGTTGCTCGATAAAGGCTTTATTCAGCTGAGTTCCTCACCTTGGGGAGCTTCGGTCCTCTTTGTAAAGAAGAAATATGGTTTTATGAGGTTGTGTATTGATTACCGACAACTTAACAAGGTAACCATCAAGAATAAATATCCATTTCCCAGGATCGATGACCTGTTTGATCAACTTAAAGACGCCTTAGTGTTTTCCAAGATCGATCTAAGGTCTGGGTATTATCAGATGATAGTTAAAGACTGTGGTGTACTCAAAACTACTTTCCGTATAAGGTATGGTCATTACGAGTTTTTGGTAATGCCTTTTGGGCTAACCAATGCTCCGACGGCTTTCATGGACTTGATGAATCGAGTTTTCAGACCCTACCTTGATAAGTTTGTGGTGGTTTTCATCGACGACATATTAATTTATTCCAAGACTGTTGAGGAGCTTCGTAACCACCTTCGTGTTGTACTTCAAACCCTCCGTGAGAAGCAGTTGTATGCTAAGTTCTCTAAGTGTGAGTTTTGGCTCACTGAAGTTGCCTTCCTTAGACACGTTGTATCGGCTTTGGGCATTCAAGTAGACCCGAAGAAAATCCAATTTATTCTCAAGTGGCACCCACTAAAGAATGTTGGTGAAGTTAGGAGTTTCCTCGGCCTTGACGGCTATTATAGAAGATTCGTCAAGGGATTTTCTATGATAGCAACTCAATTGACTAAGCTTTTACGGAAGGAGACCCCTTTTGTGTGGACTGAGGAACAACATCGAAGCTTTGATCAGTTAAAGCAAGTATTGACTCACGCACCTGTCCTAACCCAACCAGAGTCCGGGAAGGACTATACAGTTTACAGCGATGCGTCACATCTCGGATTAGGATGTGTGTTGATGCAGGAAGCAAAGGTTGTTGCATATGCTTCCCGACAACTTAAGCCACATGAAATGAATTATCCAACCCATGATCTGGAACTGGTCGCGATTGTCTTTGCATTGAAGATCTGGAGACATTATCTCTACAAAGAAAAATGTTACCTTTTTACCGACCACAAGAGCCTCAAATACCTTTTAACGCAGAAGAAGTTGAATCTCCGGCAACAGAGATGGATGGAACTCCTCAAGGATTACGATCTTGTTATTGATTATCACCCGAGCAAGGCTAATGTTGTAGCTGATGCACTCAGCCGCACACCGATGCCTCATAAGTATTGTTAATACAATCATAAAACCATTGTTTCATAATGTAGTATGGTTTGCAGTGAACTCTATTCTTTTGTAGCCCCTTGAGCTATTAATGCTCACTTTTGAACCCAGAAGGGTTGTGGTCTAGTAGCTGAATTTCAAGTTCAGTCTACAATCATCTTGAGGATTAAGACATTGCAAGAACAGGACCCTGAGCTTCAAGCCATTGTATTGAGGCTCCAGGATAATCCTGATTTCAAGTTCAATTCTAAAGGACTCCTATGTTTTCGTAATCGGGTCTGTGTGCCCAACGATAATTCCCTTCGTGATGACATCCTTTAGGAGGCTCATTCGAGCTCATTCTCTGTTCACCCGGGGTTTGTGAAGATGTACAAAGACCTCCGTGAGTTATATTGGTGGACAGGTATGAAACAAGCCATAGTCGATTTCGTGTCTCGATGCCTCACATGTCAATATGTCAAGGCTGAACATTGTGTCCCAACTGGGTTGTTGCAACCTATCGACCCACCTCAATGGAAGTGAGAGAAGATCACGATGGACTTTGTCAGTGGTTTGCCTTTGACTCCTATGAAGCATGATGCTATATGGGTCATTTTGGATCGTCTTACTAAGTCAGCGCACTTTGTGCCAGTTCGAATGGATTACAGACTTCTCAAGCTAGCTGACTTGTACATCAAGGAAGTGATTAGGCTTCATGGAGTGCCATTGTCTATCATCACTGATCGGGATCCCCGGTTTGCTTCTCGATTTTAGAGAACCCTACAATGAGCTCTGGGCACTAGAGTTAATCTCAGTACCGCTTTTCACCCTCAGTCTGATGGTCAATCGGAAAGGGCAATTCAGATTTTATAAGACATGCTACGAGCGTGTATCACTGATTTTGGCGGAACATGGGAGAAATCCCAGCCTCTCATTGAATTTGTCTATAACAATAGCTATCAGGCCTCCATTCAAATGGCATCGTATGAAGCGTTGTATGGAAGACGTTGTCGTACTCCATTGTGTTGGTATAAACTCGGTGAAGGCAAAATATTGGGCCCTGAGTTACTTCGGGAAACTGAAGAGAAAGTTTCCATCATTCACGATCGTTTAATAGTTATCTGTGATCGAAAGAAGGCCTATGTTGATCTTAAAAGAAGCAATATTAAGTATGAAGTTGGTGAGAGAGCTTTCCTCAAAGTTTCACCGTGGAAAAAGATCTTGCGATTCGGCAAAAAGGGGAAATTGAGTCCCCGATTCATTGGACCCTTTGAGGTTGTTGAAAGGATTGGCCCAGTGGCCGACCATTTGTCATTGCCCTCTGAATTAAGCAAGATCCATGACGTATTCCATGTCTTTATGCTTCATAAATATCAATTCGATCCCTCGCACATTGTCGAACCTGAATCTGTTGAAGTTCAGTCTAATTTGTTTTACGAGGAAGAACCAGTGCAAATTCTTGCCAAGGAAGTCAAGAGACTTCGTAATAAATATGTATCGTTGGTTAAAGTACTCTAGAGGAGCCATTCAGTGGAAGAGGCTACTGGGAACTATGAGGAAACAATATCTGCATCTCTTCGATTTAGGTAAAAATCGAGGACAAATTTTTTTCTTAAGGGGGGAGAGTTGTAACACCCTAAAAACTGGTTTAGTTGAGATTAGGGTTTCGGTGATCAGAAACCCTAAATCAAAAAGGTCCAAATATTTATCAAATCATTTATATAAGATGGAAACCTTTAGTAGCTAAATTGTGAAAATTAAAAGTTTTGGGGCAAAAGCATGAACTCCCAAAAGTTGAGGGACTAATCTTGCTATTATCCCCTCATCAATTAAATCACCATATCATAGACAAATAAGGGTTGATTCCTTCATTTGAAGGAAAGACCCTTTCGGCCAAATTAATAAAAGAAAAAGGAAAGGGAATTAGAAGCTTACTGAAATTTCACTCCTACCCACCTTAATCTTCTTCCTTGGCTTGAGTAAGCAAGCACCTCCAATGTAGAAGATTTCAAGCTCCATTTTCTTCATCTTATTGTTATCGAATCATAGCTCTTTGATGGGTAAGCCTAATTTCCTAAAGCTATTGATTAATCCATGGAGTTTTGATGGTATAAATTCAAGCTAGGTTTAACATCCATAGAGGTTTTCAATGATAATGATGATTCTAAGTCTAGATATTGATTTCGATATTGTTATATTGATTACGATATCGAAATATCGTTCTAAAGATTCCCTATTGATTTTCCTAGCTCGAGAGGTCAATCTAGACCATCCATCAACATCATCAGAAACTAGGAATAGGGGCATTATCATCCGAGAGCCGTGGGAGCGTCAGATTAGCAAGGTGAGTGTAGTCGAAGTCTCGGGCTTAGGTAAGGAGCCTTCATGAATTCATTGTTATCAATTTTGAATACATAGCTAACATTGGTAAGTCTCAGTAAGCATTGCATTGAACATTGGATATCAACAATATCATTGATTAAAAGTATATGCCATGTTATAGTCATTGTCAAGTATATTGTTGTTGGTTATAGAAACAAGCATTGAATTTGTCATTGATTATTGTATCGGTATGTCATTGAAACATTGATATTGAATATTGATAAGGACATTGAATCATTGGTTACACCGATCATTGTTATTGCTAATGAATATTAAATGTTTTCATTGTTTTCGGACCTTGGATTCGAAGGACATTGGATACAATTGGCATGCCATAGAATTCATCAGCTCAGTGTACGGGTGGACTACGATCCTAGGGCTACAGCCTATATTGATTTGGTGAGGCGGAGGGATGTTTATGTATTGGTCACTTTGGTGAGGCGAAAGGATATGACCACTCGTTGTTTTGGCGAGGCGTAGGAATTCGCGTATCCACTATCCGGAATCGATCCAAGGAATTATTGATAAAATATGACTATATTGTTATTGAGCATGATCATTGTGTTGTCATTGGAAAATCATATCATGACCATTGCTAATGTAGATATGAAATTGCATATTACAATATTGTTATCCTTGTGACTACCTCACTAGGCAAAATATGGCTAATGCATTTCATTTCATCCATTTCAGGTTATCTAAGTTTTGGATCGAGATCGGAGGAGTTGAAGCATTGCACAAGTCACAACCAAGCTATAAGTAATGTATATTGACCCTTTTGAACTCCTAGTTGGTGGAAAGGTACATGTACTAGTTGATAAAGTTTCTTTTGTTATGTCTATATTATGGTCAACGGTAAAGGGTGATATGCCTAATATGAACTTTCCATGTAGTGAAAATTGGCCTAAAATGCATATTTTGGCACTAAAAGGTAAAAATCGTGTAAATGGATTCATTTGACCCTAAAATTTGGTATGCAAGTAGATTGAACAGTTATAATGTTTTTTGTAAATTTTCGTTGCATTTGAACATCATTTGATCTGCCAATTCGATTAAAAACCATCAAAAATATGTCATTACAGGTCAGCCAGTTTCGATACGGGGTAAAGCGTATCGATACGGCTAAGCATAAATGGACCCTAGAAATAGGGCGTTTCAATACGGGTTGAGGCCGCATCAGAACTTTTTGCTACTAGAATTCACAGTTTCAATACGGGTCTATAGTGTATCGAAATGGGTCAAAATCAAGGTCAAAGAGAGTCAACCCATACCGATACAGGGCTTGCTCATATCGATACGGTATGAAGGGAAAAGTCAACTTAGGTTGACCATCGTACACGTGTCTCGAAACATCCTTAAGGTGTTTTGATACGGGGTTAGTTGAGCTAGTTAAAAGGGCTGAAACAGATGGTTTGCAATGTTCACAATTAGGTCACTGGATTTTGGATGAATAAATTGAATGAGTAAATGGACTCCAAATTGCATGAAATTTTACAGTCTTGTCCATACTATGTTGAATTTCATTGTGGCATAGTTAATTGCATTGAAGGACCTCTAATTTAGCATATTTATAGTTTACGCTCTAAAACTTGTAATAACTATGATTTGGTCCTAAATGTTCGAATCATTGTTTCACAAGTAGTCAATTGGACTAAGATATATATCCGGTAATGTTTTGTTTGTATATTATTTATCAATTTTCGATTAAGAAATGAAATTTTATTGCACCGATCACTGCATTGTTCACTGGTAGCACGCTCCGACCCGGTTCTCTACCAGGCCGGGAAGGGGGTGTTATAGAGAATTTCCTTAAGTTGAATTATGTGATTATGGAGTTCTTTTGTTTTCTTCTTGTAGGTTTGAGTATTAACGTAGGCATTTCTTCAGATATTTTTCAGCCTTGAAAACTTGTCTAAATTCATTATTGACAAGATATCTCTTTTACTAAAAAATATGCACTTCAAATTATCTGGCGACAATTTTAACTCGATATCCGGTGCCTACAAAATGGAAGGTAATATTTTAGATTTCGAAGTAGTTAGTCGCAAATCAGAATCAACCAAAATGGAAGGTAATATGTTAGTTTCCACAAATTCTTCAACTAAAGATTCATAAATACTAATGAAGCTAACGTTTGCCATAGAATCTAGATGTTTCATCGCTTTATAAATGTCAAACTTAAAGATCTCACTGTCAAATTCTATGGCAAGAACGCCACTCCTAACGTCAATTTTTGTATTCGCCGTACTAAGGAAGGGTCGACCGAGAAGAATTTCTGAAAAAGTGTTAGACCAATCGTTTTCCATGTCTATTACATAGTAATCTATCGGAAAGAAGAGGTCATTTACCTTTACAAAAACATTCTCGAGAAGTCCTTCTGAGTATATTACGAATCGATCAGCCAGCTGTATTGTCACCTTTGTATCCTTCAAAGGATCGTTAGTAATCATTTTATAAACAGAAAGTGGCATAGTGTTAATTGAAGCTCCTAAATCGCACATTGCACGTTTAATGAAAACATCTCCTATTTTACAAGGTATAGTAAACATGTCTTGGTCCTTCATCTTTGGTGGAAGCTTTCGCTGAAATACTGTAGAGACATGTTCACCCAAATTCACCTTTTCGTAACCAGCTAGTTTCCTCTTTGTGGTGCAAAGCTCCTTTAAAAATCGGGCATACCTTGGCACTTGTTGGATTACACCTTTTGGAACACTTCTATGATTTCCTTCTCTTCGGCTCTTTTGTCACGCCTCATCAACCTTGATGGGAACGGTGGTGCGATCTCAAGAGAAGGGGGAGTAGGTAGTGGTGGAGAAGAAGACGTACTTTGAGAGCTGGAAGGTGGTGTTTCCTTCTCCTTCTTTGACTATGCGACATTCTCTTCTGGGACTTCAGGGTTGACGACTGTTCCACTTCGGAAGGTGATAGCACTAACATTCTATCTCGGATTCGACTCTGTTTGAGAAGGAAGTCTTCCTTGCGATTCAAGTCTCCCCATGGTTTTAGCCAACTAGGAGATTTTTTATCTATTTCCTGTAGGTGGGTCTCAGTGCGGTTTTAAAACTTCTCTTGGGAAATTGCCAATCATTCAACAATGGACTCCAATGATGATTTTGGTTGTTGATATTGTTGTCTTTGCTGATATGGTTGATTTTTCCTTTGATTTTGAGCATAGCTGAAGTTTGGATGATCTTTCCAACCTAGATTATACGAGTTGGCGTTGGGGTTGTATTGTCTTTGTAGAGGTCCCAGAAAATTCCCCATGGCATTCACTTGCTCATTGTCCTCTGCTTGCACCATTGGACAGTAGTCCGTTGGATGCTCTGGGCTTGTACAAATCCTGCAAGGCCTGGCTGCAATTCTTTTATCTGTAACGAGAGATTGTACAATTTCAGCTACTTTATCAATTTTGTTTTCCAGCGAAACTATACTTACCTCATAAACCCGTCGAGATGGTTCATTTGAAGAGCAAAATTATTGCGAGTTAGCGGCCATAGTAGATATTAACGTTCTTGCAGCGGTTGGAGTCATGTTAACAAGTGCTCCTCCACTTGCCGCATCGATCACTTTCATATCTATAGGTGTTAACCCTTCGTAGAAATATTGGAGAAGCGTTTGTTCAGTTAAACCGTGTTGTGGACAATTTGCGCATAGCTTTTTTGAAACATTCTCAATATTCTTACAATGATTCGGTATCCTTTTGTCGTATGCCTAGGATACTTCGTCTTAGCTCGCTTGCCTTTGCTGCTGGGAAAAACCTGTCAAGAAAAAGGTGAGCCATATCAGTCCAAGTTGTAACCGATTTGGAAGGTAAATCATATAACTTGTCTTTTGCTATATCAGCTAGAGAAAAGGGAAAGGCGCGAAGTTTTATTTGATATTCTGAGACTCCCTGTGGTTTTGTGCTTAGACAGACCATGTGAAACTCCTTTAGATGTTTATGTGGATTTTCACTTGGCAAACCGTGATAGGTTGGTAAAAGGTGTATTAGGCCTGTCTTGAGAGCGAATGGTGTCTCACCATTCAGAAATGTTATGCACATCGGCTGGTTATCATCAGGGGCCGCAGTCAGTTGTCTAATAGTTTGGTCGTTGTCTCCCATCGGAATTGGTTCTTCGGTTGTGTGGTCGAAATGTGATTCTGTTTCAGATGTTATTTCTAGATCACGTTCTAGTCGTTGTTGTTGCTGTCTTTGTTTATTTTCCTGAAGTGTCTGGGTATGCAATCTTCGGGTGTATGCTTCGATTTCTGGGATATAGTCTGCTTGTTCTCCCAGATTCTTCCTGGTCATAAATCAAACAAAATAATTCAGTAATTTTGTCGAAGTCCCTGGTAATGGCGCCAATTTGAGACGCGACGTTTACGCGTCAAAATAATTTCTTCTTCTCAAATAATAAATAAAGAAAATTAAACGTAGTAAGAGAGAAGTAAGGGTCGATCCCACAGGGACTAAGAAACTTCCTGATTTACGTTTGTTCAATCGGTGAGCCAAGAAGAGAGAGTCAAATAATGTTTAAAAAAGGGGGGGAGTTTGTTGAATTAAATAAAATGAGAGATTTTAGAAAATAATAAAAAGAAGTGATTAAATATGATAAAGACTACCCTCAGACTCTTGCTCTGACTCAATTTCCTTAGATCATCAAAAAAAGGATTTTTCACTTCGGAATTTACGTCGGTTACTTGTCTACAAGGTCCAATCCTTGTGACAAAGCTTTGTAAGATGAATACCCAAGTGTCATCTTTGATATAAGTTTTGTAAATTAGTCTAATCAACACAATGTTGTAGATAAAAAAATTTAAGATCGTAAAAGACCGACTCGAATTTTGTTGTTTCAATAATAATTGATACGATCTCAGTTTCCTCTTAGAAAACAATTTTGCTAAGTGTGTTCCCAGGAAGTCAAATGTGCTTCAATAGCTGTTACTTCCTCCCACACAGTTAATCAAAACAACATCCTGACCAACACCAATCTTTGGTTTTGAAATCATTTTGATTTTAAAATTAAGCTTAGAAAATTAAGAGAGATACTCGAAGTTTGATGAAGCGTTTTTCAATCCTCACGTTTGAATTGAGTCATTGCTTAAGCCCTTGGTTATAGAAAACTTAGCTAAGCGTGGTTATGGAAAAATCATACTTATCATTTTTAAAAGAAAATACAATAGAAAACCAAAGTAAAATAGAGAACTAAGAGAAGAGAAATTTTATAAACTTCAAAGTAGAATGAAAACCAAGAACAAGAGATGATTTTGAGTTTACCCCAAATGGGGTATTTATAGTATCTCAAAACCCTAAAATAACTCTAAAATGGTAAGACATAAATCCTAAAATATTTAAAATACAAAAAATAATTCATAAAGGGATAAGAAATAAATTCTAAAGTGTTTAATTAAATAAAAAAGATAATTCCCAAGTATTAATTCAAATCTCGGCTGATAAGTTATCTAGAATGCGGTTGATAAGTTATCTAGAATGCGGCTGATAAGCTATCAAGCATTGCTGACTTCAGCTTCTAGAAGTTGTTGACGTGTCGCCCAGTCATGATTTCATAACAAAAAGTGCAGTTTCCAAGCCTTTTAAACACATTTTCCAGAAGTCATTGTCCTGCACAGAAATCATGTAAAAATGCCCAAATCAACAACAATAATGAACAATTAAGGGGTATTTAAACACAAAATATAGCATAAAATAAGCACTAGTCCAATATGTGAGCATGTAATTTTTGTTTTCTAAAGATATCTCATAACCTTATTGGCTCCTATCCAATGTTCCATAATATGATTGCTTAAATATATGTCTAACACTCCAACAATGTACGCAATTATCCGAACGCATGCATATTTGAGCATAAATTAGATTCTCAATAGCTTATGCATATAAAGTCTTTTTTACTTTTAAATTTCAAGGTTACTTTTAGGGCATTGAGTAAGACTAAAATTTTCTTCTTTAGCAATATGAGTATCACTCGGTTTACTCTCACTGAACTTGTAGTATATACAATTGCCAACCAAGTTTATCACATAACCGAATGAGATAATCATTACGAAATTTGTAATATCATTAATGAGAGTCCTACTTAATCTCATATATATATTTCTTTAATTTACATATCATTGGTTTTGTATCATAAGACACAATTCTATGATTATACCATATAAATAGTTTCTTCAATGTCGCCATTGAAAACATAATCATAACATCCATATAATGTAGCTTAAGATTAAAATGAGTAACTAGAGTCATAATTATCCTGAAAGAGTCTTTCAATGAAACTGGAGAGAAAGTCACTACAAAATCAATGTCTTCTTTTAGAGTATATCCTTTAGATACAAGACGTGGCTTATACTTATCCACATTATCATTTGCATCCCTCTTGATTTTAAATATCCAATTGCAACCAATTGGTTTGCACCTTAAGGTAATGAGACAAGTTCTTAAACTTTATTGTCTTGCATAAAATTATACTCTTGTTGTATAACATCAATCTACTTTTGAGAGTTAGAACTTTTATGGCCCGATAAAAATGATTGGATCATTTTTTATTTAATTTTTATCTGTATTTTCTTGAAGAAATATAATATAATAATCTAAAATAATATTTCTTCTTCCTCTCGTGGACCTCTTTAATGAAACTTGTTTTTGAGGTTGTTGAGTTTATTCTTCTGAAACAATTACCTTATCTTGAATATGAGTTGTTCAACATCGTTTAATTGAGGTTCTTGATTCACTTTTTAACCAATGACAGGTGTGAAAACCAAAACATCGTCAAAAGTATAGTAAGAATTAAATTATAATTCAATTGGTTATCAACAATTCAACATGGCGAGGCTTCGATGCCACTTGTTAGAACCAAATAATAAATTAATATAAAATCTAACTCGGGATCTATCACGTCAAATCACCAAGAACAATAAACTGAATAAACTGAATACGGAAGCGTACCTGAATATATTTGTAAACTAAAAACCTTGAATCTTTTGATGAAGATCGCCTAGAAGGTGGCAGTGATCTTCCAAGAAGATAGGTTATCTCATGCCGTATAAACTCTCTAATAGGGACAAAAGTAATACAAGTTAACATATTCTTGGGAATCACTACCTCTTTATATAGTTGATTATTAAATCAACTATTAAGTATTTATAACTCCGCCCCTCATTAAATTATAAATACATCTTATGGTATCTACACTTTTATTTCCATTACACTTTAATACCCATGACACGCCTAACATAATTGGTCACTTAATTTTTATGTCATACTTTATAATACCATCATACATTATATATACCTACAATTGTGGATTTTAATCCAACATATCCAAGAATGTGATAGTACTTGAAAAAGATAGAGAATGATGAAAGGGGATCGCTGAACGTGGCTAGAGGTGGCAATCGGGTCATTCGGTTCAGGTTCGGTTCGGGTCATTTCAGTTCGGGTCATTTCGGGTCTATCTAGAATCGGTTTAGATTCGGTTCAGGTTCGGGTCTAATTTGGGTCTGTGATGAGTCGGATTCGGTTCGGGTATTGGATCGGGTCAAAATCGGATCGTTTGTTTTCGGGTTGGGTCAATATCGGATCGGTCGCTTTCAGTTCGGGTCAAAATCGGGTCGTTCGGGTCGCTTTCGGGTCGGGTCAACATTTAAATTTTCGGGTCAATTCGATTTGAATTGGGTTAAAGGTTTGAGGTTTAGTATTTATGGTTTAGTTTAGAGTTATTAGTGTATGAGATTAATTCTGATTCAACTTGTTAATCTATGCATTTGAATTTGATTAAATATTTAAATCAAAGCTTCATGTATCCATATCAAATTTTTTTGTATAATTATATTAAATCAAAGTTTATTATATGTAATAATAATAATAATAATAATAATAATAATAATAATAATAATAATGTCTTAAATGAATTAATTTATTAAACTTAGGATCTAATTCAGCTAACTAAAATCTAAAAGCATAAATCACGGACATAATTAAAATAATTCTAAAACTAAATGTGAAATTTCAATTAAATTAATCTAAATTGAAACTCAATTAAATTAAAAAAAGACAAAGACAATTGGTAAAAATAGAGAGGGAAAAGACAAAAATTTGGAGGGAAATAAGCCACCAACTTTTAAGCTAGATTGAAAAAAAGAAAAAGACAATTGGAAATAATAGAGAGAGAAAAGACAAAATTTTGGAGGGAAATAAGCCACCAATTTTTTAAGCTAGAGATTAATTACTTTTTAGGTCATGTTGCATTTAAAATGTTACATTTTAGTCAACTTTAAGTTTTAGTTTAATTTAATTTAGTCACAAGTATCCCCACGGTTTAGACTTCGGATATAGAAATCTCCTCCCCGTAGTGATATTTAGTCTCTAAAAATTTACTTTTAGTCGAAATTAACTAATCTTTGTAATTTAGTCTATTAATTTAATATAATGATATTTTTGTTCATTTTAATTTCTAAGATTTAATTTTTAGCCAAAATTGACCCCTATTTATTTATATGGTATAATTATAAAATTGATCATTGGACTCTCAAATTTCTCCAGTTCCAAATTGTCAATTTAGTCCACAATTTCAATTTTATGCTATATTTTATGGTGAAATTATAAAATTGGTCACCAAGATCTCAAATTTCTATACTTTCAAATTGTCAAGTTGGTCTCTAATTCCGGTTTTAGCTATATTTTATGGTAAGATTGTAAAAATTATCTCTAGTTTTAGTTTATAGTTTATGGTTTAGGCCTTAGTGTTAATGGTTTAGGGTTATTGATTTTATATTAATTTCTATGGCTTAAGCTTAAGGATAAATTTTAGGGTTTATGAGTTTAGTGTTTAGTTAAGCCCCTACAAATATTTTTTAGGGGTCATATATGTTATTTTTGTCCAATCTATTTCAAAAATTATATTCTTATCCAAAATTGACTCATATCATATTTATTTATAATTTTTATAATTATATTATTGTAAAATTTGAAATTAACTCGAACTCGAACTTAATCAACACACAATATCACGTCACCCTATCTCTTCTAGATTGTATACACGTTTTAGTTTTTTTTGGTAATTATACTTATACACGTTTAATTATAACCTATTAAAAAATATTATAAAGTAACTATTAAATTTGATTTTTTGTAAGAGATAATTTTAGTTATAATTTTAGTCCTTCAGATTTTTAAAATTTAAAAAAAAAATTAATGGTGTTCATCGTTAGTGGTGTTCATCAATGTTCGTCGCCCGTTGTAGAATTTTTCTTTTTATTTTCATATAATCACTAATATTTAACTCATTAGTTGACTAATCTAAATTGAGTATTATATAGATTCAGTATGGGTTGACCCTTTTAACTTAATCTGTTCCATTCACAATGTTAGAATTTAAATATTTGACATTGTTTAAATAATATAATATTTCATCTTATTAAAGCAGTTAATTATTGATGAAATATATTAATAATTTAATAACTCAATTAAAATGTTTTGAAAATTAAATATCAATTTAAAATTTAAACATAGTTTAAATTTTACATGTCCGGTAGCCTGGAATTCATATTTCGATTATATTAATATAATCCTGATTTTATTTCCCTAATTTAAAATTGCATCTCAATCAACCCAGCCCTAAGCCTTATAGGTTTGAAAACACTCTAAAATTTTACTCACTTTTCCAAGGCAAATCCATTACCATTTACCAGAATTGAAAACTAAATGGAGAAATTAGAAATCAACGGTCCGCTTTTCTCTTCGAGCTCCATATCTAATGGCGGCACCTTTAGATCACCAGCTTCTCCTCCTCTTCAACCCAACTTCAGTAGCCGAGTCGTTCAGGTACTCTTCCCTAACTTTCAACTGCAAAAACCTTAGTCCCTTTTCGTTTCTTAGTCTTAGGGTTTTCACTTCTTAATTTTTTATGCTTTGTAACGTTGTTGTAACAAGCGCATTAAAATTGAAATTGCAAAAGTTAAAAAAATACTAGCATAAAATAAATATAGTCCAATGACCAATTTCAAGGTTAGAACAATCAGGTTAGAACTAAGAAAAATCCTAAGACTGCAAAAGCTGATTTTTTTTTTGTTTCAAGTTAGAAAAATCCTAATACAAGCATAAAATAAATATAGTACAATGACCAATTTCAAGGTTAGCATAAAATAAAAATCCTAAGACTAAGAAACGAAAAAATTAATATAATAAAAAAATCCTGATTTTTTTTTGCCGTTCAGGAATTTCTTGTTGTTGTAAATACTAGGTTTAAATTCAATTCATGGCATAGTTTCTATCTTCGGATGGAAAAAACTAAAAAATAAAATATGATTGATAAAATCCTGATTTTGTAATTAATGATTGACATTACGTTTTAATTTTTAACAATGTTCATGGTTTATGTTTTTTGTTTTGGCAGGCGGTAGTCATGGAATCAAATGCTAATGCACGTGAGGTCCAAGTGATACTGATGTTGTTGATGTACTGGAATCACAATTTTTTTCTAAAAGGCGAAGCAAAGTTTGGATACAGTTTCTCAGTCTTAACTCGACAGAGACTAAAGATGGAAAAGAAAGGGCTCTTTGCAAATATTGTAAAACAACTTCTTTCATCTCTAACTCGCATTATGGAACTTCCAATATGCAAAAATATCTTGAGAAGTGTAAACACTATACTGCACATAAGAAGAGTTTGGAAAATGATGGAGAAGAACCAGAACATTATGTTTATGACCAAAAAGTCTACAGAGAGTTGGTAGCTACAACAATTATAAAGCATGGATATACTTTTTCTTGGGTTGGACATGAAGGTAACAGGAGAATTCATACTTATTTGAACAATCAGGTTAGAACTATATGTAGAAACACTGCAAAAGCTGATTGTTTGAAAATGCATAAAAATTTGAAAATTAACTTGAAAGAAACTCTCCGTAATGTTTTTGGTCGTATTTCTTTGACATGTGATATGTGCTGAGGGATATTTTTGTTTGACTGCTCATTATATAGATGCTAATTGGAAGTTAAATAGTAAAGTGTTGAACTTCTGTCACATTGATTCACCGCACACCGAAAGTACTATGTATACTATTTTACTAGACTTGCTTCAGGATTGGGGTATTGACTATAAGATTTTTCCATAACGTTGGACAATGCATCTAGTAATGATATAATGCAAGACTAATTAAAGGACACTTTTAATGCACGAGGAGCTTTATTATGTAGAAGAGCATACTTTCATGTTCGATGTGCTGCACATGTAATGAATCTTATTGTTAAGGATGGACTTAAGGTCATTGAGCATATTGTTGCCAAGATAAGAAACTGTGTGAAATATATTAAATGGTCAGAATCAAGAAAAGTTACTTTTCGACATAGTGTGAAATTAGTCAAGATACAAGAAACTAAAGCATTGTGGCTTGATGTGCCTACAAGATGGAACTCTACATATATGATGCTTGATAGGGCTATTTTGTATCGTGAAGCTTTTAAGCAAATGGTTGTTGTTGATTCCTCTTTCCACCATTGTCCAAACACTGAAGAGTGGGAAATGCTTGAGAAAATTCGAGATATTTTAGAACTTTTTGATATGACTATGATGTTTTCAGGAAGTGATTATCCTACAACAAATTTGTACTTTGGAAATGTTTGGAGAATTTTATGTTGTTGAGAGAGTTGACGAAAAGCAATGACACAATTTTAAAATGCACAGCAATAGAAATGAAGAAAAAGTTTGATAAGTATTGGTTCACTATAGCATGTTATTTGCCTTTGGGGTAATTCTTGATCCTCGTTACAAGTTCTCTTTTCTCAAATATTGTTATGAAATCATGTTTAAAGATGAGATAGAAGCTAGTTTGAAGTTTAATGGTGTTCGTTTTAAGTTGGGTATGCTATTTAAAGAATATTCTCTAGTCTCACATGGAACATCGAACTCAAACTTAAATTTCATGAGCACTTCATCTAGCGATCACAAACGCAAATTTGACCTTTTTGCAGTAAGTTTTTTGTTTTTTAATTATATGTTGTTTACGTATTTTTTGTGTATTTATATTTCATTTCATGTATTTTGTTTATATCATATAATTTTTGTAATCTGTATTTTTTTTTTCATTTTTCATTCATTTGTATTTTTTTCTATTTTCTATTTGTTTAGTTCTATTTTGTTTCTTATTATTTATTTTATGTATTTTTAGGATTATGACAAGAGAGAAGCTACATCTTCCTGTGCAAAGTCACAATTGGATATTTACTTAGATAATCCTAAAATGGATAGGAAAGTGGAGCTTGACATCCTTAATTTTTGGAAGGAAAATGAGAATCAATATGGAGAACTTTCTCATCTTGCTAGGGATATTTTGATTGTTCCCCTCACAACTGTTGCATCATAATCGACTTTTAGCATAGGAGGTCGAATTTTAAATAAGTGGAGAAGTTCTTATATTCTTGAAAATGTGGTGGCTTTGATAACAACTCGGAGTTGGTTGTTCGATTATGAATGTAAGTTTTTTATTTTTTAATTTAGTTTTCGATTCTCTATGGTAATACTTGTTTACTACGCCAACTTCTTGAACTATTAGTATATTGTATTTGTTTATTTTAACTTAAATATTATATTGTTTAATTTTTTTGTTTCACTAGTAAACAAATTAACTTATTGTTATTATTTATGCAGCTACGGAAGATGAAGAGTTTGTCGGCTCTTCTGTGGATTTGAATGAAAAGAAGTCTAACCGTTGATGCATGTGTTATTTGTGTCTACTCAATGTAATTGAGTTTCATATGTAGGAATAGTTGAGTTTAGATATTTAACTTTATTTGCAGCTAAATGTCACTTTTGAATGAGAACTTTTTATTTAAGACTTGTGCCTTATGTTAGTTGTTTTTCAAACTCTTTATCATTTTACCGAACATATATAGTTAAGAATGCTTGTAATCTATTAAGATCATGTTGATCAAACCATTTGAGTCATGTTTGTTTTGTGTGTGTGGAACTAGTTTTTTCAATGCATGCACTAGTGATGCAATTAAAGGTTGCCCCTATGAATTGGTCTATTATGTATCCATTCCTTTTAATGCAATCTTTTGACATTTTTACTTTGTAAATGTCAGATTAAATATTGGGAGAGAAAATAGTACATTGAAACTCTAAATTTAAAAATTAGTTTATTTAATTAATATTGAAACGTAAAATAACATAAAATGTTATTATACCACAACTTTGACAAGAGGAACAGTCTCTTCCATGGTATAGTATAAAAAGATAATAAAATATACTTCATTTTATCATTTATTATATTGTTAAAAATAGATATTCGGGTTAAAATCGGGTCGATATTCAGTTCAGCTTTCGGTTCGGGTAGCATTCGGTTCGGGTCAAATCGGTTCGGGTCCATTTTGGTTCGGTTCGGTTTATTTCGGGTTTCGAGTCAACTTCGGATCATCATGTTTGGGTCAAAATCGAGTTTCAGTTCGAGTAATTCGGTTCAAATTTCGGGTCTCGAGTCAAATTTGCCAGGTCTAAACGTGGCCCCACCATTTTACTAGTAGTCATGTTTGTATGGCATCCCATTCACATTAAATCCTAAGAGGACAAGAAGATATGCTGAAGAGAACATGAAAAGCAAAGTGGCTTTAAAAGCCCAAGAGAGCCGAAGAAAAAGCCACTTCAACAACCCAAGAAAGGAGGGGAAAAAAGGCTTTGAATTCTTATCTTTATATCATTGGGATGTAAGTGCCTTTCTTTGTTCATATATTGTTGATTTAGTTCTTTGAACACAAAGATGTGATTAGGAGTGTAAATGAACAGAGCGTTGGACTAAATGTTCGTAAACCGTTCGTATAATGTTCGTTTACAAAGCTAAATCGAGTATAAACAAAAATTTTATGTTCGTTTATAAACGAACGAACACGAACAGAGGTATGTTCAGTTCATTTATGTTCACGAATAAGCTCGTTTATAAGCTCGGTTATATGCTCATTTATAATCTTGTTTATAAGCTCGTTTATAGGATGAAAATGCTTGTGGATGTATCTAAATACTACTTTCTGTTGTTGCTAAGGATGTTATATAAGTTCATGTTGAAATGTAAGTTTTATTTTGTTGCTTTTGTTTTATTTATATATTGTCATTTTAGTTAACATTTCTGAACATATAAGCGAACACGTTCGCGAACACTTAAATGAACACGTTCGTGAACACTAAACAAACGAACACCTTCAAAAATAAATAAACGAACACGAACGCGATATTAAAAATTTAAACGAACACGAAACAAACATGAACACCTTTAAAAATAAACAAACGAACACGAACATAATCTTGTTCGTTCAAGCTCGGTTCATTTACACCCCTAGATGTGATTATTTTGTTTAGCTTTCAAACATTCTCGTGTGATTACTTGCATGGTAATATCTGCTCTTTACTCTTAGTTTTTTGAAGACGCACACATGTTGTGTAGACAAATTGCTCGAGCCGAGTCTCCTAAAAAGAACTACAATTCCTTTTTCCATTGTGGTCATAATTTAATATGAAATATCGGTGAGGGTTTCTATAGTAATTAAAGTCCATAATTTAGATGGCAGACAATATAGCAATGTGTTGATCACTCAGTCCAAGCCTTTCTTCTGAAATTAGGTACGATCAAGATCTTCATGAGTGGCTTCAATATAGGCTAACTAGAATTAATTAGAATACTTAATTTAGGCCACATTCCCAGGAGCAAGAAACGTGCATCCCCGAACGAACGTTAAGCTATGCGTAAAACAAGTTCAAACCCCACGTATAAAGCATAGCCCAACACTAATCATCCACATAATCAATGATCGAAGCAAAGTATCTCGTAATTTGTCATCAAAAGTTAATACCGTTATCATATTGTTTTTTTTTTCAGAACGTCTTGTGATGAATAATTATCTTTCTTGTGCTCTCCTCATCTTCATTCTAGCCTTATCGGCGGAGTCATCATCTTCCTATGCCGCCATGGATTGGAGCGGAGCTATGTTCTCAAGCATTGTCCATTATCGAAACGGCGGTGCAGGCGAAATATGTGATGAACTTTCCGGTGAGTGCAAAGAAAATATGGACGAATTCCTTTCGGATATGACTCGTCGATCGTTGGCCGGGAAAAGGTACATTAGCTACAAAGCCTTGAGGCAGAATGCCGTTCCGTGCAACGTACGGGGTCGATCCTACTACAATTGCGGCGCTGCCGGAAAGGTTAATCCTTATAGTAGAGGGTGCAGTGTCATAACCCGTTGCGCTCGTTTGTACGAATAAATTCCGCAATTCTATTCTATGCCCATAAAATTTCCCATACACTTGTTCTCCATTATCACGTTTGTAGGCCAAGATTTTATTCTTTTGATTCATCATCTTCTTCTTCTTCATCAAGGTTGATAGATATAGGTATGGGCTGAGATTTTGTTTTGGATGAGACATGCAACGGTTATTAATTTTTATGTTCTTAATTTAATTAATTGTATTTTTAAGAGTGCGTTTGGACGCTGTAGTGTAATAATATGAAATGTAATTACTTCCTAGTAATTACCTCCTTGTGTAATTACTAGGAATTCTAATTACCTAGACATGTTTGGTAAACACAATGTAATTACATCTTAGTTTTTTTTTAGTGTACAAATTGTAATTATATAATTATATAAGTTTAAATTTTATACAATTTATAAAATCTAACCTTAAATATTAGGGTAAACTTTACTGAAGGTCCCTTATGTTTAGAGCATTTTCTATTTTGGTCACCCAACTTGAAAAAGAGTTATTCTTGCCACTTATGTTTTTAATCGTTACCGTTTTGGTCACTCAACCGTTAACCTCCGTTAATCCCTATTAATACGATGACGTGACATATTAATAAAAAAAATTAATTTTAAATTTGACCTTCAAACTTTTTAAACTTTATTTTTTCACCATATTTGATCCTAATAAAAACTTAAGTTCCCATATTTTCCCCCTTTTGGGATCAGAAACTCATATTCGAACTCAATTCATCGCCTGTTCTTCCAAAATTCCCTCTATGATCAACAATAACAACCAAATCTGATTTTCCCTTGTTTCTTTTTCATATCGAAGCCACAGAAAAAACAAGGACAACTCTTTGTTCTTCCTCGTCTTTCCTATCTGGTTTTCAATGTCTGGATTTTAGGTTTTTTTAATGCCAACTGAAGATTTCCTTGACTAACAACGTGCAGGCACCACAACAATGGAAGATGGGAAGCAAGAATAGGGAGAGTCTTTGGAAACAAATATCTCTACCATGACACTTACAGTAACTTCCCTAACTTTCCATTTCTCTTGACACACTCATGTCCCATATCCGACATATTCGAACATGGGAATATGACTCCAAAATCTCGTAACAAATAAAATATTTTGTATTTGACACTCACATCTTGAGTCCAAATAGTTAAAAGAGCTTGTCATTTATAGGTACCCAAGAAGAGTTTGCTCGAGCTTATGACATTGCAGCAAATGAATATAGAGGGATGAATGCAGTGACCAACTTTGATTTAAGCAATTACATCAGATGGTTAAAGCCTAATGAATCACTGCCAATGGCCGCAAAAGCGGAGACAATAGCATTAATAAACCAATGCATTGCCTCAATGGAGGAATAGAATTTCATGAAAGCAGCAAAATCCATGTAATGAACTCAAACAACAAGTGTTCATCGACAGCGCTGGGCTTGCTCCTTCGATCTTCCATATTTCCAGAACTGGTTGTTAGAACCAAAATATAATAGATATAAAATCTAAAACCCATGATCTATCATGTCAAATCATCAAGAATAATAAATTGAATGCGGAAGCGTACCAGAATTCATTGATAGATTGAAAATCTTGAATCTTGATGTGGAACTCCCAAAACTTTGGTATTGATCTTCCAAGAAGATAGGTTATCTCTTGAAGTAAAACTCTCTGACGGGGAAAGAGAGAAGATCAAGTTAACCTATTTCTTGGGGACCACTTCCTCTTTATATAGTTGATTTATTAAATCAACTATTAAATATTTATAACTCTGCCCCTCTTTGAATTATAAATATATCTTACGGTATCTACACTTTTACTTCCATGACATTTTAATACTATGACACGCTTAACTTAATTGGCCACTTTATTTTGTGTTATACTTTATAATAGCAACATACATTTTTACATATGTGCCCACAATTGCGGATTTTAATCCAACAATCTCCCACTTGGGCAACATATGTTTCCTCATAAATGTACAACCTTATGATCTCAAAATTTGTTATTATATAATAGGTATTCTATAACAATCTCGTCCATCAACTATATCCATATAGGATCAAAGCGGTCTTCGCCATATCAATCATGACTGGACCCATCAATGGTCACGTATACAAACATAATCAAATGACATAGATCAATCATGGATGCGTAACATGAAAAATTACATGAAATGTAAACCGAACATGTCTATTTCCAACTGGTCCTCCTAAACCTTAGTGAGATCAACTTTACTGAATTCAGAGTGTGCATAAACCAAAAGAACTTTATTTCTACAGAAAAATATCTTAAAATATCCTTAAACTGAAGTAACCGAAATTGTGTCTAAAACGAATGGGTATTTTTTAAAATTACAAACTCCCACTAAAATCGAATATCCTTAAATAACATTACACCCACACGAGTAGTGTGCTCATGAAAGACCTAGGGTGATAGTTTCTTAATATGCGCGCAATTATGGAGTTTGTATCAACATGCTCTATAGACACACAATCACTCTAGATTTTCTTTAACAACTAGGAACTTAATATTATGTGCTTCAAATTTGAAGTGTTCCTATTGTTTATAGAATAAATGAATGCATATTTATTGTCACAAAATAACTATAGTGGTCTTTATGTTCAATCTATAATTAGCAGCCTATGTGACAAAATACTTTTGCATCAATATTCTAATAGAATCGAAGTCTATAAACTTGATGATCTCTAACTTACCAGAACTTCGACATGTGAGCATATAATTTTTTTTGTTCTCTGAAGATATCTCATAACCCTATTGGCTGCTATCCAATGGTCCATAATATGATTCCTCAAATATATGTCTAACATTCTAACAATGTATACAATTTCCGAACGCAGACATACTTACGCATAAATTAGATTTTCAATAGCTTATGCATAGAGGATCTTTTGAATTTCTTTTAAATTTCAAGGTTACTTTTAGGGCATTGAGTAAGACTAAATTTGTCTTCTTTAGCAATATGAGTATCACTTGGTTTTACTCCAACTAAACTAGTAGTACATACAATTGTCAACCAAATTTATCTCAAAACCGAATGAGATAATCAACATGAAAATTATAATTTCATTAATGAGAGTTCTACTTAAGCTCATAGATAGATTTCTTTAATTTAGATATCATTGATATTGTGTCATAAGACACAACTTTATGATTGTACCATATAAATAGTTTTTTTTAATGTCGCGATTGAAAAAAAACAAGCTTAACATCTATCTAATGTAGCTTAAGACTAAAACAAGCAACAAGTGTAATAATTATCTTGAAAGAGTCTTTCAATAAAACTTGAGAGAAAGTCTCTGCAAAATCAATGTCTTCTTTTAGAGTATATCCTTTAGATACAAGACGTGCTTTATACTTATCCACATTACCATTTGCATCCCTCTTGGTTTTAAATATCCATTTACAACCAATTGGTTTGCACCTTCAGGTAATAAGACAAGTTTATAAAAACTTTATTGTCTTGCATAAAATTATACTTTTCTTGAATGACAACAATCCACTTTTGAGAGTTAAAACTTTTATGGTCTGATAAAAAATGATTGATCATTTTCTATCATTCCATTGTTACCTTATTTTCTTGAAGAAATACAATATAATAATCTGAAATAGTATTTCATCTTCCTCTTGTGGACCTCTTTAATGACACTTGTTTTTTTAAGGTTGTTGAGTTTGTTCTTCTGAAACAATTATCTTATCTTGAATGAGAGTTGTTCAACATTATTTTGCTGAGGTACTTGATTCACTTCTTGATTAATGATAGGTGTGAAAACCTAAACATCATTAAAAGTGATTGTATTAATTAAATTATAATTCAATTCCTCCTCAATAACAATGCATCTAACCTTATTTCTCCCTCCAAACTCAACATCCTAAAAAAGTTATAAATCTCTCCTTAAAGTAATTTTCATTGTGGGATCATAAAATTTACAGCCCATGGATCACTCAAAATAACCGAAGTAGTTGCTCACTTTTGAAGTTTAATTACTTCACATATGTCCTAACTTATACAAAAGAATCAATACTTTGTAACTTATTGTTGTTTCTTTTGACTAGGACCCTTAACAAGAGGGAAATGGTTTGGGTTTTTGAGAATGAAATCCAAGGTTGACGCATATAGGGTTATCGAAAGATTGAATGGTTTTCGATTATATGAGGCTTGGATTCGAGTGTCTTTTGCACAGCGGGGGGCGCGAACATCATACTGGAGGAAGAAACCAGTTGAGTTGAATCAGTTGGATTCGGAAAGATTTAATTTGAAGCCTAATCGTGCGAATCAAAGGCGAGAGGGTGAGACGGGCAAAATAATCGACAATCGAATAGTGGAAGGTGTGGTTGATATGGACAAAATGGAGATTCTAAATAAATGTGCGGTGGGGTTTTGCAGATCGTCTTATCGAATTTGAGAGCTAGCAATTGAATTCAGGAAAGCAAAATTGAAGGGCTTTTCGATCATGAGAGTGGCGAGATCAATGGTACTCTTCATGTTTGATGATATTGAAACTCGAACGCGATTGATAGAGGATCAGGCATTTGAGAAGTGGCTGGAGAATGTGATGAATTGGGACGCGACATTGGGATTGCCTAATAGGAGAGTTTGGTTGTCCGTAAGTGGAATTCCAATACACGCATGGTCCGAAGGCACCTGCCGGAACATCGTTGAATTTTGGGGTGAATTAATCCAATTGGACGGCAAAACAATAGCACCGTCATCTTTTGAACGATGTCGATTTTTAATTGAAACGAATTGGCTTGAAACGATTGATGTTGTAATCACTGTGAATGTGGGTGCGAACTCGTTCCGGGTGCATATTTCGGAGATGGAAGAGATGTTGGGGGTGAAGTGTGATTGTGGTTGTGGGATTACGGAGGATGAAAGTGATGGGAAGACGGACAGCAAAGAGGGATCGATTGCAGCAACTTTGAATTGTCAAGAGAAGGGAGATAGGAGTTGTGAAGTGGAGGACACAATTGTCCCGAATTCTTTGTCGGGGGCAAATGATAAGGTGATACATTGGAATGGTTTATGGACGGAACAACAGGGTGGTGAGGAGAGAACGCTGGAGGCATCGACGAGTGAATTGAGATGGATGGCGGATGAAAATGTGGGAATAGTGTCAAGACCTCTCGAGGAACAAGTGAAGATGATTGGAGAGGAGTATGAGCGGACATTGAGTGAAGAGGCACGGGATACGTCTACGGACCAAGAAGTGATGTACCAACCGTTGGTGGATAGGCCACAATCCGAAATTGATAGAGTTGGTAAAGCAATAGTGGTTGAATCGAATGGGGAACTGCGGAGGGTGAGACATATTTCTGAAATTCTTTTGAGTGAGTTATCCCCTGAAAAAAGGCAAGAAGCAGAGAAGAAATTGGCGAAGAGGGGGAGGGGACAACCAAAAAAGAAAACAATTACTCCACAGGAATTTGCAAACGTTTCTCTTTCGGATTCTGACTTTGAAAGTAGGAAACGTTCGATCATAAAAGAAGAAAGGGAGACTCTAGCTTTGGGAAAATATATTGGTGCTGAGGCGATTGGGAACGAGGAAGATATAGTTCAGGATATTGCGCGCTTGATTGCGGATCGAGAGGGAAATCAATAGCATCACGAGATGTGAATGTTGTCGTAGAATGTGGGAGGATCGGGCTCCGCGGCGAAGAGGCGAGTGGTGCATAATTTAGTGTGACAACATAGGTGTGAATTGATCATTTTGCAGGAAACAAAATTAGAAGAGATAACGGGCGATATGATGGGTAGGATTTGGATTTCCGACGAGTTCGAATTTGCATTTTCTCCGTCGAATGGACGGTTAGGGGGAATTTTGATTGTATGGGATACGACCCGTTTTTGGCAACATCTATTCGATTGGGTGATCGTTTTGTAAAGGTGGAGGGAACTTGGATTTTGGAGGACTGGCGATTTGGAGTGATAGGAATATACGCCCCTTGTGCAGTTGGTGAACAAGTGGATTTGTGGGCCTTGGTGACTGCAGAAATATCGGAAAGGGAGGTGCCATGGTGTGTAGAAGGTGACTTCAATGTGGTTTTGCATCCGAAGGAGAGGCGAGGCTATGACACAAGTTCATGAGGTATGGTTAATTTCCATGAATTTGTGGAATTGAATGCATTAATTGATATGCCAATGCAGGATAAATGCTACACTTGGTTTGGTCTGGGTAAACAATGCAGATGTATTGATCGATTTCATTTGGCCCCGGAGTGGTTTGAAAAATATAATGAACTGCAGATGGTTGCTTTGGCGCGGGGACTGTCCGATCACGTGCCTTTGTTGTTGGCTAGTGATCCGAGGGACAGTGGACCAAAGCCATTTAGGTTCTTGAATGCGTGGTTGTTATCTAATAGTTATGTGGCGTTGATAGAGCATGAATGGTTGAGGTCGGGTGCATCGGATATGGGTTGGGGTGAGCTGAGAATGTTGGCAAAATTACATGGATTGAAATCCTATCTCAAGAAATGGAATGCTCAATCGTTTGGGAATATTGATAACCGTATTAAGTTGGTTACTAGGCAATTGGATGGCGTTGATAGCAAAGTGGAGGATGGACCGGTTCGGTGGGGTGACATAGAGGAAAGATGGAAGTTGAACGCGGAATTATGGAGGCTATCGAAATTTCGAGAGTCGTATTGGTGACAAAAGTCACGCATGATATGGCTAAAGGAGGGTGATCAGAATACCACATTTTTCTATCGCGCTTCACGGATCCAAGCGCTGCGGAATACGATCAAGGGTGTGATGTGGCGAGGCAGGTGGGTTACGGAACCAAACCAATTGAAAGGTTACTTCTTCTATGTGTTTCGACAACATTTTGAACGGGTTGAGATGGCTGGTACAATGGAGGCAATGGTTAATTTTAATTGCCTAAGTGAGTATGACGCGACAAGTTTGGAGGTCGAATTTACAAAAGAGGAAACCCGTGGTGTGCTTTGGAGTTGCGAAGGTTCTAAAGCACCTGGTCCCGATGGGTTTACTTTTGAATTTTATAAGCGAGGGTGGTCTTTTCTAAAGAAGGATGTGCTTAAGTTTGTACATGAATTTGTTGCATCGTGTAAGTTACCACAAGGAGTGAATTCGGCTTTCGTGGTGCCGATCCCCAAGAAAGAGGATCCGAAAGTCATGAGAGATTATCGACCGTTTTGCCTGCTTAATTCTTTGTATAAAATTTTGGCTAAATGTTTGGCGAGGCGTTTACAATCGGTGTTGCCAAAGCTTATTAGCGATGTGCAATCGGCTTTCGTCAGCAGGCGACAAATTTTAGATGGTATATTGCTAGCCAATGAGAGGATTCATTCGTTACAGAAGAGACAAGGAGGTGAGGGGGCTTAATTCTGAAATTAGATTTTGCAAAATCTTATGATTGTATTAAGTGGGAGTGTCTTGATCAAATTATGAGTGGAATGGGGTTTGGCTCGATATGGCGCAATTGGGTGATGGAATGTGTCCGTACAGCGAGATTCTCTATCCTAGTTAATGGTTCACACACAGGCGAATTTGCGATGCATAGGGGGTTGCGATAGGGTGATCCACTATCGCCTTTGCTTTTTGTAATAGTGGCGGAATTGCTACATCAATTTCTGCGGAATGCAGCGGAATTAGAGGTGATTAGAGGTGTGATGGTGGCCGAAGGGTGTGAGGTGTCGCATTTGCAATTCGCGGATGACACGATCCTTTTCTTTCAGGCGAAGGTATGTTTTGCTAGAGATTTGAAGCGCCTTTTGACTTGCTTCGAATACGCCTCTGGTTTGAAGATTAATTTTGCCAAATCGAAATTGTATGGAGTGGGAGTGGATGTCGATTTAATAGAGCACATTGCTTCGATTTTGGGGTGTGAATGTGATCAGCTGCCGATAATATACTTGGGATTGCCATTGGGTATCAATCCGAGGAGTCTACAAATGTGAGATCCTCTAATTCAGCGGTTTCGGAAATGTTTGGCTGGTTGGAAATGTGACACATTATCATTTGTAGAGAGGTTAGTTTTGATTAATTCGGTCTTATCAGCTTTGTCGTTATATTACATGGGTTTATTTTTGGTACCGCGGAGCATTATAGCTAAAATCGATCGCATTAGGCGTAGATTTTTGTGGGGAGGATCGGACACAAAATTAAATTGAGTAGAGTTAATTGGACCGTTCTTGTCGACCGCGTCGACTTGGGGGTTGGGTGTGGTCAATTTGCAAGTACGAAATTTAACGTTATTAGCTAAATGGAGGTGGTGTTATGCTATGAATGAGGATTCATTGTGGCGTGCTATAATTGATGCAAAATATGGATGTAATCCTATTAGATGGTGGCCAAATGAAATTGGGATACGGAAGATGTCGACGGTTTGGCGACAAATTGTTGAAGTACAGGGTGATGGGGATGTGAATCGGTTTATGGGTCGGGCAGCTTTTATTTGGCAATTAGGCGATAGTGAGAAAAATTCTTTTTTGGCAGGATGTGTGGTGTAGTGAGGAGCCCTTAGAAGTGATGTTCCCAAGACTTCATCGTCTAGCGATCGACAAGAGAGTGAAGGTTAAAGAGTATACGAGGGAGGGGAAATTCGAGCATGAGGATTGGGGACAATTCTTTGGCAGATCATTAAGGTCCTTTGAGGTATCTCAAATCCAGGATATTCGTGCTCTTTGTTGGGACCTCCGCCTATATCCAAATCGAGTTGATAGGCTTGTATGGATGCATTCGGCTACAGGCGAGTTTTCTGTGGCATGACTATACAAATTAATGCAATCTTTTGGCCTTGAGGTGAACGTTGAGTTGGCCATGATTTGGAGGCCGCCTATCCCGCCCAAAGTGCAGTTTTTTCTGTGGTTTGCATAGATGAATAGATTGTCGACAATGACGATGTTGATAGGCCGAGGTATGAGTGTTGAGGGGGATGCTTCTCGCTGTGTTTGGTGTCGGGCAGTGGAGGAATCGCTGGACCACATTATGGTTCAATGTTCGGTCATATGGGAGGTATGGTTATATTTCTTTCGGTGGTGGCAAGTAGCCATGGTGCAGCCGTGTGGGGCGTGTGGGGTGATGGAGTTACTGGCAATATGTTTTGATTGCTTGTTTGTCGGGCAGGTGCACGGATGGTGGATGGCGGGGTGTGCAGTGATGTTATGGTCGTTGTGGTTGGCTAGAAACAATTGTTTGTTTAAGGGTACACGGGCGACATCGGGTGAAATTCTTTTCTTGATAAAGATGCGCTCGATGTATTGGGTGCGGATGGGATGTCCTTCAGGTGTTATTTCAGAGTCGACTTGGTGGGAATGTCCATGGCAGTGTGAGTTTCAGCCCCGTGACGTATTGTTATGGGTTAATGTGAAGTGGGAACAACCACCCATGGGAGTGCTTAAGTTCAATGTCGATGGATCTGCTAGGGGGAAACCGGGTAAAGCTGGGTGTGGAGGTGTTCTGTGTGACGAGTTTGGGCATATATTAGCTTTGTTCTCGGGTCCGATTGGGATAGCGGATTCAAATGAAGCGGAACACCAAGCAATATGCTTTGCGTTGGAGTGCATGTTAGAATCAAAAGTTAGCCAGTGCCCGTTGGTGGTCGAATCGGATTCTACAACGGCCATTGCTTGGGTTTTGCACTTGGAAAAGAGGTCGTGGAAATTTTAGCGTTGGTTGCGGAGAATTGATGAGGCGTGTGAAGCGTTGAGTGATGTGTGTTTCCATCATGTCTATAGGGAGGCGAATAGGCTTGCGGATGCATTGGCGAAGAGTGGTGTGGATCGGCCTATTTGGTTTAAACAATTTGCATAAGTGTGTTGTTCCCGAATCGAGTTTGTTTGGACATGTTTGGTGTATGGTTTTTTTTGTTCCACATGTCCATGAGTACTATTTTCCTCTATAGGATTTAGAGAGGTTTTTAACGAGGCTTATGGGCGTGAAGGTCATGTATGTTCTTATTTTCTAATAAAACATACATGTTGCCGAGTAAAAAAACTTTATTCTAATATTTTTTTATTGCCATTATTCTTAGAGGCACTAACTAAATGAGCACTAATTAAATTAATATTTTTATACTTATAATGCTTCAAATTTTCTTCCTCTTGAACGCAATGAGAAATGAGTTCAAATAGAGTCTATTTCTCCCTTTTGATAATTGTAACTTGAATTGGTTAAACTGTATAGGAAGCGATGCCAAAATCATAAGAACAAACAATTATTAGAAAATTCGATCTTATGCTCCTTAAGTTTTGAAGCAATATTAAACATTTTCACAATGTACTCCCCACATTTCCTTGACCATTATACTTAATAGACATCAAATAAGGCATAGGTGATGTCATCTTAACCTTAATGTTTGGGTAAAACATTTCTTAATTTCGTCAAGAAAACACTTAGTATGAGTAATCACTTTAGATTTGTGCTCCTAAAGACATCTAGAATGTTGTGTTTTATGATCATTAGACTCATGTGATTCGAACGATCTCACCTCTCAAAATATCTTTTATGGGTGCTTACCGCTATGAAAGGTGCAAAATATTCTTTCCTTAGTGCAAAGTCTAAGTTCATACAACCAAATACTACGTGTAAGTGTCTTTTCTTATTCCTTGAAATTAGTTTCACTAAAAATGAGTGTAGAATGCATTTAACAGATATTGTGATAACAAAGATAAATTACCTAAATATAGAACAAAAAATAAAATAAAATAAAACAAGCTCACATAAATATTCATAAGTAAACAAATAAATTCAAAATAATGGCTAGTTTCCCTCAAGATACCAAGCACAACATTAATATCAAGTCTTTGGACCGTAATATTAACTGTAAGCGGTACTCTTGTTGTAGCAATTAAACATTGACAATAAACTATGTCAAACAATAGGCTAATCTTTGGACTAACGTATTGCTCACATAAAATACCTTATAATCGTCACACATTTATCGCCACAGTTGTTGTTGTAATTTTGCCAAATATTAACTTTCCTTTGGGCCAATTAATAAACGCATGAATTACAAAAACCCATAATCATTTTAATATTTTAAATAAACTAATCTACACAAAAGCGGTCACTTTGGTGACATTATGTTTCAACTAATCTATTAAAATATTAGATATCCGAAGCCAAAATATGAATTTATTTATTTAAAAAAAATCCTTAATTTTTTTATCTTTCAATTAAATTAAAAGATAACCAAAATAATAATAAATTTGAATAAAGGTAAACCTCATATTAAGATATCGAACACTCCATTAATATTTCATCGTTGGACAAAACATTAACTTGCAAGTGATATCTTGGTATAGTAATCAAACATTGATAATAAGAACATGTCAAACAGAAATCTTCCTTTGGGCCGATTTATTGCTCACATCCTAACTAAGAATGTCGTCATCAAAAAAATTTTGAATACCATATTAAAATTGAAATCTTTAAAAAGATTTCAGGACGAATCAATCAAAATAAATAAATTGATTGGTTCTTAATTATTCAACATGATAAGGCTCTGATGCCACTTGTTAGAACCATAATATAATAGATATGAAATCTAAAACCCATGATCTATCATGTCAAATCATCAAGAATAATAAACTGAATGCGGAAGCCTACCTGAATTCATTGATAGATTGAAAAATCTTGAATCTTGATGTGGAAATCCCAAAACTTTGGTATTGATCTTCCAAGAAGATAGGTTATCTCTTGAAGTAAAACTCTCTGACGGGTAAGGAGAGAAAAAAAAAGTTAACCTATTTCTTGGGGACCATTACCTCTTTATATATTAAATCAACTATTAAATATTTATAACTCTGCCCCTCATTGAATTATAAATATATCTTACGGTGTCTACACTTTTATTTCCATGACATTTTAATACCTATGACACGCTTAACTTAATTGGCCAATTTATTTTGTGCCATACTTTATAATAGCAACATACATTTTTACATAGTGCCCACAATTGCGGATTTTAATCCAACACTAGTTGAAAGAATGTTGCCAATAAATGGGTAAACTTCGCCGGAAATCCCTTAGTATAGATTTTCTTAGTATAGATGAACCCTCTCTAGAGCTGCACTATCATTTCTTAGTATAGATGTGCTATTATAAAAGGACGGGTTAGGGTTAGGGTTTGGGTTTGGGTTTGAGAATTTTTGAAGAGATGTGAATTTTTTGTGAAGATGATGAAAAAATAAAAGTTTAAAAGTTTGAGGGTTAAATTTAAAATTAACTTTTTTTATTAACGTGTTACGTCATCGTATTAATAGTGATTAATGGAGGCTAACCGTTGGGTGACCAAAATGGTAACGGTCGAAAACATAAGTGACAAGAATATTTTTTTTCAAATTAGTTGACCAAAATAGAACACGCCCTAAACGTAAGAACCTCCGGTGAAGTTTACCAAAAAATATATTATTTCGTAAATAAGTATTCAAAAATAAAATTACTAGGTTTGAAATAGAGTGCTACAAATACATACAAAAAATATATTAGAGAACTCTAATGTGTGACTTGCATATAAACAGAAAAATATATTATTTTATTACCAAAAAATATATATTATTTTGTTTTTGGTAAATATTTAAGTACGTATTCAAAAATAAAATGATTTTTATTGAAAATTTTGACGACGATTCAAATAAATCATTTAGACTTAAATAGTATAAAAATTGAGAGATAAGGCCCAATAGGGAAACCCACACGTTGGGCTAGGATATCAACCCAAAACCCTCTATTTTTTATTCTCAATATTGATTCATTTCCTATTTTCCTTTTCACAATTCCCATATCTTTTTTCCAACATATTTCCTCTTCCATCTTTCTCTATACTACCATAACAAACCTTCATTTCAAGGAACTAAAGCTTCCACCTTTTTCTTAACTTTCATAAAGTCTAAGAAAGTTTGTGAAACCACAAAAATGACTATTTTATCGACAAACAATAAATTGGACAAAACAATCAACCAGTCGTATTCCAAAAATTAACCATACTAATCACCTCTTTGATATCATAGTCTTAATCATAGTCACATAGATTACCCTACTTTTAAGTTAGAGACCATTTTAAGAATTTATCAAAATTTAGAGACTAATCCTCAAATTTATCGAAATTAAAGGTTTAGCTATAATCTTCATACCATGCATTCCATAAGTTTAATACATGTATTATCTTCCTTTCCCTGTGCAAATTCATACCCAAAATACAATCAAGGGACATTTTACAACTTTTAGTAATTTAAAGACTATAGCTTCCTAAAGTTTAAGATACTCATAAATCATTCAAATAATTCAATCTTATAGACAACGGTGTTACCATTTCATATCAATTATACAATTAAGGACCAATTTATAAAGTTTCAATAGTCCAAAGACCAAACTATAATTTACTAAATCTTTAAGGATTAACTCGTTTCATCGTAGCATGGAGATGCACATGGATGTCCAGATAAACTATCTAATAATTGATGCAGTTACAATTAGGTTTGTTTCATCAACAATTAAAACAAAATTTAATTAACCAACAATCATTTGGTCTAGTGGGATGAGGCATTAGATACCTTAAGTAAGGTCAGGGGTTCGAGTCTTGACGTTGTGAAGGGAGAAATTGGATTGTGAGAGCCGCACCTATAATAGGCCTCTGCAGTACTCGATCTGGATTATTCAGCCAATAAGTTAAATACCAATAGTTAAACAAAAAACAAAATTTAATTAGCCTTTATTAAACAACAATTAAAATTAAACTTAATTAGTTTGCAACAATTAAAGTAGAGGACTAAAAATTATTTTAATTTTATTATAATAGTAACGGCTAGGGGCGAAGCTAGAAATTTATTTAAGGGTGTCATTTTTTGAACGGTATTTAAGAGGAATTAATTATTTATAAAAGGATGTCATTATATTTATTAAGGGACGTCATTTTATTTATAAAGTTACGTCAATTATATATTTTTAAATTTTTTCATATACAAATTATATAAAAAATATAAATTTAAAAAAAAAATAGGTGTCATTAGACACCCAATTACCTTAAGTGGCTCTGGCCATGTTCACGACATCAATTAACATTAAAGTGGATGAAAAGGTTAACGGATGAACTATTTTGTATTTTTTTTAGGTATACAGTGACCAATTTATTCATTTTTAATAGAGGGACCAAAATACAATCCAAAACATAATACAATAACAGCTATGGTGCATTTACCTAACCTAAAATTATGTTGGGTTTATAGCACGCTCAAATCGATCACCGAAATCGTCAATGAGGGTTGTAAAAGTTTGGTGGTTGAATTGGCTAAAATCGAAAAAAGCTAGACAAGTGACAATGATTTTAGAGTGGTTCGACCTTCTAACAAGAACCTACATCCACTACCTTAGCACATCACTAAAGATTTCCCAATTCACTCAACAATGAATTCGTCCTCTTTTCCCGGTTTGGGAGGAAACCGTTACAACCCTATCTTTTGGACTTGGCTAAGATATAACCAACTCTGTTTTTCTCTCAAGGCTAAAACTAGAATCTCTCCTTTTATAAGGGATTTGTTTGGTAAACTTAATACCTCACAAGGTGAGTGTTTACACAAATTTAAGCTCACAAGAGTACAAGAATTTACAATAAAGCTCACTCTCTAAAGACTATGTACAAGAGAATAGTAAAATAAGGATTTAGACTCTAATTCTCTTGACCATGTTGCTTGGATGTTATATCTAACATTCTTCAAGTGTTACAGCCTTCAATTTATAGTCTCAATCGAGTTGTGGTCGTTACTAGCCGTTAGGGATGTTTTGGAGCCGTTGGAGCCTTTATTTCCCGCAATAAATGTAGTTCTACAGCTACCCGTATCGGAACATGTGTCCCTGTTTCGAAATAGTCTCAAAATAGAAAGAGTCGTTATGTGAAATAAGGAGACCGTATAGAAATGGGTAGCGCCGTATAGAAACGGGTGAGGCCGTATAGGAACGGTCGTATAGAAACAAGTGAGGTCGTATAGGAACGACCGTATAAAAACAGGTGAGGTCGTATAGGAACGGGTTTTGACAGTTTTAAAACGTTTCGAAACAACTTATGCTTGTATCGAAAGGAGTACATTAAAAGCACTAGTTTGGCTACTTAAAAACATTTCAAACATTACCAAAACCATTTAAAACATCTACAAACTTATTTTCAAGTTGTTTGGACCCGACCTGAAATGGACCCGACCTGAAATGGACCCGACCTGAAATGGACCCGGTCTGAAATGGACCCGACCTGGAATGGACCCGACCTGAAATGGACCCGCACCCGACCCGAGTCGAGTCAATTTTTTTTTTACCTGAAATGACTTGTATCCGATTTTACCCGACCTGACAGAACCTAACCTGAAACTTGACCGATTACCTGTTTTTACATCCCTAGTTGTATGTAAAAATGATCACTTAAATTCCTGCATAAAACTTGTCAAAACATTTGCATGGTGTTCATTCGTATTTATAAATTATAATGTTTAAGAGATGTCAATCCAACTAAGATTCGGTCGGTAATAATTCGCACATTTTCATACATTTCAAGTATGAATTCTTGGAGTTCACACAATGGGAAAGACTTTAATAAAAGACTGTGAAAGGGAAAAGGAAAAGAGAAAAGCAAATACTTTTATGGCGACTATGCATGTTGATGTTGTTTGTTATACATGTGTATGGCAATGAAAAGATTGGTCGATGATTCTTTCCTTCCTATTCTCATTTTCTTTTTAAGTTACATCTAATTGAATATTGGAAATTATTTTTATATTATTTTTTATAAGGATAAATTATAAAAATCATCACTAAACTTTATTCTCTGACCTATTTTGGTCACTAAAATTTTAAAATAATCAATTTCCTCACTGAACTTTATACAATATTAACCTATTTTAGTCAATTAATATTATTTTATTAATATTTTAGTACATATTTTATTATTATTAAATATAAAAAATAGTTTAGAATGAAAATAAAATTATATTTTATTATTATTTAATACAAAAATAATTTAAAATAAAAAAATAAAAAAAAAATAAAACCCAAAATCATAATCTCTAATTCACAAACCCCAAAACTGTTCTCTTCACGTCCACCGGCCACACCCCTCACCATCGTTCAAATCTAAGTCTGGAGCAGAACTCTATTCCTTTCCCTCACTAGCATTCAACAAATCTGACGTCCCTGGAGGATCTAAGGTCATCTTCAAATTTTCCACTGGCCCCAGACTTAAGTTCTCCGTTTTGTTCCTGCTCTGAAGCCAATTTCAGATGATTTATCACATTCATGTTCTTTTCATTTGAAGAACTCTCAAAAACCTCTTCCCCATGCTTCATTCTCTTCTGCCTTCCCTAAACTTCCTTTATCTCTAGTCTTCTTCTCGAATTAGGCCTTTCTGGGGTCACAAGAATCGAACAACATTGTTCTCTCCGACATAATTTACGGCTCAACCTAAAACGACCAGAATTCTGCTAAAAAAAAGTAACGACGTTGTAATACCCTAAATTCGGATGTCATATTTGGGCTTTAAGTCCAACATGTTTTCATAAAGAAAATCTCGACTTAGTTTAGCCCAAACAAAGTATTTTCCAAAAACATTAAATATAATAGTTGAAAACATAAATAAACAATTTAAATCGTCACAAAGAGCTCCACTTTAATTTAAAATATTTAAACATTTGACTTGATTAATACAATTTCAAAAATAAGAATTACAGACTCCACCACATAAGGTTCTATGAATACATAGCTCACTAAACACAAGTATCGTACTCTGAAAATCACACCACATGCTGAAATCTCGTACTGATAGTGCTCCTCGATCTCACGATCTGACAACCAACCTACGCACGAAAACAACAATTTCGAGCACTGAGCTTACAAACCACAATGGTACATCTACTCTACTATACTTCATGATAATCATAATCATAAGCATGCAAGCTAATACGAACAATAAGGAAAGATAAATAAACACATAACGCTACCACTAGTCGTTTGAACACATGCTCTCAACATAGAAAATCATTATGCGTAACACACAAGGCTCAACCATACTCGGGATCTCACCAGATCATCCGAGCTAAACCTGTTGGAGTATGCCCAAAGACCAATCATATGATGATTGAATAGACATATTATTTTACTAGATTTATCAAGTAATGGCATTGTCGTTATTATCATTTGATATGTTTCTGTGCATCAAACTAACCATTGGATAATAATGTCCATACAATAATACGATTATTGTTAAATAGGATCCTTAGTCGAATATTATTACGGGTATAGACAATGATAATATATAAAGACTAATATGTGGTTGATGACAAGCGTTGTCATTGACATAGAGTCAAAATCAACATATAAGTATTTGTTAGAGAACAACATACTGGATTGACCCGTTATGAGCATGTTTCTTGGGTAATTATGTGATAGTCACAACATTGCTCATGATAAGCATATGTATAATCCTCAGACTTGAGATCAACATGATTTCAACATAAAGATTTACGTATTTTGACATAGTCAAACATGTGTCGTAACTGACTACATTATAAAGACTGATGATTGGATACGTGATGACCTATGTAGTGAAATATGGTTGATCAAGAAAGGATTTGTCCCTCCTACATAATGGGAGAAATATCTTCGGCCACTTGATTGAGTAAGATTAGAAAATGCATGGCCATGCTCGAATATTATAATATGAGATATCATAGAGATTCGTTTATCATAATCTACTCAAGACATCAAGAAACACTAGATGAACAACGCAAGTGTGACTAACCCATGACTTGTGTTCATCTAAGATATAAAGGACAAAAGGATGAAATACATAAAGGAAGTTTATTCAGGAATTAGAAAAGTCAAACCATGACTTCATGCAACTTAGGTAGCAATGATGTATTGCTAGATGCCACTCATTATTTGTAAAATTAGAACATTTCTAATTTTGTTGCTAACGTTGCATGAACCTACAAGGGTCACACCCTTCGAATGAAACGAACAAAAATTGGAAACCATGCCCCCAATTTTAGGGAGGTTGCCGAAAAGCACCTATGGGATAGGGGAAATCGGCAACTCCCTTAAACGGGAATAATATTGGATAAATATTGTATTTATCAGATATTATTTAGAGTATAGAAAATATTTAGAGACTTAAATATTATAGAATAAGATTCTAGAAATTTAAATATATATTTGAAATTTATATAATGTATATTTAATTCCAAGTTTATGTAGAATTAGATTCTACATAATTAAAAATATATATTTAAATATATTTAAATCCAAGTAAAGATAGAATGAGATTCTATATAATAAAAAAATATATTTGGATTAAATATAATTTATATTTAAATCCATGTTTTATGTAGAATAAGATTCTACATAATTAAATATATATATATTTCATTTAATATTATTAAATATAATGTATATTTAATATAAACGAATTTCAAGTAGAATTAGATTCTATGAATTTTGGTTGAACTTGGATTTAAGGTATTCAACTAGAATTAAGTCTCTGAATACTATTTAAAGGGACAAGGGCTAGCAACCAAATCATCCCTATTCCTCCTTGCAAATTTCGACATATCCCTAGGATTCCCCACTAGAATTCGACATATCCTAGAAAGCTCTCTGAGAAGCTGTTCGATATTTTTCTGGTGTTCTACTTGCCCCCTGGAAAATCCCTGAAGGTTCCCATGCTCGATTGTAAGTCCCGGTTGAACTCCTGGTCGATTTCAGACTCCCTCAGGAATCCCTAGAGGGATTTCGACTTCTCCCTAGAAGGTGTTCAAACCTGTCGAAATTTATCCCTAAGTGTTAGGGAGGTGGAAACTTTGTTCGTTTTGTTCGGGTGGACTCCGTAGAGGTCGTTGCGAACCTGTGACGATTCCAGTTTTACTTGACGTGGTTATTCCGACATACCGTCGGTTTTCCAGTTTCCAGAGTTTTAAAAGGTAACTCTTCATCTTTTCACCCTGGATTCGTTCATGTACATGGATCCTGGCTGGATTACGTCAGATTAATTTTTCCGCTGCGCCACGGGCCGTGCTGACGTGTCCCAATAGTGGTATCATAGCCACTTGTATCATACGAATTCGGATTAAATTCTTGGGTGATGTTTATGTATGAGATGCATGTTGTTTGATTCGATTTAGATATTTATCGTTTATCGTATCACACCTAATAAAGACTTATTTCGATTATCACTAAATGATTAAGAGTTAATCATAACTATGTTAGGTTGCTTCAATGTTAAATGTTAACATGTTGAGACTAATAGTTAGTCTAGAGAACAAGTAGTTGTTCGTAGTTTTATAGATTTATGAAATTTCTGAAAGGGCTTCTAATTTGATAAAAGTTATCAAACTATCTTTCACGGTGAATCCATAAGAGTTATGGTTAGACGTTACGAAAAATGCATGTCTAGGATCGGCATCATCAAAGACCTAGTACTTAAGTGTGCCTAGTGTGCCACCTTTCTTTCATGTTGACTTACCTAGTGCATTTGTTCGTTAACGCAAATGGTTTATAAAACCTCGTGATCCTTCTTCGGCCCATTAACCGCAACATAGGGATAATCAGTTTAAAACTCCGTAAACACGTCGTTACTTTGTTTGCACGATGTTTGAAATGCATGTTAGATTGCACGGTGTTTGTTTTGCATGGTTATAGCCCATAACCTTTATAGTTTTGGTTTTTATAAATATGGCATGCGTGTCGTACCTTTCTCTATCTTCTATTGTACTTCTCTTCTCATCTCACTCCCTCGCATGTAACGCGAGTTTCTAAAAATTGTAAATACTCATGGAGATAAAGCAAGAACTAAGGTAGCAGCGTGGTGGGCATTCCCTGGTGGACCGGGCGTTTCAGAAGTAGATTTTATCTTAAGTAGAATAGTCCTCCCATTGGCTTGGGACGGGTCGCCTTAGGTTAAGAAGGGCTATAATCATTGCATATTTATTTACCGCTTATATTTACCTTGTATGTGATGCAATGGATGTTTTATAAGCATGATTAATCATAGTTCTATTGATAGGATCAATGTTAAAATGATGAGATAATTAAGTAAATCCCTCACTATAATTCTAAGTCTGTTTTAACCATCCAATATTTACCCTCGTTAAAGCTTTGATCGATATAATGCGAGCTTTGCCAAAGCAATGTCACATTTATCTATCTTAGTTAAACGCGAAGAATAAGCTAGTGATATTCGCCGGTTGAGATATTGGTATTGACTTACCTGGGTTGTTCTAATAGGATTAGAAAACCTTGTGGTTAAAAGTTTTGGATAATCATAAGATGATTTAAAGAACAAGAGTTGTTCTCCAAAAGATGAGGAATTACATGAGATGTAATTAGTAAGGTGTTACTTACCTAAATAACCATTTCCTAAAAGACTAGCCAAAGCTGATTTAGGAATGGTGAAATACGGATCCTCACTCACTAGAAAAACTATCGAAACGTTTTTCCAAAATTAAAACTGAGGGTTTTTAATTTTGAAGAAAATATTGGGAGTAAATTTATAGTAAAGACCTATCTATAAATTTTAAAATTTAGTAAAACTTATGTAGCATATTTTCTTTGTTGTAGAATTAATGGCAAATAATACTCTATCTCTGCGATCTATCCTTGAGAAGGATAAGCTCAATGGCATAAACTTCCTTGACTGGTTCCGCAATTTGAGAATTGTTCTCAAACAGGAAAAGAAGGAATATGTCATTGAAGAACATGTTCCTGATGAACCGGTTGCCACTGCTTCAGAGCTGACAAAGACAAGTTTAAGAAACACATGGACGACATGCTGGATGTTGGTTGTCTTATGCTTGCCTCCATGACCTCTGAGCTTCAGAAGCAACATGAGGACATGGTAGCTTATGATATGATTCAAAATCTCGAGGAGATTTATGAAGGGCAAGCTCGTCAAGAGAGGTACGAGACCTCTAAAGCTCTGTTTCAATGCAAGGTGAGTGAGGGATCTCCTGTAGGAGCTCACGTCATCAAAATGATAGGCTACATCTAAACCTTGGAGAAGCTCGGCTTTCCGTTGAAAGACGAATTAGCTACTGATGTCATCCTGCAATCGTTGCCGGATAGTTTCAATCAGTACGTCCTTAATTTCAATATGAATGAAATTAACAAGACGCTGCAACAGTTGCTCGGCATGTTGAGAACTGCTGAAATCAACCTGAAGAAGGTAGGACCTAAACATGTTCTGATGGTCCGCAAGGGCAAGAAGAAAGGTAAATCGGCAGAAAAGTCTAAAGGTGATGGTAAGACCAAAACAGATGGAAAGAAGGCATTGAAACCTAAGAAGGGAATCAAGAAGGATGGAAAATGTTTCCATTGCGGCCAGAACGAACATTGGAAGAGAAACTGCCCCACACACCTACAAGAAGTCAAGAAAGCAAAAACGAGTGAGGCATCAACCTCAGAGGCTTCTAAAGAGAAGACATCAGAATAGACATGGACCTGCGAATGGAAATAAAGCAAGAGTTGCTACATCATCCATTAGGACATGTGTTTTTGCTTAAATAGATTTGTTTTAGTTTTTAAGATTATTATTTTGTGCCTAAGTTTTAGTTATCTTGTAAGGACAAGATATTTTAATTTTGAGATTATTTAAATAAATTTTATTCTTTTAATCTCTTATGGCACAACGAATCAATAATCTTTAAACTAATCAAATCAATAATATTTATAAGATAAATAAAACAAATGACTAATCTCAAACTCATAAAAAGTATTAAGGTAATTTGATGAGTCAAATTCAAGAATATTTAAAGTTTGATGAACTTTCAAAGAATATGGGATTGTCCCATAATTAAATCCCACAAGTGGAACGAAAAGTCTTTGAAAGAGAATCAAATATGTTAGACATGTTTTGATTCAGAACAAGTCATTTTCGACTTCTTTACACACTAGAAAAACAACTCTCATACTTAATCATGTTTTTTTTTTCGAAACGTCATATAAGATATGGACTAAGAATTGTTCTAGAATACCTTTAAAGTTTTAAGGTTACTTACATGTTAAAATGTTTACAAAGTTCGAACCTTAAAAACTCCATTTGTTGTTTATCCTAACGAGAACAAAGCGTTTGTTTCTCAAACGAGAGTTTATCTTGAAAGAGATTAATTCTCACAAAGGGATATTATTTCTTCAACTTTAACGAGAACAAAATATTTGTTGCTCAAACGATAGTTTATCTCGAAAGAGAATACTTATCACTAAGGGATTTCATTTTTCAACGAGAACAAAATGTTTGTTGCTCAAACGAGAGTTTCTCTCGAAAGAGATTACCTCTCACAAAAGGAAAAAATGGAATTTGGAATGTGAAAAAATTTTAGACAACAAATTTTTGAACCAAAAATTGAGAATGTTCCACAAATGATCAAGGAACATTAGAACAAAACACAACCATTGTGTTGATCCTTAAGAGAATACCATATACTTGAGAAATATGGATTTCTCACTATCCGTACATGGAAACACTCTTCTTTTCGGATCAAGATAAAGACTAGGTCTTATCAGAAAGCAATGGTGAGCCCAAAATTCGAGAAATGGCTAAGAGCTATGAGATATGAGATGGAATCCATGTCTAAAACCAAGTATAGACTTTGGTTACCTAAAAGGGTAAAACCTAAGAGGAATGGATGAGTTTTTCAAAAAGGAAAAACCGACATGGATGATAAAACATACAAAGGATGATTCGTCGCTAAAAGTTTTCGATAAACTTCATAGTATAGACTATGATAAAGCATCTTCCTTGTAGCTATGTTTAATTCATCTTAATCTCACTTGCAAGTAATTACATACGATTATTATGGAATCAAATAAAGGAATGTCAAAACCACTTTCCTAAGGGAAAACTTGAAGCAGATGTGTACATGACACATCCAGAAGGTTTTGTCACTCCAGTAAACACTTGGAAGGTATGTAAGCTACAAAGGTCTATCCGTAGACTAAGGCAAGCTTCTCGAAGTTGAGATATTCGTTTCAGAAGATACAATCAAAAGGTTTGGTTTATCTAGAAACAAAGGGGAGTCTTGTTTTCAAAAGAGCTAGGGGAGCATTGTTACTTTCCTAAGTATTGTATGTAGATGACATACTCATCAAAAGGAACTAAAGATCGCAATCCGTTTTGCATTAATAAAAGATACTGCGAGTTAGCAACATGAGACAATATCTAACTCTACAACCTAGGTTGAATGTATTACAGTCGACATAGCAATAAAGAAGGATGTTTGGATCTAAAGGGTTCACTTCTTAACAAACGGGTTGTTCCCAGCATATTAGATGCTACATAACTCTGTTATGATGGAACCTTTGCGTAAGCAAATAAAACCCAGATCTCATCAATAAATCCAAACATATTCTAAAGTACTTACATCTTGGAGATGTGAAAGTATGCAACATACACACAAAGTTGATAACTTTGTCAACTCCCTGACAAAGCTTTTGACACAGCATAAGCATGTCAGTTACACTAAGCCATATCGTATTAGATACGAGAATGATTGGTCTTAGTGCTAGTGGGAGATTGTTGGAGTATGCCCAAAGACCAATCATTTGATGATTGAATAGACATACTATTTTACTAGATTTATCAAGTAATGGCATTGCCGTTATTATCATTTGGTATGTTTCTGTGCATCAAACTAACCATTGGATAATAATGTCCATACAATAATATGATTATTGTTAAATAGGATCCTTAGTCGAATATTATTACAGGTATGGACAGTGATAATATATAAAGACTAATATGTGGTTGATGATAAGCGTTGTCATTGACATAGAGATGTCAAAATCAACACATAAGTATTTGTTAGAGAACAACATACTGGATTGACCCGCTATGAGCATGTTTCTTAGGTAATTATGTGACAGTCACAACATTGCTCATGATAAACATATGTATAATCCTCAGACTTGAGATCAACATGATTTCAATATAAAGATTTACGTATTTTGACATAGTCAAACGTGTGTCGTAACTGACTACATTATAAAGACTGATGATTGGATACGTGATGACCTATGTAGTGAAATATGGTTGATCAAGAAAGGATTTGTCCCTCCTACATAATGGGAGAAATATCTTCGGCCACTTGATTGAGTGAGATTAGAAAATGTATGGCCATGCTCGAATATTATGATATGAGATATCATAGAGATTCGTTTATCATAATCTACTCAAGACATCAAGAAACATTAGATGGACAACGCAAGTGTGACTAACCCATGACTTGTGTTCATCTAAGATATAAAGGACAAAAGGATGAAATACATAAAGGAAGTTTATTCAGGAATTAGAAAAGTCAAACCATGACTTCATGCAACTTAGGTAGCAATGATGTATTGCTAGATGCCACTCATTGTTTGTAAAATTAGAATATTTCTAATTTTGCTGCTAACGTTGCATGAACCTACAAGGGTCACACCCTTCGAATGAAACGAACAAAAATTGGAAACCATACTCCCTATTTTAGGGAGGTTGCCGAAAAACACCTATGAGATAGGGGAAATCGGCAACTCCCTTAATTGGGAATAATATTGGATAAATATTGTATTTATCAGATATTATTTAGAGTATAGAAAATATTTAGAGACTTAAATATTATAGAATAAGATTCTAGAAATTTAAATATATATTTAGAATTTATATAATGTATATTTAATTTCAAGTTTATGTAGAATTAGATTCTACATAATTAAAAATATATATTTAAATATATTTAAATCCAAGTAAAGATAGAATGAGATTCTATATAATAAAAATATATATATTTGGATTAAATATAATGTATATTTAAATCCATGTTTTATGTAGAATAAGATTCTACATAATTAAATATATATATTTAATTTAATATTATTAAATATAATGTATATTTAATATAAACCAATTTCAAGTAGAATTAGATTCTATGAATTTTGGTTGAACTTGGATTTAAGGTATTCAACTAGAATTAAGTCTCTGAATACTATTTAAAGGGACAAGGGCTAGCAACCAAATCATCCCTATTCCTCCTTGCAAATTTCGACATATCCCTAGGATTCCCCACTAGAATTCGACATATCCTAGAAAGCTCTCTGAGAAGTTGTTCGATATTTTTCTAGTGTTCTACTTGCCCCCTGGAAAAACCTTGAAGGTTCCCATGCTCGATTGCAAGTCCCGGTTGAACTCCTGGTCAATTTCAGACTCCCTCAGGAATTCTTGGAGGGATTTCGACTTCTCCCTAGAAGGTGTTCAAACCTGTCGAAATTTATCCCTAAGGGTTAGGGTGGTGGAAACTTTGTTCGTTTTGTTCGGGTGGACTCCGTAGAGGTCGTTGCGAACCTGTGACGATTCTGGTTTTACTTGACGTGGTTATTCCGACATACCGTCGGTTTTCCAGTTTCCAGAGTTTTAAAAGGTAACTCTTCATCTTTTCACCCTGGATTCGTTCCTGTACGTGGATCCTGGCTGGATTACGTCGGATTAATTTTTCCGCTACGCCACGGGACGTGCCGACGTGTCCCAACAAAACCACCCAAAGTCATAACCAGAACCTAAAGTAAGGACCGGTGTCACAATGTCTCAGGGACGTACACTCTGAGTGATGTCCGGTGTCACATAGCCTCAGAATCATACACTTGGGGTGAGATTCGGTACCACATAACCTCGGATCATGCACCCATACTCAAAAACTTTCATTGAGTATCAATGAATGAGGTTCGGAGTCACAAAGCATCAGATTGCCCATTCAAGCCACTTGCCATGGTGTTGCAACACTTCCAATAGGTATCCGGATCTCATCTATCAAAGGTGACTCAACCAACCAAGTGTCCAAACCGCATACAGCGTTGACACGATTACCATACAACACACAACACTGGCACAATTATCATAACTCTATGATTTCTATCAATTATCAAGTCACCCATTAAGTTTACCAAGTTGTTAATACATTATGGAAGTGTACATTAATCACCCTCATTAATTACCTCTATTAATCCATATTATCCCATTAACATCTCACGCCAATTTCTATCTTTTTATTAGCATTATAAATTATTTTGTTCAGTGGGCACCAGTACTCGAACACGGGTATCGATACGGTATCCATGGGTACCGGTACTCATACAGGTACCGATACTGATATAACTTAGTGTAAAACCTTAATTTCCACAAGTACCGGTACGGGTCAACCCATACTGATACGGCCCCCAATCGCGTACCAGTACGACCAAAGCCCATACTGATACCCTACTCACGGGTTCGTACCATTTTCATAGATTACGATTTTACAACACTTTATTCAATCCCTAAAGCTTATAAAAGTCATTTGGGTTTGTTTACTAATACATTCAATCAATTAATATTAACTACCAACTTTATAATTATCTAATCGAGTATTTATCCCTTAAGCATAATTCATATCCACTCACGACAATTCATTCGAACAAATATACGAGGCATCACAATTTTATCATTCAATCAAACAATCACCAAATAATTATAAGAACATCTCAAGTGACTCTACACGGTCTATAAAGTCTCCATGAGTCTCATCATATTCACAACATCATCGTGCAGCACATAGATATCAAGTCTTATACTATTGGTCTCCAAACATACATATTCATCGTCTATCTATTTTACAGATACTAATACACAAAGCAATCACATTTATAATACTCAGGAAGCAATAGGAGTTCGAGGTGTACTAGCCTTAAGCCAAAGTGATAAATCATCATCTAAGCTACTCCAAGCATCTCTTTAATTCCAATATTCGAGTCCACCAATTCCTCGGATAAAATAAATACGACTACATAAGTCATTTCACATTATTATACTGCTTTGGGGGATAAAACACATAAAAACAACTTATCGGGTTTAAATTTGGCGAAACAGACTACGTCAACAAACTTGAGATGTCGATAAACCCCTAGGTAGGGTCCCCCGAAAAGAGTCAATAGCTCAGTCAAAGGCTCGGCTCGAAGGGTCAGCTTGGTGGACCGACTCGACCCAGCAACTTGCCCAGCCCAAGAGCTGGATAAACTGCCTATCATCAGCTGGACGTTACCTACATGTGGTGGCGCGTGTGGCGGCTTTCAGTAGATGGGCGGTAACGATCGACACTTAGACCGGCTATCTTAACGTCGATGAGCACGATGGTGGCTTCGGTTTTCCTTTTCGAGCACTCTAACCTCTCAACTCAACAACCCAAAACTTCCTCTCTCTCACCCCTTTCGACGGCAACTCTGATGGTGGGTGCCACTTGTACCGAAAAACTCGTCTCGACGAGATGAACACAATGGAGGTGGAGGTGTTGAAACAGACTGCTAGATCTCGATAGATCGGAGTTTAAAGATTGAAGAGGAAGAGAGAAAAGAGAGAAAATGGGGTGAAAAGGGAGAGAGGGGATTAAAAATTTGATTTTTCTCCCTTTTTCCTACCATTTATTTCAAAACATCCTTATCCAAAACACAACAGTATATTCGCACAAAAAATCTTAACCTTCAATACTTACACAAAACGGTCCTCACCTACTTAAAATTTAATCTTCCATAACCTCAATCCTTTAATTTAATACTTGAATTAAATATTCTACTCGAAACCAAACACCAGATGATCAAACCGAAAATTGGGTTATTACAACTCTCCACTCCTTAAAAGAAATTTCATCCTCGAAATTTGTATCCATAAATCAAAGAAGATGTTGAAGCTTAAATAACTCTTCCAAGATCTCAAATAATTTCTGTTGCGCTACTATGATCTCTCACAACACTTATCAACAATAACCCTTGTCTTATAACGATACAAATATAATATCAACTGATTTATTCTCTTAGAAGGAATCCATCCTCGCTCAGTACATTACGGACGACAAGCAAAACCCAACGGTACCCCATCAAAAGCGTCACACAAATACATCATCAAAGAAACTTAACTTATGTTGTAGAACTCAAAAGGTTGATGCACGACAAAATCCTTCCACAACTCCGTATAATCTAAAAGAACAAGAGGTTAAACAGATGTTGCAATCCAAACAAAATGATTCCTCTCGCGTTGACTCCCTAAAGGAAACTCTAACTCCAAAGGCATCCTTTATCAATAGCATTGCTTGCCCGGTGCAAGACTTCTAAAAACGAATGATGTCTCCACTCGCCTCAAGCACTTACCTTAAACTCGACATGATAACTCATATCGGCAACTAAAACAACTCCCATTAACTCGGTTCTCACAAGAGTCTTACACTCCAAACTATAACGTGTCTGGAACACACGTCATCTATACCCTCACTAGGATCTATCATCGCAAAAAATCCCACCAAAGGATAAGTTCCACCACGAACCTCGAATCTCGTGTCAAAAGGTAACATGTACACACTGTAATATCGTACAACCCAACCCACAAAAAATCCAAGTAGACTTTCCATATGAATCTCACCTTTGCTGAAAATAACAAACAATTCCCACCAAGAAATATCATTACATAACAAAATCCCATCAAAATTGTGCACTCACAAATCCTTTACAAGACTCACGATCATCTATTTAATTTCCATCAATGAATATCGAAGCATCACAACAACTTTGAATAACTCAATGTTTGACTCCCAACTAATGGCAAGTCAAACACTTATCATTATCTCAAACACACGACTCCACACTATCTCCCAAAACACGAGTCGAAAGATTGGTATAAACTGTCACTCTCAGAATTCACCATACACTGACCATTGTACTATATAGGAAGAATCTCTTGCCTTGACATATCTTCCTCTAAAACACCTACAACAAGATCTCAAAGTCCACCAGAAACCATCGGACCTAAATTCAATCATAAAATTGTATCCTCTTAATTACAAGCATATGCTACTTCTCGCGAGTTCCAAGTTATATGAATACTCAACTCAGAGCTAAATCAACAAAACACATGGGTACCGGTACTACATGGAGTTAGTGTCAATACTCCTTTATATGACCATCATATGCCATCCTTGATCGCCCCAGATATGCATCATGATACTCAAACCTGAACTAACTTTGTACCATCCATCACTTATCAAGTTCACCTTACTTAGGGGGTGATCGATCACACGATCAACAATTCTAAAATACTTTGACCCATGTCGTTGTCCCGCTCTCAACTTCCTTGGTGAACAAGCACTCAAAACTTCACACCATTAGGGTGAACACAACCTTCCCTCTTCTAATACAAAAATACAACCCTGGCAATACAACAAAACATCCTCGAAGATCTTGGAATCTTACTCGATTTTAATTGAGACATCACCATTGTCACAAAAAATGGTCTCACGCAGCTCGGATCTCCACCAATGTTCCTCGAATTGTTCCATGGAAATTGTGATACTTATATAAAAACATTTACGAAGTCTCGAACACATTGTCTCTTTAAATGATCACACGGTGACTAGTCTTTCCAACACATAAGGTAATTAACTTGTTAATGCTTATACTTCCATATTCCTTATACATTCACACGTGACATGCAAAGCATCAAACTTATATCCGAGAGACCATATGGTGGCCCCACCCTATCATCGCTGAAACATCTCAAACGTCACTACAAACATCAAACGTTACCACGACACACCCTAAAAGAGAGAAATCCCCATACCAAAATTCATTTTAGAATTACTAGCCTCCAACACTTTTACCATAAGCATTTCATTCTCGAACCAATCCCAGAAAAATACACGAGTACTTCAAAACCGGTTAAACGAGTCATCCACCCTAGGAAACTTGTAACGATCTTTCACAACCACTTAACAAGTTATCAACGGTTTAGGCATCACCTCAACGAACCAACTTCTTACTAGCGAACAGCTTGACTCTCCATTGGGCGAAACATTCAGACAAAAGAAATATCGTTCGAGTTGCACTTTCACAATTGAATCTCTAACTCTCTTATTGGGTCAGCGTCCTTTAACAAGGGCGATGGGCACACACGTTCAACTTGGCCTTACCTCAACAACCATTCACGTTCTTGATAGGGAAGAAGTCTTGACGACTCCTCCAAGAAGCATAAACAAACACTCTCATAGTCCGAAAGCTCTTGAACGTTGAACTATACACATTGGCATCTGCCAAATGGTCAAACATGTCCCACACCCCTATTCTGCCATTCTCTAAACGACCACAATGAAAATCACGGTAGAAGGGCAACAGTTTAAAATTCTCATTACCAAAGGTTGGGTTCCCTCGCGGTCTCAAAGCCTCAAGCTCACTCTAGACATTACAGGTTATCCATACCCACATCACAACTATTATTCACACATAACGATGAAGATTCTTTACCACAAATTCTCATAATGTATCCAAAGGCTTAAAAAGACTAAAACACCCAACGAAGACACCATATAGGTTGTTGGAGGACACATCCTCGACTCCGGCATCATTCAACTAATTCGCATCTCAACAGTTTGGGGCGACCCTACCCCCGAAATCACTCCTATGAGCAGCTCAATACTTAACTCAACCCTCTCGACCACGATTGTAACCATCTTAGCATCGCAACATTGGACGCACTATCAGGATTCCAGTCTTAAGGAGTACGAACTTAATTTAAGGGATTGTATTCACTAGACACCTAACTTAAATACCTATACCACCCTATGATTTTCTAGAACTGGTTAAACCTAAGCTCTAATACCACTAAATGTAACACCCTAAACCTAGATGTCACATTTGGGCCTTAAGCCCAACCCGTTTCCATAAAAATTCTCAGCTCGGTTTAGCCCAAACAAGTTATTTTCCACAAACATTAAATCAAATAGTTGAAAATATAGATAAACAATTTAAATCATTACAAAGAAGCTCCACTTTAATTTAAAACATTTAAACATTTGACTTGATTAATACAATTTCAAGCATAATAATTACAAACTCCACCACATAAGATCATATGAATACATAGCCCACAAAACACAAGTATCGTACTTTAGAAATCAATACATGCTGAAATCTCGAACTAATAGTGCCCCGCGATCCGATGATCTGACGATCAATCTACACACGGAAACAACGATCTTGGCGCTGAACTTACAAAGCTCAGTGGTACACATCTACTCTACTGTACTTTATGCTAATTATAAGCATGCAAGCTAGTACGGGCAATAAGAAAAGATAAACAAACATGTGGCACTACCACTAGTCGCCTAAACACATGCTCTCAACAAAGTAAATCATTACACGTGGCACAAAAGGCTCAACCATACTCGGGACCTCCACAGATTATTCGAGATAAAGCACCCAAAGTCATAACTACAACTTAGAGTGAGACCCAGTGTCACATAACCTCGGGGACGTCCAGTGTCATGTAGCCTCGGAATTATACACTCGGGGTGAGACCCGATACCACATAGCCTTGGATCAAGCACCCATACTCGGAATCTCTCATCGAGTATAAACGAATGAGATTCGAAGTGGCATGGCATCAGATTGCTCATTCAAGCCACTTACCATTGTATTGTAACACTTCCAATGGGTATCCGGATCCCATCAATCAAAGGTGAATCAACCAATCAAGTGTCCAAACCACACACAACATTGACACGATTACCATACAACACACAACATTGGCACAACTACCATAACTCTATGGTTTCTATCAATTATCAAGTCACCCATTTAAGTTTACCAAGTTGTTAATACTGTGTGGAAGTTTACATTAATCATCCTCATTAATTACCTTTATTAATCCATATTAACCTATTAATATCACACGTCAATTTCTATTTTTTATTAGCATTATAGATTATTTCGTTCAGTAGGTACCAGTGCTCGAACACGTCAATTTCTATTAATTATCAAGTCACCCATTATTCATGCACGTAGCGATACTAATATAAATTACTAGAAATCTTTAATTTCCACAAGTATTGGTATGAGTCGACCCATACAGATACGGCCCCCAACCGCGTACTGGTACGACCAAAGCTCGTACCATTACCCTACTCACGGGTTCGTACCATCTCCATGGATTACGATTTTACAACACTTTATTCAACCTCTAAAGCTTATAAAAGTCATTTGTGATTGTTTACTAATGCATTTAATCAATTAATATTAATTACCGGCTTTATAATCATCTAATCGAGCATTTATCCCTTAAGCATAATTCACATCAATCCATTCGAACAAACATACAAGGTATCACAATTTTATCAATCAATCAAACAACCATCAAATAATTATACGAGCATCTCAAACGACCCTACACAATCTCTAAAGTCTCCATGAGTCTCATCATATTCACAACATTATCATGCCTCACACAGATATCAAGTCTCATACTATCGGTCTCCAAATATACAAATTCATCGTCTACCTATTTTGTAGATACTAACACGCAAAGCAATCACATTTCTGATGCTCATGTAGCAATAGGAGCTCGAGCTGTTCTAACCTTAAGCCAAAGCGATAAACCCATCTATGCTCCTCCAAGCATCTCTTTAATTCTAATATTCTAGTCCACCGATTCCTCGGATAAAACAAATATGACAACATAAGTCATTTCACATTATCAGACTACATTAGGGTATAAAACGCATAAAAACATCTTACCAAGTTTGAATTTGGTGAAACGAACTGTGTCAACAGACTCAAAACATTGAGAAACCTCCGGATATGGTCCCCCCCCAAAAAAAAGTCAATGGCTTGGTCAACAGCTGCTAGTGGCTCGACTCAAAAGGTCAACTTGGCAGACCGACTCGATCCTCGGTTTGGATTGGCTCAGCAGGCCGGCTCGGCTCAGCCTACTGGCTTACCTAACCCAACAGCTGGATAAGCTGCACATCCTCGACTAGACGTCGCCCACGCGTGTACGACGACTTTCGGTGGCCGGACGGCGATGGCAAACACCCAGACCGACAATCTTGACGCCGATGAGCATGATGGTGGCCAAAATTTTTCTGTTGTTAGCACTCTAACCCTCTCAACTCAACAACCCAAAACTTAATCTCTCTCACCCCTTCAACGTTAACTCTGATGGTGGTGTTGCTGGTACCGACAAACTCGTCTCGATGAGATGAACACAATGGCGATGAAGGTATTGAAAACGAACGATCGAATCTTGGTAGATCGGAGTTTAAAGATTGAAGAGGAAGAGAGAAAAGAGAGGGGAAAAGGGGGTGAAAAGGGAGAGATGAGAGATTAAAAATCTGAATTTTCTCCTCTTTTCCACCTTTTAATTCAAAACATCCTTATCCAAAACACAATGGTATATTCACAACAGAAATCCTTAACTTTCAATCCTTACACAAAACAGTCTTCACTTACTTAAAATTTAATCTTCCAAAACCCCATTCCTTTAATTTAATAATTGAATTAAATATTTGACCCAAAACGAAATACTAGATGGTCAACCTGAAATTGGGTAGTTACAGCTCAACCTAAAACGACATGAATACTACTGACTAGAAGAAAAATCTCGAGAGGGAAACGAACAAACGGGAAAACTAAGAGAAAAATAGTGAGGGTGTGACTGGTGAGGGTGTGGCCAGTGAGGGCGTGAAGGGAAGAGTTTTGGAGTTTGTGGATTAGATATAGGGTTTATTTTTTTATTTTTAAACTATTTTGTATTAAATAATAATAAAATATAATTTTATTTTCATTTTAAATTATTTTTATATTTAATAATAATAAAATATGCCAAGTCATACCAAAATATTATTAAAATAATATTAAGTGACCAAAATAGGTTGATGTATAAAGTTCAGTAAGTAAATTGATCATTTTGAAAGTTCAATGATAAAAATAGGTCAGAGAACAAGGTTTAGTGATGATTTTCGTAATTTACCCTTTTTATAATTATCAGAAGTTGATCTATTGATCAATTAATTCAGATCAAATACTGTAAAAATTTATTATCGAGAGGGTCCAATTTTCTCTCCTCGCAATGTCAAGAATCAGATTTTGAACATTGTCTGAAAATTTACGTATAGAAAAGAGTCTAAGTGGTGAGTAGTTAGTTAGATGTTGTATTTAAAAAATGCATAATGTCAAAAAAATACTCCTAATGTTTTACTGAATAATCACTTCGGCATCTATTCTTTTTTGAAGCACTTTAGCACTCAATGTTTTATTTTTAATTAGAATAGCTCTTTCATGGATAAAAACTGGTGGTCAACTAACAATAAATAGCTTGAAATGACTTGACATATGACATGTCAGTAGAAAAAAATAATTTTATATTTTATATAATTTTATAAAATTATCTTTTGATTGATGTGTCATTCTGTCAAGTTGGTATCTTTGTTTATATGACATTGTTATGTTAGTGTGCACTGTCATATAGTTTTGTCACGTTATTTCAAAAGGGGCGATTCAAAGGTTTACGGGACCCTATATAGTTTATTAAAACGAGGTCCTTTAATTTATAATCCAAAGCTATATAAGGTTTTTAAAATATATTTTTATCTTAGTAAAAAATATATTATGAGACTCTCTTTAAAGTCATTTTTATTTGTTTTCTTGTAAATTATTAAACCAAATATTTTGTTTTCCCTTATAAATATTTAATTTAGCTCGTTTGAGGCCTCTCTTTTCTTGGGGCCATGTGCGGTCGCTCATCACATACATGTCCAAAAATCTCCATTGATTTCAAGCCATTTATCATTAGTTGATTAACGGCTTTTATATATGAAAATATCATTTTGATATAAAATGAAACGTTAAAGATTAAAGTGCTTAAAAAATAATGTAAACCAAAATAACTATCTAGTCAAACGTTAGAGTTATTATTTTGACATTATGTCTTTAAAAAATCATATATATATATATATATATATATATTAACAAATCCTAATTCTAATTTTAATCATAATCCTACCTAGAGAAGAGGGGAAGGAAGGGAGATGCTCCTAGTGAGTTTAGAACCCATGACCTAAAGAAATATGAGGGAACAAAAATGAGCAGTTTGACCAACTGGCTAAATGTGCTTGTTTTACAAGTACATATTTTTTGCTAAAAATATGTGCCTAAAGTTTCAACCGTTACAATTTTAAGTGTCCGACCGTTTAAAAAAATCTGTTACCCAATAAGAACGTGACACATGGCATGTTTTTTATTATATTAAAAATTGAAAAATAATATTATTTAAAAAACTCAAATTCCAAAAAAACTCTATAATAATGTTGAGTGGATCGTTGAATCGATTTAAACCAAGGGGGTGAATTGGATTTTTAAAGAGATTGGTAGTGAAGTGGTAAATTAAAAATTTGAAAACAAGACAAAGTGGTTCAAGTTCCAAATGAACTCTACATCCACTACCATAGCTCCCACTAAGGATTTTCAAACAACTCCACTAGTTGATCTTCCCATTTTCTAGGCTTAGGAGGAAATCTTTGCACAATGGTCAATTTTCTACCCAAAATTGACCAAATCCTCACACAATGTTTGCAGAGAAGATTAAGACAAATAAGAAGTATCTCTCAATACAAATGTTTCTCAATTACAAGTTCACACTCCCCAAACTCACAATAAAATATTACAATGAAGATCACAAGAGTTGGGTACAAAGATTTGACTCTAAAGGTACAAAATTTGGATTTGAGTGCTTTGATGTTGCTTGTAGGTTCAATAGTTGTTGTTGGTGCATTTGAGACTTGTTTTTATACCCTTGTATTGAATTCTAGCCGTTTGGGTGGTTGAGATCATTAATAGAGTCGTTGGGCTGCAATTTCACGCAATAAATGATGCTCAACAACCTATCGTATCGGTACGGCTTGGGGGCGTATCGGTACCTATCTCAAACAAGAAAGAGTTGTTGTGACTGAAAAACAATGTGCATCGATACGCCCTCGAAGCGTATCGGTACGGTTTTAAGGGGTGTATCGATACGGAAAAGCATATCGATACGGATTTTTCTCACTGGAATCCCAACTTTAGTTTTGATAAAGAGCGTACTGGTACGCTCAGTTAGCGTATCGGTACGGTTCAACGGTCATTTAAATTTTGAGATACCAACTAACTGACAAGCCAACGGTCAAAAATTAAATGCAAGGATTTTACAAAGGTAAGTATATCGTATCGATAGGGTGACAATGCGTATCGATACACTATAGCTTAAAGTCTTGCCCAGATGAATTTCATATTGATACGGGGTAATATCGTATTGGTACGCTATGAACGATTAAAATTTCGGTGTTGAAAAATCGTATCGATACGCCTAAGGGTATCGATACGCTTGGGCGTTTTGTTAAAGTTAGGCTTGAAAATACATAAAAAGACTTGGTGAAATTTGAACCTTTAAGTATGTTTTGTCTTGAAATATAGTTTGGTTCAAAATGACTTGTCAAAAAGTGAGACTTTGAAAAGTACTTAAAAATTTATTGTTTTGCAATTTAATCCATAAGTCTAAGTGTTATATCAAAATCAATTTTAGTTTCACAAATTCTCCCAATTGTCGTTGATGCCGCTACCGCCGCCATCGTCGGACACCACCACCGTCGGTGCCGAATCCCCCATCCATTTTCCCCAATAACAAGCGTCGTAATTTTCAAATAAAATAAGCTTTAATCTCAAATAAATAAACAAATAATGTAGTAGTAGAGAAGAAAGGGTCGATCCGTAGGGACTAAGAAGCTTCTGATATTACTTTGTTATGATAGTAGAGGAAATAGGGAGAGGTTTGATTTAGAGAAGAAAGTAAAGTGGAGCGATTTCAAAAATAGATTTGGAGAAAGTAAACTTTGAGAAGAGATTTGATTAAATAGTTTAGCCTCAAGCTTCGCTTTGTTCAAACTGATCATCGAAAAGGATTTTACTTTGGATAAGTGCCAGTTATAATATACAAGATCCAACCCTTGTAATTTGTTTTTTTTTTCTATGGTAAACTTATTACCCAAGATCAATTTTTGAGTTTCAATTTTCTGGTTAGACTAACCACGACTATCGTTGTTAGAATAAAATAGTTTAAAATCTGGAAAAAACCCGACTTGAATTATGTTGTCTCAATGAGAATCGAATCCGATCTCAATTTCTCTTAGTGAATCCGTCGCTAAGTGTGTTCATAGGAAGTCGAATATGCTACAAGCCGATCCTTCCTCCCAACTTTAAATTAGAACAAAATTCAATTCAACGCACGCTTTTTGAAATAAAGGTGAAAAGATTTTTAATAGAAAGGTTGATTGTCTATCTAAGTTTCCAGAAAATCGAGAATGTTATCCGAAGATATTAAGTGCTTTCAATTCTCACAAAATGAATCGATGCATCACTTTAAGCCTTTGTCTAATTCGAAAATTAGCTAAGCACAATTATGGTGGAAATCATACTTGCATTTTAAAACAAAATAAATAAAAGCTTTAAAAATAAGAACGAAAGAAAAGGAAATTTTATAGAACTTTTAAACAGCTAGAACAAACTAAGAATGAGAGATGATTCTCTAGCTTACCCCGAGGGGATTTTTGTAGTATTTTGAAACCCTAAAAATAACCTAAAAGATAAATCCTAAAAATATTCAAATTAATTCCTAAAAACGAAAGATAATTCTAAGTTTGAAATTTAAAACACAACTGATCTTCTTATCCGTCCTTGCCGATCACACCTTCTTAAAGTTGTTGACTTGATCTTCTAGAAGCTGCTGACTGGATGCCACGTCAGAATTGATGCCCAAAGTCATGCCCACTAGCCCAGCCTTGATTCCAGGAAATAAAATTGTAGAATATTGTCTTTTAAGTGCAATTTCCAGAATTGTAGTCCTGCACAAAAACGTCAAAAAATATCCAAATCAGTACCATGAACTAACCATTAAGCGCATAATTAAAGATAAAAGGTAACTATTTAAAGTACCCATCACCCAACTACCCAACGCCGACAATCGCCGGTAAGTGTGTCAATCGGATGTCGTTCGAATAGAACCATTCACGTTCGTCGTCTGATTGGCACGCCTTCCGTTGGTTACCAGCGATGAGTGGTTGAAAAAATGGGCGGTGAACTCCGACAGTGGTGGTGTTCGATGGCGGCGACAGTGGCGGTAGTGGCGTAAATTTAGAGAATTCGTGGTTCTGGGTATTAGGGATTTCGATTTTTTTTGGAAATTTGAGTTTTTTTAAATCATATATATATTCAATTTTTTAAATAAAAAAAAACATGCCACGCGTAACATTCTTATTGGGTAATGATCTTTTAAAAGATTTGAGCACTTAAAATTTATAACGGTTAAAATTTTAGGCACTTATTTTTACTAGAAAAATACTTTAGGCATCTAAAGTTTAAAAAAGATATAGTTTTGGCAATTATTTTTGTAATAAGTCTTTTATCTAAAGTATTTTTATTCATTATTACCATATTTGGCAATTAGCTGATAGCTGATAGCATGAGCTGATTTAACTAGCGGATTGCATTATCGATTGTATAAAAGTGTTTGGTAAAATTAACTAATAATTGATAGTTGTTTGATTATTTTAACAAATAAAATGACCTGATAGGACATGATTATTTTAAATACTTGTTTGAATAATTTAAGGGTAACTACTCCAGTGACCTCCGAACTTTAAGGGCGTACCTATTTTGACCACCGAACTATCGAACTCGTCAATCAGACCACCTAACTTTTTAAATTGACCTACTTTGACCACCACCGTTAGAAAACTAACGGAGGGGTGATGGAAGGGTGACGTGGCCGTTAACAGAAATTTATAAAATTACACATTTAGTCCATGTTATTTATCTATTATATCAATTAAATTAGAATTAATCAACCAACCAAATGGCGACATATATCTCATCTATTTTTTTAATTTTAATTTATATATTTAATCAAAATGTACATGGGGATTTGATCCCTTGCCCAAAGGCATGGAAGGTAATTACTCTAGCCATTAAGTCAACTTCACTTTACTAATATAAAATACTAACATAGTTTATTAAAGGATTGCTTTGTTGGTGTAAACTAAAGGTATAAAACTAAAGTAAAATGCGCTTGGAGGATTAGAACTCGCACCCAAACACATGAAAAGATGATACTTTAGCCACTAAGCCCACTTCACTTAGCTGATATAAGATACTAACATAATTTATTAAAAGATTACTTTGTTGGCGTAAACTAAAGAGTATAAAAGAAATTTATAGGATTCAAACTCAGGACTAGTTATACAAAACTAAAATACAAAACCACTAAATCAACCTTATAGATTAGGAAAATGTGACTACATATAATATACGAATTGAGTAACAATTAATGAAATAATTTTTTAAATCTAATGAAATAATAAATATGATTAATTATATTAATATTTTATTATAGAAAATTAAAATATTAATGAAAATAATAATTTCTAAATTATTAAAAATGTTTGAAAATATATTAATAAATAGTATTTTAATAATATATTTTTAATAAAATAATAAATATGTTTAATTAACATATTTATTATTTTATTTTTTGAATAGATATTTATTATTTTTTTTGAGTAGATGTTTATTATTTTTAATAATTAGTCCCTAGTTCGAATCCCATTAATTCCTTTTATACTCTTTATTTTACACCAACAAAGTAATCCCTTTTTTTTATAAAGAAAGGAAAAGGGATTATCATGGGCCTCGTTAAAAACCCTCCTAAACTAAATGAGGGGAAATAGTACTCATAAATAACCCATACAAACGTGCAAAAAAACCAAACAAAGCCAAATCCTCAAGCTAGCTTAGGTTGAGGGATAATCCTCTCTCAAAAGCGTTATCACCCTACCGGGAGCACGAGGGAAAACATGAGTTCCAACCGAACCTCTTAGCGCCATTTTCGCCAACGCGTCCGCTACTGCATTAGCGTCACGGTAAACATGTCTAAACTCCACTGCACCATGCACCATAACCAGGTCTCTGATGGAATCAACCAAAGAGGAAGAAATCAAACGAGAATCCGGATCTGATAGCACCCAAATTACGTCTAAATTATCCGTCTCTAACACAACCTTCATCCCATCCACTCTCATAGCACACTTAAGCCCCTCAAACACGGCCCAAAGTTCAGCTTCGATAGCCGAGCAACTACCTATAGACTTTGAAAAACCCGAGATCCAAGCACCGTTAGAGTCACGGATCACCCCTCCACAAGAGGCCAATCCATCAAACCGACATCTTGCCCCGTCCACATTGACTTTGACGACCCCCTATTTGGTGTCTGCCATCTCGCCCGCTGCACGGGAGGATTTCGCACGCACGCCACTGGCCCAGTAGCCACCCTGGCTCTCCCCGACGGTGCACCAGCAACGACACGCCATGCACGCTCCAACACTCCTTCCCCGTGATTCACCCCGCTGCCAAAAATGCGCTCATTGCGAGTGCGCCAGATGATCCAAAGTAACCCTCCGAACAACTCAGCCCAGCTCACCCCATTCATCACGGCATCTCCCCCTGCTGCAGATTGGACCAAAGCCAATCCTTCAATGGCAGAAGCAAAAACTCGGTAAGGTGCTGTGGTGCGATCACCCTTTGCCAAGTCATGACCGCCATAGGGCATCGACGCATGATGTGGTCGATGTGCTCTCGAATCACCCCACAAAGCGTACAAGCTTCCGAATCCGCCAAATGCCGACGAGTTCGTTCAACATTTGTCAACAACCGACCTTTACCAATAAGCCAAAGGAACATCTGAACCCGCGGAGGACCCTTGAAAGCTTGAATCAAACGCCAAAATCTATCGCCAACTTCTTCCGTTGGCTGAGAACGTACCTCATACGCTGATCGGACGATGAATTTTCGCGTCCAACACCATCTCCAACCCGGCCAATCTGGTCCGTTCGAAGCCATAGGCGGCTTGATTGCCGCAATGTAGTCCAAAACTTCCATCGGTAACATATCGCCAAACGCATCCCACAACCACTCCCCGTTTGAATCAACCAAGTCACTCACGGCGGTGGGTACCAACGGTGCTGCCAACCGTATACAGTATTGATCAAGAGGGCCAATATCCGCAATCCAACAATCCTTCCAAAAATCGACCGTCATTCCATTACCAAGATTCCAAACAATGCCATCACGTAAATCGCCCCACACCTCACTTACACCCTTCCAAAGAACCGAACAATTGTTCCTTGCGACCGTAACTGGGATCCGATCAAAACACTTGTACTTGGCGCGTAAGAAGCGAACCCAAAGCTGATCCGTCTTTGCCACAATGTTATACGCCACTTTCATCAGGAATGCATCATTCTGATAGCTCAAATCTTTAAAACCAAGACCACCATTAGCAATTGGCGATACAACCTCTTCCCATTTCACAAGATGAATCCCCCTTTTTAACAACGAATTCCCCCAGATGAAAGCCCGAATAATACCCTCAATCTTATCGCAAACACCTTTAGCTAACTGAAGTTAGCTTAGTGGCTAAAGTTGCCTTTTATGTGTTTGGGTGCGGGATCAAATCCTCCAAGCACATTTCACTTTAGTTTTAAATCCCCCAATACCATTTGGTTAGTTGGTTAAATTTATAAATTAAATAAATTAAAATTTAAATAACATGGACTAAATGCGTGGTTTCACAAATTTCTGTTAACGACCAAGTCACCCCTCCGTTAGGTTTTTTAACGGCGGTGGTCAAAATAAGTCAATTTAAAAAGTTGCGTGGTCTAATTGACGAGTTCGATAGTTTGGTGGTCAAAATAGGTACGCCCCCAAAGTCTGGTGGTCACTGGAGTAGTTTACCCTAAAATTATAACCAAATTGATATAATAGATAAATAACATGGACTAAATGTGTAATTTTACAAATTTCTGTTAACGACCACGTCATCCCTCTGTTAGTTTTTTAACGGCGGTGGTCAAAATAGATCAATTTAAAAATTTGGGCGGTCTGATTGACGAATTTGACAGTTTGGTGGTCAAAATAGATATGCCCCTAAAGTTCGGTGGTCACTAGAGTAGTTTACCCATAATTTAATAGTTATTAATATCTTGTATCTATTAATATTAATTAGATTATGAGAATTAATTTTTTAGTATCATTATTGAAGAATGTACATGTTATTTTTTTTATTTGTGAAATTATATTTTTAACATAATTTTAATACTTATTAAATTTAAATGTATATATTAATTTTTTATTTAGGAAATTATATTTTAATTATAATTTTATTAATTATTAAATTTAGATGTATATATTAATTTTTTATTTATAAAATTATATTTTGAATATAATTTTATTAATTGTTAAATTTATATTTATTTATTAAATTCTTATTTATCAAATTATATTTTCAATATAATTTTATTAATTATTAAATTTATATTTATTTATTAATTTTTATATTAATTTTTTAGTTATGAAATTATATTTTATTACTTCTTCAAATTTATTTTATTTAGAGAAACTTTTTATAATTTTCAAAGACAAAATAGTCTTTACAAATTTTTCTTCTTCCAAACATCAATTCAATGAGCTTTTTTTAAAATGAGACTTTTTATTTTAATCGGCTATTACAATCCTCTATTTAACAAATATCTTAATTAGCGAATTTGACTGGTCAAACCTTTAATGCTTTAAACCTCTCATTTTAACTAAAAAAATTGTTTACTAAATAGGGTCTATATTAAAGGTGGCAATCGGGTCATTCAGTTCGGGTCATTTCGGGTCTATCTAGAATCGGTTTAGATTCGGTTCGGGTCAGTTCGGTTCGGGTTCGGGTCTAATTCGGGTCTGTGTTGAGTCAGATTCGGTTCGGGTATTGGATCGGGTCAAAATCGGATCGATTGTTTTCGGGTCGGGTCAATATCGGATCGGTCGCTTTCGGTTCGGGTCAAAATCGGGTCGTTCGGGTCGCTTTCGGTGTAACATCTGGGTTTAGGGGTTAGGTGAAAATAATATTTTAATATTATTTTGGGTTCGGTTCTATGATTTAAATAATGGTCCGGGTTTGGCTTTCAAAATTAATTAAATTAATGATAGACTAAGTTTTGGAATTAAAACCCCAAATGACCATGGAAAATATGTCCTTGTGAATAATCAATTTCATTAAGGGCAAATGGGTCATTGAACTTTCAATTTAAAACAAAACAAACCAAAAACCCAATTCTTCACTCATCTTCTCCCTCTCTCCCAAAATCTCAGACAAACCTCCCCAAAGCCATTGAAGCTACTGTTCCATCATCCTCCTTCTTCATTTCAACTCCGAATTTAAAGGTGAAGGTAAATTTGAACTCCCCTCACCTCCATCTTCTTAAAAGTACTCTTCTTTTTCATTTTCATGAAGTTCTTGGGAAATAGGGGTTTTGAATATTTTGAATAAAAATGGTGCCTTTGTGTAGCTAATCGTAATATTTTGATTTGTTATGGTTGGTTATGGGATATAGAAGTCAAATGGTATGATATATGTGAATTTCAAAGGGTTTTGAACAATTTTCGGAATTGGGTTTCAAAGGGGTTTTTGGAGGGTTTTAAAGAGGTTTTGGGGGTTGTTTAAGGTTGGTTTTTGAGGGCTGATGTTAGTATAATATATGAGGGCTGCTTTGGGTGTGTTTGATGGTTATTTGGATGCTTGAAATGGGAGATATTGGTGGGCTTTAAGGGCAGCTCGGAAATTCTATTCTTGGGACTTGTTTTGGGTATTGAGTGCTTGAAGTATTGTTCCGGGTTGTTTCCGTTGATGAGATATTGATTATGAATGTTTTGTTTGTGTTTGAGATTGATTAGAACCGAGTTTGGGCGTCGGTGAAGCTTTGGAAGAGAATCCGGGAATTTGAAGAACGGTCGCTTGCGTGGTCTTTGAGCTAGGAAGTTTAGGTGAGTGGTTGTTGCTTTTAAATGTTTTAAAGTAGTTGGTTCGAGTATATGGACTAGGTTGGGCTTGGTAGACCCACCTAGAGTTAGGATTAGGGTGGTAGCCTAATCCTAAACTTGATCTAGAGCCCTTGGTTGAACTCACTTTATGGTTGTGTATGTCTTGCATAAATTTGCGATATGAATGTCTATGTATATTGCCTTATACATGTGAAATGAGATTGGACTTATGATGTTTGAGACATGCATAATGATGGTTGTGGGTGAGTGTGTGCTAAGCACAAGGTTATGAAATGAGTAATGTGATGTGGGTAAATATTGGCACTAGTAAACTTGGATACAAATGATCGATCATTAGGATGTTAGTGTGTACACATGAGTCTAAAGTCGCGCGTGGCCTTGGTGGCGTTGAGTCACCAAGGAGGAGTACGGGTTCGCCCGGAATTGTAATTGAATATAGTCGGTGATGAGTGGAATCCCATCGACGGGGCGTGAGGATGAGTGGAATCCCCTCCGCGAGACCGGTGATGAGTGGAATCCCACCGAGGTAATGTGGTTGTTGGATATGAGTTTCCAACGTGTCTATCCGCGTATTCGGGTCTTAACTAGGTGCCAATGTTGATTGATATGTGTATCAATGTGTTGATATTTATGAGCTGTTTGGATGTTTAAATGTGATTACATGTATGGTAGTGTTGAGCTCATGATTATGGCATATATGTGATATATTGCTCATGCATCTATATCTTGTGGACTCTTGGTAAACGTAAATTGCCTTGGCTAGATCGTGCTCGGACCCTGCAATGTTGAGGTTTGTTTTTAGAGCTTACCCTCACTAAGCATCATTGCTTACGCTCTCTTTGTTCAACATTGCAGATCCTTAGTTCGTGGGTTGCTCGGGCAAGTGGAGGGCCTCCAAGTGTGGTTTTGGACTTGAGTTCATCAAGTATGGTTTAATGTTAAGACATGTAATAGTTTAAGCAATGGGATGTGTAGGACTTGTTGGTTGTTGTTGGTCGCTAGGAGCATGCTTAGACTCTATGTTATGTTGCTTTTGTGTGGCTTGTGATGCCATGTTTTAGTTGTTAACCATGCCTAATTCGCTCTCTTGTATGTTGGTTAAATGCTTAGAAACCATGTCTAAGGTTGGATGTTGTTTGATTGGATGTATGTGTGTTGATTGTTGCCTTTGTGATAGACATGTTTAAATCTTGTTTTAGCATGTTAATATTGTTGTTATATCTTGGATTTAATTGGTTGGGTGTCATGATGTGGTTTGGTGATGTTTTGGGGCACCTTTGTGCCTCAAAACAGCAAAATCGAGTCTGCAGACAGGGGGTGTTTCGGAACGGGTCCCCGTGTTCTGAAACGGCCCCTGTGTAAATGGCCTGCCGTTTCGAAACGGATGAGGGTCGTTCCGGAACGTTTTCGCTACTGGAATTTTGAGAAATTGGCGAGATGACGCCGTTCCGAAACGGGCCTTTGAAGTTCCAAAACGGTCAAATCTCGTTGACCACGAGATATTGACCGTCAAGGTCGTTCCGATACGGGTCTCCCCCTGTTTCGAAACGGTCACCTTGTGGTTGACCCAGGCCGTTGACTAGGTCAGGGCGTTTCGGAACACCCTATAGGTGTTTCGAAACGGCCTGCTGAAATGAAGTAAAATGAGATGTTTATGTTTTGTTTGGTCGGTGAATGTTTCGTTGTTCGTATCTTCCGCTGTCGTGTTTCACATAGGAATTAAATACGCATATAGATAAGTTTAAAGTTAAAAGAAATTTTCTGGGTCGTTAACCGAAGGGAAGCCTTAACGGGTTTCGCTTCGGTTTTCCCCGTGTGGCCCACTCGGACCGGTTGTGTATGGTTGTGTGGATTTTGAGACCAAGAGAATTTCCTTGAAACTTTCTGATGACTACGAGGTAGTGGTAGTGGGCGAGAACATTAAGTTCTTGTCTAATATGGTGTCAGCTTTAGAGGCTCATAGGTTGATGGACTCTGGATGTGGGGCCTATTTAGCTTATGTTATGAATCCGGACATGAGTGAAGCTAGACCGAAAGATATCAGAACAGTGTGTGACTTTCCATATGTGTTTCCTGAAGAGTTGTCGGGTTTGCCTCCTGACAGAGATGTTGAGTTTGTGATTGAGACAGTTTCAGGGTCTAGTCCAGTTTCGATAGCTCCGTATCGCATGGCTCCGAAAGAGTTGAAAGAATTGAAGAGTTAGTTGCAAGAATTATTAGACCGTGGTTTCATTAGGCCTAGTAGTTCTCCGTGGGGTGCTCCAGTGTTGTTTGTGAAAAAGAAAGATGGTAGCATGCGCATGTGTATTGACTATAGACAGCTGAATCAGTTGACTGTGAAGAACAAGTATCCGTTGCCTCGTATAGATGATTTGTTTGATCAGTTGAGAGGTGCTTCAGTATTCTCGAAGATAGATTTGAGATCCGGATACTATCAGTTGAAGGTGAAAGAGTGTGATGTTCCGAAGACAGCTTTTAGGACTAGATATGGTCACTATGAGTTTCTTGTGATGCCATTTGGGCTCGCGAATGCACCAGCAGCATTCATGGACATGATGAACAGAATTTTCAGAGACTATCTAGACCGGTTTGTGGTTGTCTTCATTGATGATATACTTGTGTACTCAAAGACAGAAGAAGAGCATGATGAGCACTTGAGATTTGTTTTACAGAGATTGTTGAGCAATCAGTTGTATGCGAAGCTCAGTAAGTGTGAGTTCTGGATTCGAGAGGTTGTATTTCTTGGCCATCTTGTTTCGACCGAAGGCATCCGAGTTGATCCATCGAAGATTGAGGCTATTGTTAAGTGGAAACAACCTAAGTCCGTGACCGAGATTAGGAGTTTCCTAGGATTAGCCGGTTACTATAGGAGGTTTGTTGATGGCTTCTCCAGAGTAGCTGCTCCCTTGACTAAGTTGTTGCAAAAGGGAGTCAAGTTTGAATGGTCAGATGCAAGACAAAAGGCCTTTGAGAAATTGAAAGAAGCTTTGACAAATGCTCCAGTGTTAGTACAACCTGTTTCAGGTAAGGAGTTTGTAATTTACAGTGATGCTTCCTACGTAGGCTTAGGATGTGTTTTGATGCAAGATAGGAGAGTTGTTGCTTATGCTTCTAGACAGTTGAAGATTCATGAGAAGAACTATCCTACTCATGACATAGAGCTAGCCGCAGTTGTATTTGCATTGAAGATTTGGCGTCACTATTTGTATGGTGAGAAGTGTGTAGTCTACACCGATCACAAGAGCTTGAAGTACTTGATGACACAGAAAGAGTTGAACTTGAGACAGAGAAGATGGTTAGAGTTGTTAAAAGATTACGATTTGACCATTGAGTACCATCCGGGTAAAGCAAATGTAGTAGCCGATGCTTTGAGTAGAAAAGTGGTCGTTGAGTTGAGAGCTATGTTTGCTAGATTGAGTGTGTCCGATGATGGTGGTTTGATCACCGAGTTGCAAGTGAAGCCTTCTTTGATTCAGTTGATTAGAGAGAAGCAGTTGCAAGATGCGAGCTTAGTTCCTCATGTTCAAGACATAGCCGAAGGAAGACCGACTGAGTATAGTTTCAGTGGTGAGAGCTTGTTGTGCTTTAAAGATAGAATTGTTGTACCGGAAGATGTTGAGTTGAGACGACAGATTTTGAGTGAAGCACATTCGAGTCCCTTTTCTATGCATCCGGGTAGTACCAAGATGTACCGAGATTTGAGGAATGATTACTATTGGATTGGTTTGAAGAGAGATGTAGCCGAGTATGTGAGCCGTTGTATGGTTTGTCAGAGAGTGAAGGTAGAACATCAGGTTCCTTCAGGTTTGCTACAGCCTTTGAAGATTCCGGAATGGAAGTGGGAGAGAATCACCATGGATTTTGTATCGGGGTTGCCTTTGTCTCCTTCGAGGAAGAATTCAGTTTGGGTGATTGTTGATAGGTTCACTAAGTGTGCCCACTTTTTAGCAGTGAACACTACGGATTCCTTAGATAAGTTGGCAAACTTGTACATTCGTGAGATTGTGAGACTTCATGGAGTTCCAAAGTCTATAGTTTCAGATAGGGATCCTAGATTTACTTTGAGGTTCTGGAGTTGTTTGCATGGTGCTTTGGGTAGTCGTTTGCATTTCAGCACATCTTATCATCCGCAGTCCGATGGGCAGTCAGAGCGAGTGATACAGATTCTAGAGGATATGCTTCGTTGTTGTGTGATTGATTTTCAGGGTTCTTGGGAGAAGCACTTACCGTTAGTTGAGTTTGCTTACAACAACAGTTATCAGTCTAGTATACAGATGGCACCTTATGAGGCTTTGTATGGTAGACGGTGTCGGACTCCGATTTGTTGGGCTGAGACAGGTCAGAGGTTGTTACCCATGCCAGACTTACTTAAGGGAACCACAGAGAAAGTGAAATTGATTTGTGACCGTTTGAAAGCAGCTTCCGATCGTCAGAAGTCCTATGCAGATTTGAAGAGGAAGGAAGTTGAGTACACAGTAGGTGAGAAAGTGTTTCTGAAAGTATCTCCGTGGAAGAAGGTAATGAGATTTGGCCGGAAAGGCAAGTTGAGTCCGAGGTTCATTGGTCCGTATGAGATAGTTGAGCGGATTGGGCCCGTAGCTTATCGTTTGAGGTTACCTTCTGAGTTAGAGAAGACTCATGATGTCTTTCATGTGTCTATGCTTAGGAGATATAGATCAGATCCTTCTCATGTGATGCCAGTTGAGGAGATAGAGTTGAATCCGGATTTGTCTTATAACGAAGAGCCCGTAGAGATACTTGCTTCTGATAGCAAGGTGTTGCGTGGCAAGACCATAGAGTTAGTCAAGGTGTTGTGGAGACACAGAGGTGTGGAAGAGGCCACGTGGGAGAGGAAAGCGGATATGGTTGAGCAGTTTCCGTATCTGTTTCCACCAGGTAATTTCGGGGACGAAATTTCCTTAAGTGGGGGAGAGTTGTAACATCCGGGTTTAGGGGTTAGGTGAAAATAATATTTTAATATTATTTTGGGTTCGGTTCTATGATTTAAATAATGGTCCGGGTTTGGCTTTCAAAATTAATTAAATTAATGATAGACTAAGTTTTGGAATTAAAACCCCAATTGACCATGGAAAATATGTCCTTGTGAATAATCAATTTCATTAAGGGCAAATGGGTCATTGAACTTTCAATTTAAAACAAAACAAACCAAAAACCCAATTCTTCACTCATCTTCTCCCTCTCTCCCAAAATCTCAGACAAACCTCCCCAAAGCCATTGAAGCTACTGTTCCATCATCCTCCTTCTTCATTTCAACTCCGAATTTAAAGGTGAAGGTAAATTTGAACTCCCCTCACCTCCATCTTCTTAAAAGTACTCTTCTTTTTCATTTTCATGAAGTTCTTGAGAAATAGGGGTTTTGAATATTTTGAATAAAAATGGTGCCTTTGTGTAGCTAATCGTAATATTTTGATTTGTTATGGTTGGTTATGGGATATAGAAGTCAAATGGTATGATATATGTGAATTTCAAAGGGTTTTGAACAATTTTCGGAATTGGGTTTCAAAGGGGTTTTTGGAGGGTTTTAAAGAGGTTTTGGGGGTTGTTTAAGGTTGGTTTTTGAGGGCTGATGTTAGTATAATATATGAGGGCTGCTTTGGGTGTGTTTGATGGTTATTTGGATGCTTGAAATGGGAGATATTGGTGGGCTTTAAGGGCAGCTCGGAAATTCTGTTCTTGGGACTTGTTTTGGGTATTGAGTGCTTGAAGTATTGTTCCGGGTTGTTTCCGTTGATGAGATATTGATTATGAATGTTTTGTTTGTGTTTGAGATTGATTAGAACCGAGTTTGGGCGTCGGTGAAGCTTTGGAAGAGAATCCGGGAATTTGAAGAACGGTCGCTTGCGTGGTCTTTGAGCTAGGAAGTTTAGGTGAGTGGTTGTTGCTTTTAAATGTTTTAAAGTAGTTGGTTCGAGTATATGGACTAGGTTGGGCTTGGTAGACCCACCTAGAGTTAGGATTAGGGTGGTAGTCTAATCCTAAACTTGATCTAGAGCCCTTGGTTGAACTCACTTTATGGTTGTGTATGTCTTGCATAAATTTGCGATATGAATGTCTATGTATATTGCCTTATACATGTGAAATGAGATTGGACTTATGATGTTTGAGACATGCATAATGATGGTTGTGGGTGAGTGTGTGCTAAGCACAAGGTTATGAAATGAGTAATGTGATGTGGGTAAATATTGGCACTAGTAAACTTGGATACAAATGATCGATCATTAGGATGTTAGTGTGTACACATGAGTCTAAAGTCGCGCGTGGCCTTGGTGGCGTTGAGTCACCAAGGAGGAGTACGGGTTCGCCCGGAATTGTAATTGAATATAGTCGGTGATGAGTGGAATCCCATCGACGGGGCGTGAGGATGAGTGGAATCCCCTCCGCGAGACCGGTGATGAGTGGAATCCCACCGAGGTAATGTGGTTGTTGGATATGAGTTTCCAACGTGTCTATCCGCGTATTCGGGTCTTAACTAGGTGCCAATGTTGATTGATATGTGTATCAATGTGTTGATATTTATGAGCTGTTTGGATGTTTAAATGTGATTACATGTATGGTAGTGTTGAGCTCATGATTATGGCATATATGTGATATATTGCTCATGCATCTATATCTTGTGGACTCTTGGTAAACGTAAATTGCCTTGGCTAGATCGTGCTCGGACCCTGCAATGTTGAGGTTTGTTTTTAGAGCTTACCCTCACTAAGCATCATTGCTTACGCTCTCTTTGTTCAACATTGCAGATCCTTAGTTCGTGGGTTGCTCGGGCAAGTGGAGGGCCTCCAAGTGTGGTTTTGGACTTGAGTTCATCAAGTATGGTTTAATGTTAAGACATGTAATAGTTTAAGCAATGGGATGTGTAGGACTTGTTGGTTGTTGTTGGTCGCTAGGAGCATGCTTAGACTCTATGTTATGTTGCTTTTGTGTGGCTTGTGATGCCATGTTTTAGTTGTTAACCATGCCTAATTCGCTCTCTTGTATGTTGGTTAAATGCTTAGAAACCATGTCTAAGGTTGGATGTTGTTTGATTGGATGTATGTGTGTTGATTGTTGCCTTTGTGATAGACATGTTTAAATCTTGTTTTAGCATGTTAATATTGTTGTTATATCTTGGATTTAATTGGTTGGGTGTCATGATGTGGTTTGGTGATGTTTTGGGGCACCTTTGTGCCTCAAAATAGCAAAATCGAGTCTGCAGACAGGGGGTGTTTCGGAACGGGTCCCCGTGTTCCGAAATGGCCCCTGTGTAAATGGCCTGCCGTTTCGAAACGGATGAGGGTCGTTCCGGAACGTTTTCGCTACTGGAATTTTGAGAAATTGGCGAGATGACGCCGTTCCGAAACGGGCCTTTGAAGTTCCGAAACGGTCAAATCTCGTTGACCACGAGATATTGACCGTCAAGGTCGTTCCGATACGGGTCTCCCCCTGTTTCGGAACGGTCACCTTGTGGTTGACCCAGGCCGTTGACTAGGTTAGGGCGTTTCGGAACACCCTATAGGTGTTTCGAAACGGCCTGCTGAAATGAAGTAAAATGAGCTGTTTATGTTTTGTTTGGTCGGTGAATGTTTCGTTGTTCGTATCTTCCGCTGTCGTGTTTCACATAGGAATTAAATACGCATATAGATAAGTTTAAAGTTAAAAGAAATTTTCTAGGTCGTTAACCGAAGGGAAGCCTTAACGGGTTTCGCTTCGGTTTTCCCCGTGTGGCCCACTCGGACCGGTCATCCGACCAGACCGGGACGAGGGGGTTACATTCGGGTCGGGTCAAAATCGGGTCGATTTCGGGTCGATTTCGGGTCGGGTCAATTCGATTTGAGTTGGGTTAAAGGTTTGAGGTTTAGTATTTATGGTTTAGTTTAGAGTTATTGATGTATGAGATTAATTCTGATTCAACTTGTTAATCTATGCATTTGAATTTGATTAAATATTTAAATCAAAGCTTCATGTATCCATATCAAATTTTTTTCTATAATTATATTAAATCAAAGTTTATTATATGTAATAATAATAATAATAATAATAATTTCTGAAATGAATTAATTTATTAAACTTAGGATCTAATTGAGCTAACTAAAATTTAAAAGCATAAATCACGGACATAATTAAAATAATTCTAAAACTAAATGTGAAATTTTTTATTTTAATTAAATTAATCTAAATTGAAACTCAATTAAATTTAAAAAAAAGAAAAAAGAGAAAGACAATTGGTAAAAATAAAGAGGGAAAAGACAAAAAATTTGGAGTGAAATAAGCCACCAATTTTTTAAGCTAGATTGAAAAAAAGAAAAAGACAATTGGAAAAAATAGAGAGAGAAAATACAAAATTTTGGAGGGAAATAAGCCACCAATTTTTTAAGCTAGAGATTAATTACTTTTTAGGTCATATTGCATTTAAAATGTTACATTTTAGTCAACTTTAAGTTTTAGTTTAATTTAATTTAGTCACAAGTATCCCCACGGTTTAGACTTCGGATATAAAAATCCCCTCCCCGTAGTGATATTTAGTGATGCAATTAAAGGTTACCCATATGAATTGGTCTATTATGTATCCATTCCTTTTAATGCAATCTTTTGACATTTTTTTCTTTGTAAATGTAAGATTAAATATTGGGAGAGAAAATAGTACATTGAAACTCTAAATTTAAAAATTAGTTTATTTAATTATTATTGAAACGTAAAATAACATAAAATGTTATTATACCACAACATTGACAAGAGGAACAGTCTCTTCCATGATATAGTATAAAAAGATAATAAAACATACTTCTTTTTATTATTTATTATATTGTTAAAAATAGATATTCGGGTTAAAATCGGGTCAAAATCGGGTTAAAATCGGGTCAATATTCGGTTCAGTTTTCGGTTCGGGTAGCATTCGGTTCGGGTCAAATCGGTTCGGGTCCATTCGGTTCGGGTCCATTTCGGTTCAACAAAAAATTTCGGTTCGGTTCGGTTCGGTTTATTTCGGGTTTCGGGTCAACTTCGGATCATCATGTTCTGGTCAAAATCGGGTTTCGATTCGGGTAATTCGGTTCGGGTTTCGGGTCTCGGGTCAAGTTTGCCGGGTCTAGTCTATATAAAATAAATAAATAAATAAGAAAAAACAAAATTAGGGAGGAAGTAGTTAATTAGGTACTTTAGTACTACGGCAGTAATGAGTAATGACCGAAACCCCTTGGAGAAGGGGGGAAATGCTTGGTCTTCCCAACATCATTGACCAAAAACACCAATAATATTCAAACACGTGTAAAATCCAATAAACCTTCTACCACTATATTAAATGATCCCCCCTCCCGAAACGGAAGAGCTCATCCAATTTCCCAAATAACTTAAAAACCCTAGAACTTCCCAATTTGTGTTCATATACCCATTCTGCCCTCCCTCCCACTAAAACCAAATCCCTAGGGTTTTAGGCAAAACCAAATCTTCCGGTCGAGAGAAATGGCGACCCCGACGGCACAGGTGAACGCTAAGAGAAAGCCGGTGTTTGTGAAAGTGGAGGATTTGAAGCCCGGTTCGACCGGGCACAATTTGATCGTCAAAGTGGTGGAGACGACTCCGGTCAAGACTTCCTCGAGGCCCAACAACCCCCGTGCTCTCCTATCTCGCCCTGCCCCTCCAGCCAAAATTGCTGAGTGTGTTGTCGGAGATGAGACCGGCACCATCATTTTCACTGCACGCAACGAACAAGGTATCCTTTTCCCATCCCTATCTTTATCTATGTTGTTCATTTTCATAGAAATTCATAGTCTCTGTATTTTAATTGAATTTATTAACATTGGGTTTTGTTGAATAACCGATATATTTTTTCACAATAAAGAAAATTGACTTTATTCGTTTAAAAATTGTTTCTTTTTTATTAGTCGAATATTTTACTTTTGAATAATCAAGTTTTGTTCTTGAGCATAGTACTATATTTTACTTTGGGTTTTGATTTTGATGAAATTATTGAATTCAATCTGTGCGATGCAGTTGATCTCATGACGAAAGGTGCGACTGTGATTTTACGTAATGCTAAGATCGTTATGTTCAAGCGAACGACAATGAGGCTAGCGGTCGACAAATGGGGACGGATTGAGGTAACGGAGCCTGCTAAATTCTCGGTTAACGAAGATAATAATCTTTCTTTAGTCGAATATGAGCTCGTTACCGTTCCCGACCAGGGTACAAATTAGGGGCTGTTACTATGAGTGAATGGTTGGATATAAATATTTCTAGGAAGTGAATACTTTGAAAGTAACCTTTGGGCTTGATTCTTGCTCTGGTTTTGTGTCATGATCAGTCCTTTGATATTGCTGTAGTTCTTATTATCAGTATTGGACATGTTTCATTATGAAATTGATTTGGATTTCTTTTGCTTCTTCTTTATGCTATCAACGATCAGCTTAACTTCGACTTCCTCGTTTGTGATGGTACTTGGGCCTGCTCGGCTCGAAGGATGGAAAAGATTAAGTGTTTATTAATCTTAACCATATGATTAATTAATTTTTCATCCTTCGAACCATGCAAAGCCTTGGCATGGAACATTTTTAAGGCTTTGTTCGGGAATGCTTCCCAAACGGCCATTTCTGCTGGTAGCAGAAGCAGCGCCGAATGGTCACGCCAAACATTTAGAACAACCGTTTGGACCTCAGATTTTACCTTAAAAGCTGCAAAACGCGAAAGCTGAAAAATCCAGCTTCGGCCAAATGCCCGTTTCAAAGTCTGCTTTGATAAAGACTAAGACTATTTCAAGGTGTTCTGTACATCCCTCCAAGTTTGCAATGCAATTGCAGAAAAGATGGTGGGTAATTCCAACGGTATGTTTACCTATGCGGGGTTGATCTGTTAATAGGTGGGATAGTATGTTTGACTCGGGTCGAGTTTGGTTATAGAATTTCAACTCCGGACTAATCCGGTTCGAGTCTGAACTTAAAAACCATATCTCGAGCTGACCCGGCCCATGAATACTTATACTGTGGGGGTAAAGGCAAGCTTGTTACTATTACTGTTCTCCCTGATCCGGTTTCTTTTCCCCGTGTATTGGTGCCAGAAACTACGACAAGCCTCATAAAGTGAGGCCTCCTCCGTAGCTAATAACACCATAATTGACAGGTTTCGACCGTCACTGATTTGTGGTCCTGTTAATGTCAGATTTTTGAATCGAATAATTTGTGTTCCAATGTATTCATCATCGTATACTTGTTTAAATCAACAATGAGTCAACCATCTTAATTTTTTTGAGTGTTCTAAAATGAATTAAGTTAAATACTTACAAGAAAAAACAAAGAATTTGTTAAAATGATAAAATACATGAGAAAAATAAAATATTATTGTACTTCATAAATTTTAAATTATATCATACTTATTTTATTCAAAAAATAATTTACAAAGCACCCAATAAATCTTTTTTAATTGACGATTTCATTTTTAATAAATCATATAGGACCTAATAAATGTGTGAACTGCCACTGAACGCATAACATAATTTATTATCAATATATAAAGTCATACGTTAAAAACCATTGAATATAAAATTTATTTGTTCATAAATATAATTGAAGTGTTTTATGTTTTATACATATTTTAATATTAAAATAAATTATTTTATATAGAATTTTATAAATTTCCTTAATGATATGTTTTTTTATATTTTAATAAAATATTTGCATGTTATATATGATAGTGTCGGTTTCTAAATTATAAGTGTTCTGTTTTGCAATTAGCGAATAACTGATAGTTGATAACTAATTACATTAACTGATAACGGAATACAGTAATTGATAGTGGATAGCTAATTTGATTAGCGGATTGCATTAACTGATTGTATAAAAGTGTTTGGCAAAAGTAACTGATAGCATATAGTTGTTTCATTATTTGAACAACCAATAAGACATATAAAGACTTGATTATATTCAATACTTCTTTGAATAGATTGAATAGTTTATTAGTTATCGATATTTTGTATCTATTAATATTAATTAGATTATAAAAATTATTTTTTAATATAATATTACTAAGTATATTTGAAGAATCTATATATTATTTTATTATTTATATAATTATTTTTCATATAATTTAATTAATATTAAATTTATATGATATTTGAAGCATAGGTTATTTTGAAAGCTTTTTTTAATTAAGGATAAAAGAATCTTTACAATTCTTATGTTAAAATCTTTAAACCTAAAAAACTCATATTAGCAGTTTTTTCAATCGAGAGGTTTCACTCAATTCGCTCATACAAACCTTTTTTCGTCAAACATCCTAATTAGCGGATTTGACTTGTCAAACCTCTAAAATTAATTTAAACCTAAATTTTAGCTTAAAAATTATTTACCAAACAAGACCGAGAGATAAATCACCTTTTTTTCTTCTATTTTTTCGTCCTTACGTTCCTTTTTAGAGATAAAAATTCTCTATCCTTTTTTGGTGAACTTATTTATGTTCTCACACTAAAAATTAAGTTTTGGGTTTGTGGTTTAAGGTTTAAGGTTGGGGTTTATGATTAGTGTTTAGGAAATTTGGTATAAAGTATTTTTAGGGTATAAGGTACAAAATTTAAAATTTAGGATTAGAACTTTAAATTTAATTTTTTGGCTAAAGGGGTACTTTTGCCCCTGAGTTCGACCCAAAAATGCAATTTCGCCCCTCGCCGAAAAGTGCACTCAATGTGGCCCTCCAGTTCATGAAATCGATCAAATTGACCCTTTGACCGACGTTGACCGTTACAGTGCTGACATGGCAGTTAACGGTGATGACGTGGCAATCCATGATGCTGACGTGGCGGTCAACAATGCTGACGTGGCAGTACACGTGGGATGATGACGTGGGGCAGAAGGTGCTGAATTGATTATTTTAACTGAATTTGAGGGCATAATTGATTTTTTTCCTGAGTTTAGGGGCATAATTGATTTTAATTAAAAGTTCGATAACTTATTTAATATTTAAGTTGAAAAATAAGAATTTATGAAATTATTAAAATTTTAAAATATTAAAACTAGATAAATAAATTTATTAAGTGAGAATAATTTAAAAAAACAAAGTGAAGACTCTTACAGAAGATCAATATATTCTTCAATTTATTTTATAAAAATTCATAAAGTTAATAAAAATAAATAAAATATTCTAAAAGTTATTGAAATTAAAAATTATATAAAAAATTAAAATATATTATGAATTAAAAAAGATAAAATTTAATCTAAAAACTTAATAATTTTTTATAAATTATTAAAAAATTAAACACTTTTATCGTAAAAAATTCGACTTCGTCATTTTGAGTATTACTATTCGTTATATTTTTTAATGGAATCAACATTGTACTAGAGTAACAATAGAATTCAATTTTTTCTCGCTTTTTTACATCAAATTGATGCTCATTAATATTTGATGTACAGAAATGAAAGAGAATTTTGACTTTATTAATACTTTAATACAAGGATGTTTCAATTGAAAATATGTTCAAGAAACATTAGTACGCGTAGCATAACGAGAAACAGTCGAAAGATTCTCTAATGGTTTATAAATATTTTTTAATTTTTTATATTTATAACTTTAATGTTTTTACTTATATTTAATTCATTATGGTGTTTTTATTTTTTTAATATTTTATGAATATTTAAATATTAATAGTTTTTTTTTAGCTTAAAGATTAAATAAGTTATCGAACTTTTAATTTTGCCCCTAAACTCAGGAAAAGATCAATTATGCCATTGAATTCGGTTAAAATAATCAATTCAGCCCCTCCTGCCACGTCATCATCCCACGTGTACTGCCACGTCAGCATCGTTGACCACCACGTCAGCATCATGGACTGCCACGTCATCACCGTTAACTGCCACGCCAGCACCGTAACGATCAACGTCGGTCAAAGGGTCAATTTGATTGATTTCATGGACTAGAGAACCACATTGAGTGCACTCTTCGACGAGAGGCGAAATTATTTTCTGGGTCGAACTCAGGGGCAAAAGTAGCCTTTAGCTTAATTTTTTTAATATTTAGCATAGAAATGCACCAAAAGCAGTGAATTTTTATCTTTTTAAGTATATTCCGTCTGTAGTTCCGAACAACTGCAATTTACAAATGTACTTTTTCATTATTATCTATGTATTGTAATATCCACTAATATTTTGTTTTGTGTTCATTTCAACGTGTATAATAAATAAATAAATAAATAAATAAATAAAAGAACTTGTTATATGTACACCGGTAGGTTTGTGTTTCTTTAATTTTTTTAGGGCACATGTCCTTTCGAGTTGAATTTAATTTTATTCTTTATGATAGATAAAATTGTTTTTATATAATTTAAATTTTAAATTTTAAAATATTATTATTAATTGTTTTTGAAGTAATGTTTTGTATGCTGTAGTATTTTCAAGTATACTTCTATGTGATTAAAAAGGTGTACTTTTATGTTAATATCAATAAATTAATTAAGCCGTTGTTACCTAATTGATTCTAGAAAAAACTAGGTAACAAATTAATTTTATATAAAAAATAATTTATTAATATTTAAGTTTAGAATTTAAGGTTTAGAGTAGGGTTTAAGATTTAGAGTTTTAAGATTAGAGATTTAGATTTTAGAGTTAAAATGAATTAGGTAGGGTAAACTTTTGTTTCAAAAAATTTACTTTCTTTTATAATTGACAAATTGTTTTTTAAGTAATTATATATAGAGTTTAGGGTTTAGAATGTAGGTTAGATTTAACTTTAGTGTTTATAATTTATAATTTAAAGTTTTAAAGTTTAATGATATGAACTTAAATTTTTAGATTTTATAGTTTAAATAAAAACATTTGTATTTTTTATACAGATTATGTACTGTAACATAACTCTTGTATATGTAATAACTTTTTTTATAGACACGCCGGGTAAACTAAAATTTACATTAATCATTGATTAAATGGTAAAGAACTTGTTTATAATCACATTCAACGTGGATTCAATCCTTAGGTGGGTGACTTTAAATTCGTCTCCTTATTACTTTTCTTTCGAACCCTAGCCACTTTTCATTTTTCTTTCAACCATATTCGCTTTTTCCTTCTTCTTTGTTTAATCGACAACACAAATTTTAGTATTGGTTGTTGATCGTCGGTGATTCATATTTTATTTATTTTATTTTTTCTTCGCACATTTTGTTACGCCTTCTTCTGCCTCTGTTGCACGTTTTTTTGTCTTTATGACATGTTTCTGTGGTTACTTTTACAGGTCTTTGATGTGTGTACAGTAACTCTCATAGCGCTCGTTTCTGATTTGTGTTTGTCGGTGGTCACATAGAGTTTGATCCCTTTTGGGTTGTTTGTCGATGTAATCTATAGTAGATCGTCGTTTTTGAGAAGGCGGTGAAAGGTCGTTGTCGATTTTCATCTAGTTCGTGTTTTGACAAAACTCATATTAGACCCTTCTTACAATGGATCATAGAGCTTTTCTTTAGTGCAAAGAAGAAGTGTCTGATATGATTAGTGCAACGCTTATTTTTTTTTTAATTTTTTATTTTTTAATGTTATTTTTTTGGATGTTCTAAAATTTCTTTTAGGTTATGTTCTAATTTTATTTTGTTTATTAATAAAGTTATATGGTTAATGTGTTAAAAGATTATATAAATTTTAAAAAATAAAAGTATCATTTATAATAATATTAATTATTATTTGAAGAAATTATATTTTTGATAAAACAAAGAGATATTATATTCAATGATGAAGGTATGTTGTCCATGGAGGGGTTGTTGCCCCCGGCAGGGCAGTTTTTTTAAACCTTTGACCCTTTATATTTTTTAGAAAAAAAATAGAATATGAACTTCCCTTTTAAATCTAGATTTCGTCCCTGATTACACTTCCAAGATGAATGCGGGGATTCGAACCCGAGGACATGGAATCGTTTAGTGTTTTTTACTTGTTCAAATCTTTGTAAACAGAACTGTAAAAATTGGCTTTACTAACAGACATGGATGATCTTGATAAATGAAGTTGTCCAGGCAAAGGAACAAGAAGAAGCAAGTTTTACTAAAATTTATCCAAAAAGAAAGAAAGTAAAACGAAATTAGATTTTCTACAAAGAAGCTAGCGCAATGTAATGTCGTCGAATTAAGGGGATGAAGCAGACGAGGGTGGTGGTATGTTGGCCACTCCTTGGCGTTGCAACTCTCCCAAAACGCTGTCGGTGGACGGCGGCTTCAGTCCGAGAGGGAGCGGCAGCCATGGTTTTGATAAAACGTCGCCTATAGCTGCATCTATGCTCTCTTTGGACTGTGTGGTTCAACAAAATATTATAAATTTGATTAATATGATGAAGGAGAGAGGTGGTTAGCAACGTGAGAGCATCTAACCGGGTGGCAGTCAACGAGCAGGTGGGGTCCTGGTTGTCCACCAGAGCCGTGGTGGTGTGGGGGGATGCCCGGGACCGCTGCTGCACCAAATCTCTGCAACGAAAGCACCATATCACTAAAAAGCTTCATCAACCTAAACTTTCTAGATGCCAAAACATAAAGCTTATATAGTAAGGCTCTTTTTGGGTTAATTGAATCCAATGTTCAGAAATTATGATTCAAACCCTTCAAATAATCTGATTACGTGATTATAGTATCAATTAAGTTATTATATCAACTTCATGTGATACTAATATTTTAAGAAGAGTTTTCTTTTAAATATACACTATTTCACTTTCATGCTACTAACATTTAAAACTCAACTAACAGAAGAATAAGATTGATACGATGCTAATATTTTAAGAATATAAGATATAATTTAGAGATATATAATGTAATTAACTGTATTATTTTTTGTATGAATGACACACTAAGATACATACATTTGAAAATAGTGGTGTTTATTGTTCGGCTAAAATTGAATTAACCGATCAAATTAAAATTTAGTTCAGTTAATTAAATGTTTGGTCCGATAATTAAGTGTTCGAAACCAGTTAATTAACAAAATTAACCAAAATTTTAATATATTTTTAATTTTAGCCTAAACCAATAATTACACATAATATTTAAAATCAAATATTTATATTTTAATTCCAATTTTTTTAAAGTAATTTAATCCCAATTCTGAGATCAACCCAAAAACAGAAAAAAAAATGAAGTCTAAAAATAAAACATTTAAAAGAAAACATATTTTCAGTATATTATTAATTAAATTGTTATTTTGAATAAAACTTAAAATTTTATTAGAAAATTTCGATTAATTCAAAAGCAGACTAAGTTAACCGAATTAAATTCAGTTCGATTAGTAATTTTCGAAAGAAATTCAATTCGGTTAACGATTAAAAATTCTAAAAATTCAGTTAATTCGACTTTGGGTAGTTCGGTTTTCGGTTAACGTTTGAACACCACTGGTTGAGAAACCCCAAAAACTAGAGCAATTGTTTACCGTTGGTGCCATTGGCTGTGGAAAGCAAGGTGTTCCTGGGGTTACCCCATTTGATACCTGCACAATAAGAGGGGGGAAATTATTAAAATAGACACTTTTGATTAGGTGCAAAGCGAAAATGGTGAGTAGAGCTTACACGTTTGTGGTGATGATGCCAAAAAGAGAGATTTGCAGGTGGAGGCCCCCAAGTAGAGTGTGGCGGCGGCGGCGGTGGGGATGGTGGATGTTTAGGCCATAAGTGCATGCGGGATTGATCCATGGTGGGATGACCCCAGACATGCAAAGGCTTAAAGTGGTGGTGGTGCATAGGTGACACAGGCGGGAAACCCATAGTGGGTGCAACTGCAACCCAAGGATTTATATCCCTCTTGCCTCCACCAACCGGGGCGGTGGCACCGTACATTTGCCTCCTGTGGCTCCAACTCGCCGCCTCAGCCTCACGAGCCAGCAAATTCTTCCGATGAGATCTATATTTCTGCAAAAACGAAACATAAACTATTCATATCTTCAAAGCTCAAACCAGTCGGCCATAGGTGGAACGTGGAATTACTTGAAGATGGCTGGCAATGTTATGGCGAGTGAGACAATCGATTCCCATAAGCTCTAAAATCCTTGAAGGCACCGCCTTATCCACCCCGAGCTGCTCCACCGCTTGAACGAACCTCCGATGAAGCTCCGGCGTCCAATCCACCTTCTTCATATAATTCAACACATCATAATCAGATCTCTAGTGAAAACAAATATATAAAAGTTGTAAAAAAAGAAAACCTAATTACTGCAGATTTCACCTTGGTTTTTCGCTTCTCTTGCTTGTTATTCTTTCCTAGTGCCGAAGATTTTCTACCCTTAACACCATGCTTGGAAGATCTTTTACCCTCTCTTTTGCTCAAAATCTCCTCCCCTTTACTCGAACTCGAGCTCGAACCGGAACCCGAAACTTTATCTTCTTCTTCTTCATCTCTCTTTTGATTAATATCTTCATCGGCTTTTTCGACTGAAGTGTTCATATCTGATGATTCCTCAACATCATATCTACTAGCAGGTAACTCGGCAAGAATTTCCAAATCCGGTAACACATCGCCTTCATCGAGGCCAACAAAAAGATCGTCGAAATCGATACTCTCGAGTAAATTCCCATCGGCGAAGTTCGGGAACTCTTCCGAGCTAATAATACTGAAACTCTCCATCTCTCCGTTGTTCTCAGCATTCCTTGTGTTCATCAAAGGTGACACGGCTAGCATGAATACAATTACTCTTTTCCCCTACGTTAATATAAAGTCGGAACGGAATTCTGAGACGGAGAGAAGGGGAAAACCAACACGGTTAACGAAGTGTTGGGGTTTCCAGTTGGTGTTTGTTTACACAGAAAATCTGGAAGTGGAGTGTGGAAAAGATTGGATCTACACCACAACTTGGATTGAGATCTATGGGGTTTTTGTTTGTTTTCAAGCTTATGTTTCGTACGTATACGCACCAGTTGCAAGCCAATTTTGAATTTCCGAAAAGAAATTCTTTAAATTTGTGGATGGCCTTTTTTGTGAAATTTGTTGCAGAAAACTGAATCTCGTGCTTGTGAGCTGTTATTTAAATTCATTTATTTTTATAAGAAAAATTGATGTCACAGTGGAAATGGATTTAGATATGCATGAAAAAGAAAGTGATGGATGGGGATGAACCAAATGACATAGTATGCGATTTTTCAAACTTTATTTAATACTGCTACATAAATTATAAGGTAAACTATTTGCATGTCATCAAATCAGAACCCAACAAGTCATTTTAATGAAAAAGAGGATGATGTTAATCCTATAAGATTTGAGTTCAAATCGCTTTATCTGCAAGATTTTTGTGCATTGTCAAAAAATTAAGAATATGTATAAAAAATTAATTAAATCAACTCATTGTTAACGAAATTATTGATGTGACAGTTAAGTAAAATTTGTACCAACAACTAGTTTATCTAGTGAGATGAGATACTAGATTCCTTAAGTAAGACCAAAGGTTCAAATTTTAGTGTTGTGAATCGAGCAAATTAGGTTGGGATGATCGCTCTTATAATGAGCCTCTATAGTACCCTATATGGATTAGTTAACCAATAAATTGGATATTGTTGGTTATATAAAAAATTAAGTAAATTTATATAATTACACATTTAGTTCTAATTTTAATTTAATTCAATATATTTTATTTTTTAACTTAATATTAAAACCAAATTGATAGAATGTGTAAGTAATGAAGACCAAATGTGTAATTATACAAAGTTATTTAATTCACACTAACAATTCCCTTAATAATTATTAGTTAATGATAATGACTTGATTAAAATCATTTTAATAATTAAATGACTTAATCGATAAAGCTTATAGTTCAGTGGTCAAAATAAAATCACATCAATAGTTTAGGGACCTACATGTAGTTTATCCTAAATTATATGATGAGATGTTTAACTATGATGAGAGTAACTAACCTAATTTACTCTATTCATAATGTCATAAGTTTATGGTAACATTACTTGCTTGACACATTACTTAATTAAAAATTTTAATTGCTTATTCATGGATGAAAGTGGTGTAAAAGAAAGATAAGAACAAGGAATAAAATCAGGAAAAAAGAAAACTAAGAAACCAATCAACAAACCAAAAACATATGATATTAGGACTGGCCAGCAGGAGTCTAGGGTATAATTTAAGGTTAAAAAATAAATGTTACAATCAAAAAGTTAGAAAGTACGGAATTTAAAATATCACCACACAACTAAAATGTTATGAAAAATATAATATTTTAGGTTAGTAGTAAGTTTCGAAACTTATTAAAAGAATACAAATCTAAAATATTAGTGTAATTTTTTTATAACTTTGTGTTGGGCTTGTAGCACGATCGAATCGATCACTGAAATCCGTCAAGAATGTTGATTTTGCTCTTTGGAAGAATTGGCTAAAAACCGAAATAAAGATAGACAATTTGTACAAAAATTTTAGAGTGGTTCGACTTTCTAACCAAAGCCTACATCCACTATCTTAGCACACCACTAAGGATTTTCTAATTTACTATGAATTCGTTCCCTTTTCTAGGCTAAAGAGGCAACCTTACAACCCTATCTTTAATGGCTATCTTTAATGGCTAAGATATAACCACTTTAATTTTTGTCTAAGGCTAAACTAGAATCTCTCCTTTTCCAAGTGATTTGTTAGGTAAACTAAGTACCTCATTAGGTGGGTGTTTACAAAAATTGAAGCTCACAAAAATGTAAACAAATTTACAATTTAAGTACTCTCTAAACTATGTACAAGAGAAATGAGGAAATAAGATTTAAAATTAAATTCTCTTAATTTTCTTGCTTGGATATGTTCTCTCACCTTCTTCAAGTGTTCTAGCCTTCATAATATAGTTAGGAACAAGATTGTGGCTGTTACAGATCGTTGGGTATAGTCATTGGGGACTAATTTTCATGCTGAAATTACAATTCTGGTGCAGCCCGTATCGGTACGCCTACTAGTCGTTATAGTTGTTGTGCGCCCTTCAAGCTTCGAGTATCAATACGCCTATGGGGTGTATCGATACAACCTGTCATGAAATTAGCCGTTAGGGGTTTTGAAAACATAGCGTATCAGTACGCTTAAGAGCGTACCGGTACCGCCCTACACGTATCTGCACGGCTAAGTCTATACCGGTACGATTTTTCGATTCTAAAAAAATACTATAGCTGAAATCTTAAATTGTATCGATACGGTATACGGTGTATACCGTATCAGTACGGGACTGTTAAAAACCCAAGTTTAACTACTTTAAAACGTTTGAAACCTTATAAAACCTTTTGAAAACTTCTCAAACATATTTTCAAGTTGTTTGGACTTAAAAATATTTTTGAAATCTTTTCAATTTAGTCTAAAACTATTTTTCAATTATTATATCAAAACAAATATTCTAACACATTTCGATTGTGTAATAACATTTAAAGTTCCGTGTGTTTTAATATTTCAGTTGTACCGTTTTTAACCTTAAATTAAGCTATTATATCTTAGACTAACCGCTTATATCGAAGTTCAGTGGCGGGTATCTTTCCTCTGGTGCTTTCACATCGGAATTAACTTCTTTCCTTGAGATTAAAATGACATAAGTAGTTAAGTACCAATATATCGACAAAATCAAACATCTTGATCCACTAAACATTCTTCACTTCTATTCAAAAACTAAACATTCTTCGCTTATGTGATGAGCTTAGGAATAGTAATAAAAACTGAAATTTATGAGTTTTGATCCGTCTTAACCCTATAAGGACACATTAATTTTTTGAAACCGTACAAGAAGGGTCAGAACGGATTTTTTTATTAAAATTTTAAGAGTCAAATTAAATTCGTATAATCTCGATATATTTATTAAAATGCTTTTATTTTAATTTTATAATTATTTTTATATATTTTTAAATTACAATTTTTAATTTTATATGATTCTATAACATATATTTTTATTACAGATTTTTATTGCAATTTCTTATAGTTTCATAAGTTTTCATAAATATTTTTTATTTAAGTTTATACTAACCTAATATAATTTTTTCTATAATTTTGAATCAGATTGGGTCGGAGTCAGCAAGATAGTTTCAGATTTAATGCGAAGTCGAGTACTAACATATTAGCATATTAAACAAAAGGACTAAATTAGGATCAAATAAGTTATTTTTTTTCTCTAAAAGTTACAAACATGTCACTAAATTATAATAGGATTACAAATAGGTAGTTAGTTGTTAAATATTAGACGAGAATAATGAAGTGGCATGGTATAATAATATAACAATTTAGTCCTCAAAACTTATACAGTTTATTAATTTGATCCTAATCCGAAACAATTCAATAACTATAAACTTCATATTAAAAAAAATTTCATTCATTTTGGTCTTTTTTCTTCTATTAAATTATTTGTTCTTCTCAAAAAAATGTTATATTACTTTTTTGTTACTTTTCTATAAATATAGTTGAGGTGAATTAAAAAAAAACTATGATTTTTAAATAATTAATTAATTTTAAAACCATTTATATTACCACGTCTTCAAAACCGACTCGTCATTATCAACATAACGATTGTATGCGTAGAATTTAACAGTCCTATAGTCAACGCCAATAAAAAATAAGATTATTGTAATTCAGGGAGTTCGAAAATTAAATTAATTATGAGTGATATATAATATTAATGACTTTGAAATACTATGGAGAATAAATTGATGGAAAAAACAAAATTATTATTTTGAAATTAGTATAAAAGTAAAATTACCCCTAAACCTATGTCATTGATAAGTTAAAAAGTGTCATTATCTGGTATTGGCCAAATTTTCCGTGAAGAGAAAATCGACCGCCACAATTTAAAGATATTCAGCAAATTGCAATTGGTATGGTGTAGATGTACTTTTGTTTTCTAGGATTTTGTCTCTTGTCATCGGCATAATTGTGAAGTATTTGTCATATTCATGTATTAGAGACGGGCATAATATTTTATATAAAAGTTACGAATTGTTAGAGAATTATATTAAATAATTAGAAAATATAAAATTATAAAATTTTAAGAGGTATAAATTTAAATATTCAATTAAAAATACATAAATTATATGAGAATTCGAAATTTATAAGAGTGGAACTAACCGACTACCCTCTTCCACCACCCTCAATCCATCGTTGTCTATGGCTATGGATACCATATATAATGAAATATTCTCCTCCTACTATTGTCGTTTAATTCGCTCAAATTTTCGTTATTTTTATTTTTGGTCAGTCTAATTTTAAAAATAAGGATTTCATCATTGTTTTTGAAGATATTTAAAGTTATAAATTAATATTTTAAAAATAAAATAAATTAGACCTAGGTTTCATAGCTTAATTAATGGTCATATTTTCAACTATAATCATAAGCAAATAAGAATAGTTCGAATTTGATTTCGAATTCAACTTCACAAATAAAACTTAATTAAACTAGAACCCAATTTCAAACCTCAAATTTTAGGTTAAACTCAAACTCTAATTTTCATCACATGATATGTAACTTTACTAGATTGTTTTTAATTTTCTTCTTAAAAAACAAACTAAAAAACAAATGAGTTAATTGCATTACATGACCCTCATTTTAAATTAGTCTGTAAATATTTAAATATTTTAATTTCATTCCCAAATTATGATTCTTTTTCTGAATGGGTACTCAAATTTTGAATGTTCCATTTTCATTCCAAAACTATAACTTATATTCTAAATTGATCCCCCAAAGTTTTGAACATTTCAGTTTCACCATCAAATTATCTTTTATGCCACATTATATTTTTACATAATACACACAAGTTTTACATGACAATTAACAATTTTTATAACAGCTTTATTAACATTAGATATAATTAGCATATACGATAATTTGGGGGTGAAATTAGAATGTTTAAAAGTTTAAGAACCAATTTAGGATGAAAGTCATAGTTTGGAGATGGAATTAGAATGCTAAAAGAATTGAGAGCCAATTTAGAATGAGGGTCATAGTTTGAAGATGAAATCAAAACGTTTAAAAATTTAAAGTTTAATTATCTTTTTCTGGTAATATACATATTCGCCTTACGGTCCATGTTCGGGGTGCGAGGCTGCCCCTCCTAATAATGTCTTCTCTAAGGTTTGAACTCGTGTTAGGGATGTGAAAAGCTGACCCGACCCGCAAAACTGACTGAAATTGACTTGAGTCAGAACTGCTTGTGACCTGAAATGGTGGTGATCCGAAATAGATTTGAGTCTGAACTGGTGTTGACTTGAACCTGAGTTGGACCTGGAACTTTTGGATCTGAACCCGACCTGAGAACGACCTGAACCCGAATTTAACCTGATAATGTGATAACCGAACTCGGCCTGCATCCGACCTAATATGAACCTGAAGTCCTGAACTGAGATTAACCTGGTAAATAACCGATATTACTCGACCTGTTATGAACCTGGTCTGTAATTGACTCAACCTGTAAATGACTTGGCTTGTTATTGAATTGATCTGATATGTACCTGACTTGGTATTTATCTGACTTGTAATAACTAAAAAATTACAATTGATGAATTTGTGAGATTATGAATTTATTATTTTATAGTGTGACAAAATGCATTTTCACAATTTAAGGTACATGAGTAACTATGATCATTAAATTAATATGTTTACTTTTTTATATTTATAAATTATAGTATATAAAAATATATATTTAAAAATTTTATTAAATATCTAAATGTTGTCAACATAATTCCTTAAGCTTTATGATTTATGGTTTAATATTAACAATTTATGGTTTAATTTAGTGTTATTGGTTTATGAGATTAATTATGATTCTTTAAAATTTATAGTTTAATTTAGTGTTTAGTTTAGGGTTATTGGTTTATGTGATTAATTTGGATTCTTTAAAGTTTAGGGTTTTGTATCAATGGTTTATGATTTAGCTTATGGTTATTGGTTTATGAGATTAATTTTGATTCTTTAAGGTTTATGGTTTTGGGTTTAGTATTAATGGCTTATGGTTTAGTATATGGTTATTGATTTACGAGATTAATTTCGATACAACTTGCTAATTTATGCATTTGAATTTGACTAAATATTTAAATCAAAGCTTCTTGTGTACAATTGAACTAAATTAAAGTTTCAACTTTCATGTGTACAATTACATATTTACATCCAAATAAAAAATTTGTGTATAATTATATTAAATCAAAATTTATATGGTATAATAATAATGTTCGAATTGAATTAACTTATTAAACTTAGGATCTAATTGAGCTAGATTAAAACTTAGAAGCATAAATCACGGACATAATTAAAAGAATTCTAAAACTAAATGTGGAATTTTAATTAATTTAAATTAGGACTCAATTGAATTAAATTAAAACCTAAAAGTGAAAATTTGAGACTTAAATGAAAATTATCTAAAGTTGGAAGGGCTAAAAAATAATTTATCATAACCTAAAAAACCACGCGGGTGGAAAACTTTCTCTCCCACCGTTTCAGTTTAATTAAAATCATGAAAAAAATAATTGGTAGGAGAAATGACAAAAATTTAGAGGGAATTAAGCTCTAGGTTCTTTCCCTCCAAAATCCAAATAGAATCTTTTTAAATTTCATTTAATAATTAATTGTCCATTTGTCATTTGCCTCTTAATTTTTTGCTTAGTGATTAATTACTTTTTAGGTCCTCACTTATTTAAAATTTTCACTTAAGTCCTACCATTCACTTTTAAATTTTAGTTTAATTCAATTTAGTCATAATTATATATATATTTTAAATTGTAAAATATTTCGGCATCTTAAGAGATATTTTGGTTCATATTAATCCCTAAAATTTTATTTTTATCTAAAATTTAACCACAATTACCATATCAAAGTCTATTTGTACACGGTAAGACCCAACTTAAACTTAAACCGAAGTTTATTTTTATCTTATTTGTGTATAAATAAGATAATTTAACTAAAGCTAAATTTAAATATTAAATATAACAGATATTCAAGTAAAAGCTATGAAATAAAATGTCATTAAAAAGAAAAGACATAGAGGTCTTAATTGTAGTGGTCCTGAGTTTTAGGGACACGGACGTGTCTTCGGATGGGTCCTGAAAATAGCAATAATTGACGTTGTTTCATGTTTACAAAAATTAATTGTTGTGATAACCGATAACATTCTGACTTTCACTATCACACCTTCTTTTTCACCGTGGAGGTCCCCCTTCCCATCCCTCTCTAATAATTCAACTTTTCTTATTCAAATATATATACTAATTAGTAGAGAATATATTAAAAAAAGTAATTAGTAGAGAATTTTAATTTACGACAATTAACGGAGAATATCATAACCTCTTCACAAAACTCCTTCACGGGGTAATCTTCTAAAGAATGAACACGGACCAATTTCAGCAATACTTAAATTTGACTGTAAAAATGACTTGGTCAACTGTCATGAGTGTTGCTATTGCTTACAACAATGTCACCGGAAGTAATGGTATCACGTATAAAATAATATTGAATATCAATATGTTTCGTTTACATTTGATCTTTTATAGGAAAGATAAAACTCTAAGGGTTAGTATATCATTGCTTTTGAAAAATAATTTTTAAAGTGCTCTTAAAAAGGAATTTTTAAAAATTGGTTATAAGATTTTAGTGTTTATCATTGCTTTCAAAAAATACTTTTAAGAAGATTTTAGTGGTTATAAGATTTTAGTGTTTATCATTATATATATATATATATATATATATAATATAAGAAATAAATCAACTTTTTTTTTGAATATGCTGGTGCGATGCAAGGGTAGCATCTGTTCAACTTTCTTAGTCTTTTTAAAGACCGCACACACATGCAATACTGGTGCTCGAACCCGAGTCCCAAGGGTTGATGAACATCTACCTTTGCCACCAGGACACAAGGGATGAGCAAGAAATAAATCAACTTAAATTATTATAAAAATATAAAAATATTTTTATTAATAAATACATTTTTAATAACTATACGTGTTCCATGAAAATATAACAAATTTGAAATATTTTATTTAAAAAACTTGACATGAATAATTATGTATTATTTTAAAATTAAAAAATAATTATTAATTATATAATTATATATTCGTAAAGAATTATAAATTTATAAATTATAAATAAACACAATAGTAAATGAAGGTTAATGTTGAGTGGATCGAAAGATCGATATAAACCAAGAGGGGGTGAATTGGATTTTTAAAGTTTTTGTGGTGGAAATTGCAAATTAAAAATAATGACAAGGGATTTTAGAGTGGTTCAAGTTCCAAATGAACTCTACATCCACTACCTTAGCTTCACTAAGGATTTGCAACAATTCCACTAATTAATCTTCCCCTTTTCTAGGCTAAGGAGGCAACCCTTACAATTTCGGTTGAATTTTCTACCCAAAATTCAACCCAATCCTCACAACAAGGTAACAAAGAAATTGTTGGCTAATAAAGTATCTCTCAATACAAATGATAGCCCAATTACAAGCACTCAACCCAATTGAACAAGATAAGAATGAAAATTACAATTGGGGTTTCTAGACAATATGGGATTTTTGCACAATTGCTTGGATTTGATGTTTGGATGTTTGCTTTTGGATCAATAGTTGTTGCTGGAGCTTTTAGAGGTCCCTTTTATACCTTCTCATTGAATTCTAGCCGTTGTGGTTGTTGCATTCATCAATAGAGCCGTTGGGGATGTTATCTCACCTCCATAAATGCAGTCTGCAACAACCCGTTTTGAAACGCGGGGTACTTGTTTCGGAACGGACTAAAATAGAAAGAGTCGTTGGGGTGCATTTAAGAGCCCGTTTCGAAACGCTTTAGAGCCGTTTCGAAACACTTTTGCCACTGTCAAGGGTCGTTTCGAAACAGTCTTAGCCCGTTTTGAAACACCCTAACGGTTTCAGAAAATCAGTTAAAAACAGTTGTAACAGTCATATTTTTAATTCAAAATAAAGAACAGCTTTGAAACGCTTGGCCTCGTTTCGAAACGGTTTTGCTACTGTCAAGGGTCATTTCGAAACTGATTAAGCCCGTTTCGAAACACCCTATTAATCTTTGAAAAATAAGTTAAATAATATAACAACCGTTATAGTTTTCAAATCAAAAATGAAGAACAGTTTCGAAACGTATGAGACCGTTTCGAAACGAGTTCAAGTGTTCTAAAGCTGTTTCGATACACGTTTTGGAACAGGGGTTGACAGTGATGAAAACGTTTCGAAACGCCTTAGGCCGTTTCGAAACAGGGACTTGAAAATCATTGTTTTGACTTTAAACACTTAGAAAAATATTTGAAAACTTTGTTTTTAACTTTGGCATAATCTTAAAATCGTATGGGGATGTTTTGAGGACTTAAAAATTCGTTTTGACATTTTCAATTTAGTCCTTAGGTTTTTAGTTATATCAAAATTAAAATATTGGTTTCACAATCTCCCCCTTTTTGATATAACAAAACCAAAGTTAGAATTTTTAAGAATTTTGAAAGTTTTGAAAATATTCTAACTACCCCTTAATTTAAGATAGGTTTTTAAAGTTTAAAAATTGTTTAACTTTGAAATCCAAGTTGTAAAACTTAAAAAACCTTTTAAACATTTTAAAACGAATTTTTTAGTTTGTGGCTCTTAAATTTCTTCTCCCCTTTTTGTTAGATAAAAAAGAATAAAGAAAGCTCATAGAGAAGACAAAGGATTAGTACCAATAAGCATTAATAAGCAACAATAATATTAATTCATAATATCAAAATATCCAAAACATAAACCAACACTAAGTTCAAAATAAAATCCCAAACAAAAGATCAAAAGCATATGTTCTTAAAACATAATAAAACATAAAGATACAATCTTAAACCTAAAGTGCATAAATAATATGATATGATATGATATGATATGATATGATATGATATGATAGTCCTAAGCCTCGTCATCATCATCGGAAGTCTCATCGTCGCTCTTGACTTGAGAACGGTGAAACTTCGTCCATTGCCCATAGAGAGTAGAGAAGGACAAATCCAAGTTTGAATGGGAAGTCTCAAGAGTTTGGAGGCGATCCTCGACATTTTTCAAGCGAGTGTCCATGGCATCAAAACCCGAAGCAATGCGAGTATCCAAAGTATTGAACCGCTCGGTAATGAGAGCCGTAAGGGCTTCATTGTTTCCAACTTGAACTTGCGGTTGAGGAGCAACAGGAGGAGGAGGAGCTTCTCTATCAACTCTTTCCCAAACATTATTCAAATATCGAAACCCGGATTTGTGTAGAGAGGACTCACCAAACTTGCACTTACGAGGTTCCGGTGAGTCGTAGGTACAATCGATACCAAGGTCATGAAAGATGTAGCTCAAGATTGTGCCATAAGTAAAAGACTTCAACTCATTGGTGTCAATAAGCTTAACATTATTGACCATCTCGGCAAAAATAATCTTGGGAACATTAGGGCGCTCACCTCTACGGAAACATTCAAGCCAAAAGTGATCAACTTGACGGATATGAGAGTATTTACCTCCGGAAGGTCGAAAGAACCATGAAACCATCAAGTGAAGAAAGCGATCGTGCACATCCAAGATAAGTGCCGGACCGGTGAAAGTGCCAAAGTGACGTTCATCCTCAAGACCTTCATCTTTAAGTTTAAAAGTTGACTCCAAGAGAGCAATATCAACAACAAACTTTTTACCCAATATGAAAGATTCAATTCCTATAATCTCGGTTTTGGTTTCATCATGAATAAAACGAGCATTAGAGTAAAAGATGAGTACCATATGTTTGTAGCGAATATCCGGAATGCTCAACAAAGGAGGAAGATTCCATTCACTCAAACGCTCGAGGTAACGGAAAAGGAATCTCTCGGAATTGAGGAAATCAAGGTCAATGACACGTTCTCGACGAACTTCGAAATCCTTGACATAAGAGAAGCGAGCTCGCATCTCGTTAGTTCGAAGGGATTTCTGAAAAAGCAGAGCAAGATTCGGACGAATGCTCGAATCACCGGTTTGAACGGCCTTACGCTTTTTGTTAGCTTGTTCCGCCATCTAAAAATATTAAGCAAGCATGTTTTAAAATTAGGTGTATGCATTGATATGTAAAATCAATCCAATAATAAATCCCACTTAGGTTTTGAAAACAAAATTAAAACAAACAAAAACAAAAAAAATAAAAAACAGTAAAATAAAAATACGACTGAAAAATTTTATATTCGAATAAAAAATTTTGAGATTTTGAAAAATTTTTACAAGATATGGAAAACCCACACATGAAAACATATAATTTATACAAAAATAAAATTTTCTAACCTAAGATTCGAACATAAGTCGAAAGAAAAAGAAAAGGAAAAAATACCTTAGTTTGGGATTGTGGATGATTTGATGAAAATCCTTGCACAATGTTGATGAAACTTGCTTAGACTTGAGTTTTAGAGTAAAACCCCTCACAATTTTGTGAAAAAGAAAGAGTTTGAGAGGGTATTTATAGAGAGGGAGGCAGTTTAGGGTTTTAGGGTTTTTTTAAGAGTTTGAGTTAAAATAGGATTTTAACATTAAAAGCCCCAAATAAAGCTATCCGCGATACCGTTTCGGAACGGTCAGGACCGTTTCGAAACGAGATGACTAGGGTTTGACCGTTTTGAGACCTTCAGCTGACCGTTTCGATACGGTGTTGACCGTATCGAAGCCCTATTGACCCGTATCGAAACACGTTTCGATACACCCCTTGGCAGTAGCCAAAACATTTCGAAACACTTTAGAGGCGTTTCGAAACGCCCTTCTCTCAGACATGGATTTAAGGTAACCGTATCGAAACAGGGTCACCCGTTTCGATACACCTGGGCCTGGAAGTGCAGAAGAGGCTATAAAAGTGCAGAAAAATGATTTTTTCTTAGGCCTAACATGCATAAATGTCATGAATGAGCAAGCAAAACATATACAAACATAAACATACTCCCCCTAGCTATAAGCATGGATGAAATTAGGAGTCTAAACACATAAACATGGCAATTCACAAGATCAAGCAAATTTAAACACAAAAGAGGTCCTAAAAGGTCAAGATAAGCTAGCTAGACCTAACTCTCTCCTAAGGGACCAAAAACGCTCTTTGTCTAAAGGTTTTGTAAATATGTCCGCTAATTGATTTAAGGTGTCTACATACTCTATAACCACATCTTTCTTAAGGACATGATCTCTAATGAAATGATGCCTTATTTCTATGTGTTTGGTTCTAGAGTGTTGGATGGGATTTTTTGTTAGACATATTGCACTAGTGTTGTCACATTTTAGGGGTATGGTTTCAACTTTAATTCCATAATCTAAGAGTTGTTGCTTCATCCAAAGGACTTGAGCACAACAACTCCCTAAGGATATGTACTCGGCTTCGGTGGTAGATAAGGCTACACTATTTTGTTTCTTAGAGAACCAAAATATGAGCATACTACCTAGGAATTGACAAGTTCCCGAAGTACTTTTCCTATCGATTTTGCAACCCCCATAATCCGCATCCGAAAAAGCATGAAGGTTGAAGGTAGAGTCTCTAGGGTACCAAAGACCTAAACAATGAGTATCTCTAAGGTACCTAAAGATTCTCTTAACGGCTATAAGGTGAGACTCTCTAGGACTAGCTTGAAACCTAGCACACAAGCAAACACTAAACAAGATATCCGGTCTACTTGCGATAAGGTAAAACAATGATCCAATCATAGAACGATAAAGCTTAGAGTCAACACACTTACCTCCTTTATCTTTGTCAAGCTTTGTAGATGAGCTCATAGGAGTGACTTGAGGCTTTGCATTCTCCAAGCCAAACTTCTTGAGCATATCCTTTATGTATTTTGCTTGGTTGATGAAGGTGCCATCCTTCTTTTGCTTGATTTGGAGTCCCAAAAAGAATGAGAGCTCCCCCATCATGCTCATCTCAAATTCACCTTGCATTAACTTAGCAAACTCTTGACAATGACATTCATTAGTAGAACCAAAAATAATATCATCAACATAAATTTGAACTACTAAGATGTCATTTTTATACATTTTTATAAAAAGTGTAGTGTCCACCTTACCTTTTTCAAATCCTTTTTCAATTAAAAAGTTTGAAAGTCTTTCATACCAAGCTCTAGGAGCTTGTTTTAAACCATAAAGGGCTTTGGTAAGTTTGAAACATGATTTGGAAATTTTGAATCTTCAAAACCCGGTGGTTGTTCCACATACACTTCTTCATTTATAAAACCATTTAAAAATGCGCTTTTAACATCCATTTGAAAAAGCTTGAAACTATGATAACATGCATATGCTAGCAACATCCTAATGGCTTCCATTCTAGCTACGGGTGCAAAGGTTTCATCAAAATCTATTCCCTCTTCTTAAGTGTAACCTTGTGCTACTAGTCTAGCTTTATTTCTTACAATGTTACCACTCTCATCTAGCTTGTTCCTAAAGACCCATTTAGTTCCTATTATAGATTGATTACTAGGCCTATCAACTAATGTCCAAACGTTACTTCTCTCAAATTGATTTAACTCTTCTTGCATAGCCATAATCCAAAAGTCATCTTTCAATGCTTCTTTAATAGTCTTAGGCTCTATGCATGAAATAAATGCAACATGATTCATTAGTCTAAGAGAAGATCGAGTGGTTACCCCCTTGGATGGATCACCCAAGATTTCACCATCTTTGACATAGTTCAACTCCCTTGGGTAGCTCACTTCCTTTTCCTCAAGAGCCAAGTCCTTCAAGGCTTCAAGAGGTGGATCTTGTGTGTCCTCTTCTTTTGTTGGAATCTCATCATCCTTTGAAGTTTATCCTCCATCAAAGGTATTTATGATTCCTACATCATCATCATCACAAGAATCCTTCCTAGGAAGGAGGTTATCATCGAATACAACATGAATAGATTCTTCTTCTACTAAAGTTCTCTTGTTAAATACTCGATAGGCTTTAGAGGTTAAAGAGTAACCTATAAAAATAGCTTCATCACTTTTTGCATCAAATTTACCTAAGTTGTCTTTTCCATTATTTAAAACAAAACACTTGCAACCAAAAGAGTGAAAATAGCTAATGCTAGTCTTTTTAGATTTTAAAATCTCATAAGGTGTTTTCTTTAAAATTGGCCTAATCATTACTCGATTTACAATATAGCAAGCGGTGTTTGTGGCTTCCGCCCAAAAATATTTAGGTAAATTGTTTTCACAAAGCATAGTTCTAGCCATTTCTTGCAAAGTTCTATTTTTCCTCTCAACTACCCCATTTTGTTGAGGAGTTCGAGGAGCCGAAAAATTATGGCTAATACCATTTTCATTTAGAAAATCTTCAAACCCTAAATTTTGAAACTCGGTTCCATGATCACTTCTAATATGTGAAATTTTAAGTTCAAGATCATTTTGGGTTAATTTTGAAAATGTGATGAATTTTTCCAAAGCCCCATCTTTAGTACTTAAAAATAGAACCCAAGTAAATCTAGAAAAATCATCAACAAGTACAAAAGCATAAGACTTACCACCCAAGCTCATAGTCCTAATTGGCCCAAATAAATCCATATGGATAAGTTGTAAGCATCTACTAGTAGAAACATCATTAATGGATTTAAAGGAAGATCTATGTTGTTTACCCTTTGAGCATGCATCACAAATTTTATCATTTGAAAATTTTATCTTGGGTAAACCTCTAACTAGATTAAGGGAGACTAGTTTTTCTAAAACACTTATGCTAGCATGTCCTAGTTTCCTATGCCACAACCATGCATCATTTTCATTTTGAGCAACTAAGCATGCATGAGATGTATGAATGTCATCTAGATGCACCATGTATATGTTCCCTATGCGATGACCTATGAACATAATATTATTAGATTTAATGTCTACAATTTTGCATCAATTTTTATCAAATAAAACATTAAATCCTTTATCACACAATTGACTTATGCTCAATAAACTGTGTTTAAGATCATCGACATATAAGACATTTTCAATGAGAATAGTAGAGTGATTACCTATGGAGCCAATACCTTTAATGTGGCCTTTGGAGTTGTCACCAAATGTCACTACTCCTCCACTTTTTGGCTTTAGATCCATGAATCTACTCTTGTCTCCGGTCATATGCCTTGAGCATCCACTATCAAGGTACCATGAGTTTTGACTTTGTGCTTTGGCCTTGTAGCAATGCTCCCTCTACAAACAAAGATATTAAGCTTTTGTTTTTGGTACCCAAATCATTTTGGGTCCACGAGTGTTAGCTCCCAAAACCTTGGTTCCCTTAGGAATCCAAGATGACATAGCAATAATATTATTAGATTTTACAAGTTCCTTAGGAACCCATACACTTCTAATTCTTTTAGCTCTACTATGTCTAGGATAACTACTTTGTTTGTAGTAGTTAGTCTTTTTCTTAGGTTGGTGTGTTCTTGAGGATTCACCTATTTCATGCTTGACACTACCAACATTTTTCAAAGACTTTTTGAGCTCATTTAGCTCAACCAACACCTTTTGGTGTTCACTATTACATTGAGACAAAAGATTATTAAGATCAACATTTTCATCTTGAAAGAATTTTAGTTCATCTTTTAATCCTAATATCTTTTTCTCAAATTTTGAATTAGCTTGAGTGAGTGAGTCATTTTTCTCATTTAATTCCAAAATAATCTTTTTGTTCCTAATGACCGACTCTTTATATTTCTCAACTAATTCATCATAGACCTCTTGTAACTCATCATATGCATCATTTAATTCTTCAAAATCTAAAGTAGATGTGTTAGAGGTTACCATGGAGGAATCTTCCTCAAGTGCCATGAGGCAAAGGTTAACCACTTCTTGTTCGTCATCCTCCGATGACTCCTCATCACTCCAAGTAGCAAGCTTGGCTTTGAGCTTCTTCTTCTTCTCAAAGCCCTTCTTCTTGAGTTGAGGGCACTCCGAACGTATGTGGCCGGGTTGTTTGCACTCAAAGCAAATGATAGGATCCCTTCCTTCTTCTTTTTTCTTGCTTTTGAAGTCCATCTTTCTTTGGATTTTTCTTCCCCGGTTGGACCTCATAAAACGTGAGAATCGTTTGGCTATCATAGCCAATTCTTCTAGCTCATCCTCCTCACTAGAAGAGCTCTCTTCATGTTGTGAAGCTTTAGCCTTGAGAGCTATTACCATCTTCTTCTTCTTCTCAACCTCAAGCTTATCTACCCTTTTCTCTTCTTTCTTCTTCTCATCTTCCCTTCCTTGCTTCATGATCTCATGAGTAAGGAGAGAACCCACAAGCTCATCAAGCTTCAAAGTTTTCAAATTCTTAGCTTCAATGATAGCGGTTCTCTTCCCATCCCAAGACTCGGGAAGTGAATAGAGTAGCTTCCGGACAAGCTTATCTTCCGGTATGATTTCTCCAAAACCCTTTAGCCCATTGACAATAGTGGAGAAACGATCAAACATCTTGGACACCGTCTCATCGGGCTCCATCTTGAAATTTTCATAACTAAGATTGAGAATTCCAATCTTAGTTTCTTTAACATCATTGGTGCCCTCATAAGTAGTCTCAAGAGTGTCCCATACTTCCTTGGCACTCTCAATGGATGAGACCTTAGAATAGATATCCAGACCGAAAGAACAAAAGAGCATGTGAAGAGCTTTATCGTTGACTTGAATCTTTTTCCTTTCTTCTTCACTCATCTCCATCTTTTTCTTCAAAACCATCTTGCCTTCACCATCTTGCTTCAATGGAATATAAATGCCATCTTCAATGACATCCCACACTAGGTAGTCATTTGACTTGATGAAGAGACGCATTCTATTCTTCCAAAAAGAATAGTTATCACCATTAAAGAAGGGAGGCTTGGTAGTAGATTGAGACTCGTACATGCCCGAACTGGAGGTTGAAGCCATCTCTTGATATATGATGATCACACTCTTCCAAGGAACTCCTCTTGTGGTTGTTAATCCTCAAAGAGGTAGGCTCTGATACCAATTGTTGAGTGGATCGAAAGATCGATATAAACCAAGAGGGGGTGAATTGGATTTTTAAAGTTTTTGTGGTGGAAATTGCAAATTAAAAATAATGACAAGGGGTTTTAGAGTGGTTCAAGTTCCAAATGAACTCTACATCTACTACCTTAGCTTCACTAAAGACTTGCAACGATTCCACTAATTGCTCTTCCCCTTTTCTAGGCTAATGAGGCAACCCTTACAATTTCGGTTGAATTTTCTACCCAAAATTCAACCCAATCCTCACAACAAGATAACAAAGAAATTGTTGGCTAATAAAGTATCTCTCAATACAAATGATAGCCCAATTACAAGCACTCAACCCAATTAAACAAGATAAGAATGAAAATTACAATTGGGGTTTCTAGACAATATGGGATTTTTGCACAATTGCTTGGATTTGATGTTTGGATGTTTGCTTTTGGATCAATAGTTGTTGCTGGAGCTTTTAGAGGTCCCTTTTATACCTTCTCATTGAATTCTAGCCGTTGTAGTTGTTGCATTCATCAATAGAGCCGTTGGGGATGTTATCTCACCTCCATAAATGCAGTCTGTAATAACCCGTTTCGAAACGCGGGGTACCTGTTTCGGAACGGACTAAAATAGAAAGAGCCGTTGGGGTGCATTTAAGAGCCCATTTCGAAACGCTTTAGAGCCGTTTCGAAACACTTTTGCCACTGTCAAGGGTCGTTTCGAAACAGTCTTAGCCCGTTTCGAAACACCCTAATGGTTTCAGAAAATCAGTTAAAAACAATTGTAACGATCATATTTTTAATTCAAAATGAAGAACAGTTTCGAAAGGCTTGGCCTCGTTTCAAAACGGTTTTGCTACTGTCAAGGGTCGTTTCGAAACTGATTGAGCCCGTTTCGAAACACCCTATTAATCTTTGAAAAATAAGTTAAATAATATAACAACCGTTATAGTTTTCAAATCAAAAATGAAGAACACTTTCGAAACGTATGAGACTGTTTCGAAACGGGTTCAAGTGTTCTAAAGCCGTTTCGATACACGTTTCGGAACAGGGGTTGACAGTGATGAAAACGTTTCGAAACGCCTTAGGCCTTTTCGAAACAGGGACTTGAAAATCACTGTTTTGGCTTTAAACACTTAGAAAAATATTTGAAAACTTTGTTTTTAACTTTGGCATAATCTTAAAATCGTATGGGGATGTTTTGAGGACTTAAAAATTCGTTTTGACATTTTCAATTTAGTCCTTAAGTTTTTAGTTATATCAAAATTAAAATATTGGTTTCACAGTTAAAATTGTAATTTGGCTCTCAAAATCACTTTTACAACCGTAAAAGCTAAAAATTTCAACTTTTGCGTTGAAAATCACTTTTCAAAAGCAGATTTTTTTTTCCAAAAGCTAACTGTTTAGCACAACTTTTAACTTTAAACCAACTTTTGGAACCAAAAGCTGGTTTGAAAAGCAATGCTTTACAAAGACTAACTATCATAAATAAGAGTGTTCAAAATTACCCGACCTGAACTACCCGACCCGTCGACCCGCCTACCCGATTGAAAATTACCGGGTATTTATTTGAAAATACTCGATTTTTCGGGTCGGATACCTGACCCGTATTATTTTCCGGGTAGTCGGGCTGGGTCAGGGCCGAATTTTTTTTTATAACCGGGTACCCGACCCGACCCGGTAATTTTAAAACTTATATATTTTAAAATTTAAATTCTATTTTTATTTTATATTTCTTACTATTTTCCCTTAAAATTAATTTTAAATCTTTAATTTTTTCTGTATTATATAATTTTAACTTTTAAAATTTTCAAAAATAATTATATTAATTTCTCAATATGAGATTCGAAAGAAAAATCATGTTTGAGATTAGTGTTTTGAAATATATATCATGAAATAATTTTATTTTTTTAACATTTACAATAGTTTATATAAGAAATTTTATGTGTTTACTATGTATTTTTTTTATGTGTTTACTATGTAATTTTATGTGTTTACTATGTATTTTTTTTCCAAAAAATAGATTAAAAAATATATAAAAAAAGTGAACCGAGTACCTGATACTCGATTTGCGGGTACCCAATTTATATAGGTCCAATAACGGGCCAAAGTTTTACTACCCGAAAATTTCGGATACTCGAATTCCTGGTACCCAACTTTAAACACCCCTAATCATAAATACCTTACTGGTCAGAAAATCTTCGTTTAGTTCATTAATATGTTTCCTTTTTGCTAAGCACTTATCTAATTATCCAAATTTTATTTTTTTAACATTTACAATAGTTTATATAAGAAATATTTAATATCATAATATGGGCTAGCTTAGCTGGGTCCAAAAATCTAACATTCAATTTGGGTTGAGTTTTGTCAAAAATAGAGTCCATGTTTCATATTGGACTGGACTTGGGAAAAGATCAAAAGCTTAAATAACTGGCCTAGTTCCAACTGTAATTTGGTCGAACCCGACCCACTAATTTAATTCTTAAACCCATCACCACAAAGGTTTGTAATTTTATTACATTGCATTTCCGAGCATAAACTGATTGGGACAATTCTGTGAAATTTTCTCCATGGACCATAGTATTATTTTTTTTAAAACGTTTATGTGCAGTTTTAGTTTCGAAATTGTTTTTTTTTTTTAAACGTTTATGTGCAGTTTTACCAAAAGTGTCTAGTGTTGTTCACACAATCTAGCAGCAATACACTAATACTGATCGTTGGAGGTTCCGACTATCTACATTACGACACTGACGGAGCTACATGGAGGGTGGGACAGCTTTAAATGGCTTAATTAATTTCTTTTCAAATTACTGGTAGTTTTAATACCATTACAATTAAGTCCTTATTCATTTCAATTTTTTGTTTATTATTTTTTAAGACTCTATCGGTTCAAATTAATGAAGTTAAGCATTGATCTCCGATTTAATTATTTTTTAATACCTTTTAATTTTAAAATTAGTGAGATTAAACTTTAACTTAATTTTTGTGATTTAATTACCTTTTAGAACTATATTCATTTCAAAGTTAATTAACTTGTCTCCTCATAGTTCAATCCTAATTCCGTCTTTGATTCTGAAACATCAACTCATCAGATTTTCGATCGACAAGTTTTAATGTTTAAATTTATCACCGGCCAACCACTTTACAATGAATTTATTAGAACAAGTACATAGACTTGGACGGTAGTTTGAAGAAATTAAGAGGGTTGTAGAAGCATATTTTCCCATGTGTGGACTAATTTTTGGAGAGAGGGCGGCCAATTCCATGGCGCTTGGTAGGGAAACAAACAAACAAAAGGCAGCCTATGGCTCCAATGCTCGCAGGTAACACCATCAGCCACCACTCATTGCTGTCCTCTTCCGTCTTCGGACGGAAGCAGTTAACAACATTCTGATCGAACAGAACAAGCGCCATGAAAATCATTACGGACACCATAGCATGGAAAAAATCAATGAACTTGAGCCTATACTTGTTGGCCTCCTCTACCGAAAGTTCAACCTTGCCATCCATCACCCATAACCCTCTAAACGTAGCCACCCCGTACCGGACCTTGCCTCTTTCGTCCCGATGACTATCGGTGAACGAAAGAAAGAAACACACGCCGGTGCAGAACGCCACGAGGCAGAGCAGCATGTTCTGGCAAACCTCGGTTCTGCACCGGCCGTTGTTTGTTAGAATGGGAGACAGTAATTGGAACGTGAGGGCCGAGCCCGTAGGCAGAAGCTTGGACAAAACAGCGGTTCCTTTGAAGGTCTTTCGCACGATCTTTTGTTTCTTGGTCTTTGGTTGCTTCAATATGGGGTGTAATAACGGACATTCCGACACGGTTTTCGGCTCTCCGGCTGCTGTTTCGGTGTTCTTCAAGAGAGGTTGTTCGTGTTCTGCAGCTTGGATATCCATGGCACGAGTTACTCTACCTTTCTTTGATCTTTCCACAATGTTATTGGCAGAGATGTTGAATGAGATTGATGGATTATTACAGATGGGAAGCATTTGTAGGGAAATGAAAAGTAAGTGAATTTGAAGCTGTTAACAAAAAGATGAGTAAATTTGGTGGTTTTATTGTTATTAGACACCGGGGGTTACGACTTACGAACCATAATTCATAATTAAAGTAAATCAGTTTCACAAATTTGGTTTTTTGGTGTCAACTGATTTTACTTCTACAAACGCTTAAATATGATATACAAAATTACATTTGGTCTAATACACAATAAACTTGGATTCTAATCAACAAAAATCCTCCGACACTTAAAAATTAAATTACATTTGGTCTAACACACAATAAACTTTTATTCTAATGATATACAAATTCAGTGATTAAGGGTTTAGCTTAAGATTTAGAACTTAAGTGTTTATGTTGTAAGATTTAAAATTTAAGATTCAAGGTTAGATTTTAAGGGTTTAAAGTTTATAATTTAGGGTGTTAGACTCAGGGTTTTAGGTTTTAGATTTTAAAAAATTTACACAGGTTATTGATCAAAAGTAACTCTTAAATAAATTTAATTATTTTTTTGGCTTAAAGGATCCATTACCCTCTAAACTATGTACCTTGTATCGAGTTGTCCTTTAAAATATTTTTGAACGTTTTGTTCCCTGAACTTTAAATCGTTATCCTAGTTGTCCCAACCGTTAACTCCGTTAGAAAAATCTCACCGACTAATCAAAATGCACAACGTGTCATTTTGTTAACAAAAAACCAGTCGACTTAAATAAAAGGGTAAATTGCACGTTAAGTCTATTAAATATTATTTATGTTCATTTTAACCCTTAAAAATCTTTGTTTAACACAAAATTTACCCCTATTTCTTTCTAATTTTTATAATTTGGTCTAATATTTTTATTATGATTTTAGTCCTTAAAATTTTATTTTAGCCAAAACTAAACTATATTTCTTTTTAATTTTTAAAATTTAGTCTAACATTTTTGTAATTAGAGATGTAAACGGAGGTAGATGATAGTGAATGCAAAAGAGGGTCACGCCGTTTAAAATTTTGGACAATTCACATTTGACTCTTTAATTTTTTGAATAATTTTAATTTGGCTCCTTCAAAAAATTTAAAAATCTCATTATATTTTTATTCCTTTAAATATTTTTAATCATGTCTCATTTTAAATATTTTAAAAAATTCTCATTTAAGTCTCAAAAAATTTGAAACATAAACTTAATTCCACTGCTCTTTAATCATATTAAAAATAATAGACTCAAATTTAAAATTTGCACGACCTTTTTCAACGAATAAGTATATAAGTATTTGTGATGTCATGCTCACATAATTTTTTATAACTCTTTTTTATATATTTTTAAAATTTAAAATTTATTTTATATTTACCATATTTACCCTGTAATTTTAAAAATTATAGTTTCCTATCTCCGTTTCCATACCCGGTGCAACATAGTTGCTTCTTCCTTTGCTTCCTTGTTCCATAGCAAATTAGCAACTTTCTGTGAATGAAAAATGGAATATTTCATTTGAAAATTGAATAAGCAGCAACACACAACCAAAAACCAGAGTAGGGAAACGGCCAAAGGTGTTTGTACAGTAAAAGAAACCTTTCTACCATTGAAGATTTAATGTAATCCTTCACATACAAATCAAACCAAATTACAAACACCCCAAAGCAGCTTACCCCAAGAGTATGACAAGAAGAAGAAACCACCTCCCCTGCCTAAAATAACAACATTCTGATGGATTGCTATCTTAGTGACATTGTTCAGTTGCCAATTTCGACTTCGAGTACTTCTAACATTCTTATATGCTTTCTGACTATGGTTTTAGGTGAAACCAGCTTCAGTGGCCTCTTTTACAAACTTTCTCTCTATTCTTGAAACTGTGTTCCATTGCGAAATCGGCAGCCAACACACCTATATCGGCTGAGACATCCCAGTCGGATTTGCCCCTCTGGATTGTGTGCCTTGGTTCTGTTCCACACCTCTGCAATCCACCAGCTCTATCAATCCGGTTGTGTATTTCTTCGAAATCCTCCGCAACAACAGTTTGCCGCTTTCCCATCTCAAGATCAAAGCTTCTTTTTGGCCTCTCTGGGATCATAGGCCGAGCCAATGACAGTGATGAGTTAAAGAGAGAAGATGGGTCCACCTTTCCCCTGAAGTTACTTTTAGACTCGGGAATCTTGGAGAAGAACACCTCAAAAACGTTGCGAACAAAACCACGGTTATAAGGATTCCTTTTTGAATCATATCGGTACCGGAAATTCTCATATGTTGTCTGCAAAAACATAAAATAAGCAAGGCAGGGAAAGAGGACAGACAATAATGGAAGAAATGAAGGTATAGAAGAGATCGGAACCTGGTTGGTAAAGATCAAATAGAGATGGAAGATAGTGAGGCCTCCAACAAACCAGGCAGTCATAAATGTATATAGTATAAGAATTGCTGAAACGGGGGACTTCATGAACGCGCTCCAGAGATTACAATGATATTCAGCCATTATTTTCTTAATGTTTATCCAGCAGAAGACAAAAACGTACACGCATAATATGGTTGTCGAAAACACGAACATGAAGAAGAATCTATAATTTCTCTGTCAAGAAACAATTTTTACATGTCAGTCTTAGGATTAAAAACGTTCCCGCAATGAAAGCCGGCTAAGCACATGAGAAATCACATCCATGTCATAGTTCCGGTAAAAAAATCAAATGAAACAGAAGAGAATCAGCATACGGGGCATTTTTATCGTCTAAGCAAGTTGCGGGACCAAAATCTCATTTCACAAGTGCAACAGTAAAGTAGATATCTCAATAATTCAATCTATGATATCCAGTTGAAGAACTCTACCCCTTCTCTTGTACAAACTACACAAATAAATGTAGAAACCTATCTTAAATCTCATTGAATGATCGCATTGCTATGTAGACTCGAAGATAATGAATCGAATTACACTTCAATTTTAAGCAAGACATCATTGACTAACATGAAGAATTTGAAGTAGATACATCTCATTAGAAGTCAGTCACTTGTGAAATGTGATACATAAAAGTCCATCTTTGTTATCATCCCTTATGCCATTATTTCGATAGATGCAAAGCGATTTCAGTTCAACTAGGATTAAATCAACCCACATTTTTCATGAGCTGAAAAAATTTAAACACAGAAGCATAAGATACCTTCCCAATACATTGCCCCACCCACGGGCAATGGTGATCGAAACGCTCCACGCAGTTATTGCAAACGGAGCAATGCGAGCATCGCGGTGGACGGTACAACATACACGTTGCGCAGTATTTAACCTTGACAATCACCCCATTAACCACAACATCTTTAACAGGTGGTATATTAGGAACACCAGCACTGCTCTGACTAAGCCAATCCGTCGACATAGTTGAACAATCTTCCTCGGGTTCCGGAGGATGCGTGTTTCTAGGAATAATGCCAGGATCTCTCCCAGAAGTGAGGAGCAGAAGAATAAGATCCTGAACTAGTTTGACAGGCAAAACAATATTAATTACTGAATGAACACAGACAGTCAAAAGAAAACAAATAGATTCGATTCGGTTTCGGTTTCGGTTTTCTTCAGTCGATGGAAGATGAGAACTTACATATATGGTTAACAGAATTAGAACAGCTACAATGAGACTTCCCAGATGATTATCAAATGCGCGAATGATTCTTCGAGAAACAAAAGCGCAAAACAAAACAACTGGGATCACAATCAGAGATATCGTAAGGAAGATTGACCTTACATCTGGACCAAATATAACTCTACCTCCGAGGAAAAATTTCTGGGTAGAAATTACACAAACATTTCAAGTTCAAGAACAATAATTCAAACCAAGAAATTTAAATTTGAAAAAAATGGGAAAGTAGTAAATTACATTGCTTCCTTTCCAAACTTGATAGACTCGAACGGTAGTGGGGTTGCTGTCGATGACACGGCGGTCGGAATCAGAGAGCTGAGCCGGAAACGGTGCTCTGTACATCTCTTGAAACCACAATCAAATCTCTCTATCTATTTATCTATCTAATTCCTTTTCCTTTTCAAAGCTATAACATTTTCCCACATTATTGTAATGATCTGGGTTTCCCTTGTTTTGGGGAACGAAGATGAAGATACCCAGAAAAGAAAAAAGTTTCCTTTTTTTCTGTTTGTTTACCTGGAAAAAAAGATGGAAAGGGAAAGTGTGGAGAGTAGCAAAGAAGAACAGAAAAGAAAGGAATATGTGTTTTCAAAGAGATCAAAGCCAGAAAAGAAAGGAAGAAGAAAAGAAGAACAGCAAACACATAGACAACAGGGAGAAGAGAGAATAGGATTTGCACATTTGGCGACTTTCCGCCAGACGAGTCGGATCGCGGGTTTTGATGACTATGACTATTTGTTGCTTTTCACTTTTCTTCTTCTCATTGCGTTAAAATATGTTCTAGGTCCCTGTATGTTTTGAACATTTGTAATTTAGTCACCTCATTCTTATTTTTAGGAATTTTATCCCTTCACTTTTCATATTGTCCGTTTTTTAGAAGTGTGGTGGAAAGTGCTTTTAAAAACTACTTTTATTGTATAGTTTAAAATGAGAGTAACACGGATCTAAGTGTTAGGATAGGTGCTTTAATTTTTATGAATTAATTCTTAAATATTTTTAATATTTATGATTTGTACCCAACTAAAATTTTGAGATTTTATGTGTACAGTTTGACATTATTTTTGAGAAGTGTGGGGAAATTGCTTTTGAAAAGTATTTTTATTGTTTGGTTTAAAATGAGAGCAATGTGGATCTAAGTGTTAGGGTAGGTGGGCACAACCTTTCTTTTTTAAAGTTCACACATTTGCCTTTATTTGTTTAATTTTTATGAATTAGCCCTTAAATATTTTTAATATTTATGACTTGTGCCCACCTAAATTTTTGAGATTTTATGTGTGCTCACCCTCAAATATATTTTTAGATTCGCCACTAAATGAGGCTGCTTGGTATTGTTGTCAAAAAATCCTTTTAAGTATATGTAATCACTAATTTTGTCCGGGATAATTAACCCTTACATATGTTTAAATAAGAAGGGGCTTTGTTTATTCACTTTGGGCTTTGTTTAACTTAATACATATATATACATATTATTTATGAGAATTAGTGGTTACCATTATCAATCTACCATCACTCATCATTATACCATGGCCCTATTGTCACATAACATATATTAATATTATTATTAACATTATCATCTCTTTTATTACTATAAGATATATCGCTATCTTAAGTATTATTACCATTATTAGTATTATCTATTATATTATTATTAATATCTATTATTATTATTATTATTATTATTGATATCCATATTATTATTATTGGACCGAATATGAAAACCCAGAACTATATATTAATAAATAAACAAGCCCAATTCATACATAATATAAATAAAGCCCACAATTTATTTATTTAAAGTCCATATTACATAATATAAAAGCCCAAAAATATTATACATACATTACGGCCCGTTTAGGCCCAGAAAATAAACCCTAATCTGCTAAAAACCCTAATCTAATATGCATCTTGTCTTTGCAGCCGCCCCCTCTCCACCGTTAGATCTGATCTAGATCTGACGGTCCAGATTGCACCAGGGCATGAGAAACCCTAGAGGCCCTTCCTCGAGCTCCAGCGCCGCAGCAGATCCACCGTCGGATTGGGATCTTGACCAACGGCCAGGATTAGGACTTGCCCAAGCGCGTGTGAACCACGCGCGTCGATTCAGTCTCCATACGCGCGCGTGCATCGCACGCCGACCTCTCCAGCTGCCCAGATCGATCCACGGCCATTTGATGCCTCTCTGGTCCCCCTCGTACGAGCCTCTCGGCAGCCACATCACATGCACAAAAAACAAATGTCAGAAAACGCAACGAAAAATTCAGAGGCAGTAACTGAAATCGTACGAGGCAAAGAAATCAAGAATCACGTAGAAGAATGCCAACACAAATTATCAGCAATTGCCAGCAAATATCTCAGGAATTATACATAATTAGAAAAAGAGGAAAAAGAGTTATTTTCGGGCTATTTAAACCCAAACCTGCAATGTAATGAGGAGAGGTTTTTTAGAGAGCATTAGAGGATCCCATTCGGAAAATTTGAGAGAGAAGTTTGTAATCGGAGAGCATGAGAGGCTTTTCAGAGAGTTCTTAGAGAGTTTTCTTGTAATTGTAAGCTTCAATCAATACAAGCAAGACAGAAATTTCCAAGGGCTGCCGCATTTCAAAATCACGCCCGAGGCCCTCCAACATTTTCAAGTGTTTTCAATCTCGCCCCTTCTTCATTCTAATCGATGGCCGGATGGGTTAATTCACATTCATGTCCCCGTGGCTTTTCGTCTTCTTCTATTTGGGTCCCATTTAGCTTTTTATCAGATTTTTAACTTGGTTTAATCACCATTATGGCCCCTAGCAGTTTCCTTTTATTTACTTTGCTTTTCATTTTTGCCATATGATATGTTGTTCATGCATTTAGCTTTTTTATTTGATATCGAATATATGTTTTGCATGCCATGTTAGTTATATTAGGTTGTTATCCATGCCTTTTATTATGTTTCTTTTTCATGCATCGGATATATGTTATTTTGCATATTGTTATGTGCATTTATTTTGCCATGTTGTTATGTTCATTTAATGTAAATATATGATATGTGGTTAATGTTTTTTTATATATGGTTGTATGCTTTTACATGTATTTTTTATGCATAGTTAGCTTCATTCTATGCATTGTTTGTTCTTTTTATGACTGCTCGAATATATGTTTGTGACATGCATTCTTAGATGTCATTCATGCGACTTTTGGTATCCCGGTTGCTAGATAATTAATTAATTTTAAATATACCCAAAGAGAGGTATTAATTAACCCCGGTATCCGAAAAATGACAGTCCTAGCTTAATGGATGTCGATCGAATATTTGTGTTAATCCTCACCGTCTCTAGGCAAGCGAAAGCGTAAAAATGAAAATAACACGCATCATCCTTTATTTGTCTGCATCATGCATAAAGGTGACGTACGGGATCCGAACCCTAAACTAACACGGCAGTCAGTCTTATATGATGTCGGTTTAGTTTTTGGTCTGGTGTACCGTCATCCTTTTCAATTAAATGTTTAATTAATTCCAACGCCACAATTCGATATAGCCCACTCTATTTAAGTCGCATTTTCAACTAAGAACATTTTTATTAAATTCACTTTGGTTTGTAAATAATTGCTATCGATCAAAAGGCAACAAGTTATTTGGTACCGATTTCCGGGCGTGATGGGGGTGCTAACCCTTCCCCACACGTAACCAACTCCCGAACCCGTTTTTTTTTACGAATCTCTGGTTTTGTGGTGTCCGGCCTACCTTAGTGGCCGGTGGCGACTCCAATTTTTACAGTTTTCCAAAATGCGGATTTCCCCCCTTTTTAAATAAAACCCTTTCCAAGAAGAAAATAGTGATAAGGCCCAATTTAGCGGTTTTCCCCCAGGAAAAAACCTTATCGACAGTTTGGCGACTCTGCTGGGGACATGTTTTTGTTTTTACAAAACAAAAAGAGAGTTAAGCCAATGGAACACTTGTTGCCATTTAATCGATAGAAAATATTTAAAATTCAAAGTGAGGTTGATGAGTTTGTTCTTCTATGAGAATAAGACTTAAGTTGAATGGGCTTTGATAATTCGTGGCATTCAAATTAATTCCTCATTTAATTTCGAAGGAGTCACCGACATGTGTTGCATCATGATCATCAAGCTCTATACCCGAGCTATACCCTTAAGTGGGAGTGAAACGCCCATACCCACGTGAGTATCCCTCCACGGGTCGGTAATTCACTTCCGGAATCCACGCCTTTGACACGTGAGCAGCCCTCCACGTCATCAGGCCGTGCTTTCCCCCGAACCGAAACCAATTCGCAAGCCTGTGATGGGCCAGAATTGGGGTTCTTATTGCCTTAGTAGGTAATGAGATAGGTTCGGGTACCCCTTGCTAGAACCGAACTCATGAGTGAGAATGTAGAAAGCCCACCCCGTTAGAGCCATGCGGATAACTCTAGAGTTTAGAGTGTCTAGGTTTTTCTTGCTAATTGCTTGTTTATACGCTTCTTTTTTCATTAATGCTTGAATTTCATTTCTTGCCTTGATTTATGTTTATCATGTGACTAACACCTTTGCTTTTCTTCCCCTCTTATTTTGCATATTTCATCATTGCATAAATAGCACATTGAGTTGGAAATAGTCTGAAATTAAAGACTTGATTAGTGGGAAGTGTGGTCTGTAACAATAATGAGAAGGACCTCGACGAAAATATAGCCATGAGGAGAGCAACTACATGGTTAGGGTTCCAAGACAAGAAAGACTTTCAAAAAAGACAAAAAGGCCACCTCACTTATTTGTCAGATGTCCCAGGCAAGTGATCATTACATCGAATTTTGGAGTTCAACCTACATTTGTTCTATGGTTGGCAGCTTTGATTTGACTACAACAGTTGGGAAATGCCGAGTCTTGCAAGGAAATTAGCGAGAACCACACCGAACAACAACCAAGCTTTCCGGGGCAAGATCGGAAGTTTCTCGGGCACTTTGCCACCTTGAGTCGACAATCAAGTCTCAACCTAGAACAAGGAAAAATATTTCAAGTCAGAGGGAATTTCGACCTCACCCCCGATGCGCTTTGAAAGTTAGGCTCAGTGGGACCCTTTCAAAGAGCAAGTCAAGAGTACCAATATCGACAGTGGATTAATCATAATTCGTCGCCTATACCACTTGGGGGCAGGACCGAGAGATGGCCTATTTGTTAGCATGGATATGAGAGAACGCCCGATTCCTAGTAAAAGATCATTCCAAGGAAGAAGAAGGGATTGAGTGAGTCTTGAAGAAAATCGTCGGCCTAGACGCCAGCTTAAGAACTGCATGTAGTGGGTTTTATCCGATCATTGTAACGGACCAAGGCTCCCATTGATGAGTTGTTTAACGAGGATATTTGCCGAACTCAGTGTTGCTCTTTGCATTTCAATTATGCATTTTGTTTAATTACCTTTAGCCATGCATTTCTGTTGTACATATGACACATTGCATTCATGCAATTAATGTTCAATGCATCTTTGCATTTCAATTATGCATTTTGTTTGATTACTTTTAGCCATGCATTTCTGTTGTACATATGACACATTGCATTCATGAAATTAATGGTCAATGCACTTTTGCATCCAATTACACATTTTGATTGATTACTCTTGACATTCATAAAATTAATGTCCATCAAATCAGTGCACCTTTGCATTCAATTATGCATTTCGATTGATCATATGTTTCCATTGTACATACGACACATTCATTCATTCAATCATTCGTTAAACAAATAAAATTAATGTCCATCAGATTAATGCATCTTTGCATTCATTTGTGCGTGTCTGTTTGATTACCTCTAATCATCTATCCTTGTTGTGCATGTGACACATTACATGCATTCATTCTTAAAATGAATAAATGGAGGAAAGCTTTGCCAAGCCAGAGGCCGATTTGAGATGTCAGATGGAACGAACTCAGCAAGAATTAAGGGGCATCATCATCAAGCCCCAACAAGATGTGATGAAAGGAATACTCTAACTGTTTCGGTCCGGTATGAAAGGAGGGAGTGTTGCTCAAGAACCGGGAGACCACTCGGCCACCCCGATCTTTAAGAATCCTCTTGTTATCGGCCCCTCGTCCAGCCCACCCCAAGGGGCATCTTCTGCCCGTCAAGACGAAGCCTGTGCTCAAAGCTCAGCCTAGTATGACCTTCGGAGACATTACATCGCTTCATGGAAGAAGAAGCGATGTTTGAGCAAGTCTGACAGAAATGTTGGTACAACGTGCTTAAACGCGGTAAAGTTTAAGACAATGGATAATTCAAATGTCCATCGAAAATCCATTTTTACGAATGGTCGAAGGAAAATAAATCCTTTGCAAAAATCCAATTCTCATTATTGGTGAAAACTGATTGTACCTAGGGGAATGGTACAACTAGCCCGGAGCAAACGGCTACCGGTAAAGGCGATTCAAATCCGTTAATCCCTGTGCATTTGGGAAAAATGCAAGTCTCGGTTCAAGAAAAGTGAATTGGAGACATTACATCGCTTCATGAAAGAAGAAGCGATGTTTGAACAAATACGATAGAAATGCCAGCATAACGTGCTTAAACGCGATAAAGTTTAAGACAATGGATAATTCAAATGTCCATCGAAAATCCATTTTTACGAATGGTCGAAGGTGTAACATCCTAAAAATTAGCCTAGAAGATTAAGCGAATTATTAGATTAATTTCCTAAATATTCGAATTGAAATTAGGTTCATTATGGATCAAATTGAAATGTAAGTAAATGTACAAGAAGAATTCGGTCAATATGTCTAGTGACCATATCGAACAAGAAAGAAAACCAAAGGCTTGCATGCTAAAGTTAAAGTGCATGGATTAACTCTTGAAATTTCATGTAATGATAGGATTAACAAGATTTTATATAGCTAAAGTGGTATAATTAGGGATGATAATAGGGGAAAATTAGTTGAAGATATGACATGAAAGTCATATCCCATTTAATTTGTCTCCTATTTCTCTCTCTTTCCTCTTCCTTAGCCGGCTACACCAAATCCCACCAACTAAGTCTCAATTGTTCATTCACACACATTCTACAAACATAAAATTTGAGAGGAAACTTGAGAGCTCTCGGTGAAGAAGACAAGAGCTTGCATGGTGGTGAAATCTACTTAGAAAATTTAAAAGAAAATTAAAAATAAGTAGCTTACTCCTTCCCTAGTTCGGTCATTGTAAAAATTGCACTAGATCATATGTTATTATGTGTCTAGAAAATCATAAAGATGATGTCTTTGAAGGTAGTTGCTGAAAAATGTAGAGATTCATAAGAATCCTTAAGGATTAAAAGATATAAAAGATTAAGAGCATGCATGATGTTATGTTGGCAGATTTGGTGGGTTACATGACATGCATCTTTGGAAATTCATAGAAAATTCACTAAGGAGAGTCTAATGCTGAAATTTGGATATATTTTTACCTTGACATGTTTAAAATAGTAGAAAAATTATAAAACAGAGTTCTAATGGATGTATTGAAATCTGGAAAGCATAAATTGATCAACATGCAAAATTGTCCAGCAATGCTTCTAGCTGGACAGTAAACTTTGAAAAATCGTAGAAAATAATCTACTAGGAGTTTTGGTCTGAATTTTTTATATGTTAAAATTGAGTATGTTAATTGAATTTAGGAACAAACGGTGTTCGATTTGGAGTTGTATACAGGAAATACGAAAGGAATTAATTTAGGTGGTCAGAAATGAGTATAAATGAAAAGAAGAGAAATTAGAACATGAGATTTATGAAAGTGGTAAAATTTGATTATATGGAGTATTAATAATTTGAATTACAAACTGTAGGATGTGAAATCCACCAATTTTAGTGGTCAATTTGAAGGATTAAGTGGCTAAATAAAGAAATTAGGAAAATGGGAGCTAGTCGAATTGAACCGAAAAAGTTTAGGGCTGTTTTAAATAAAAAAAATGCAAAATTCAGCCTCTAAATGCATGAATTGAATTCTGAAAATTTGCTATTGCTTGGCTTGAATGCCTTAGATCCTAGAAGCGAAAGGGTCGAAGAGGAAATTGCACCGAGATCGGCTTCAGATCGAGTGAAGGGCATTCGGATACAAAATTAGCTCGGCGAACTGTGAGTGAAACGACTTTAGAGTTGGGATTGGAGTCCCAACTGCCTTAATTTGATTTTAAGTTATAATAAGCATGCAATTCGGACTAATTAATTATTTGATTTTAGTAAGGGAAGAAGGATTAATGAAAAATGATTTTATGCATGTGAATATGTGAATTTTGGTGAATTTATATGCTTGAATTTGATTTGAAATATGATGTTGCTGTGCTGAAATTGAATTGAAATGCATGTCTATTGGACTGATTTTGATTAGGGAAAATTCTGATTATTAGCCTTGTTAAATGTTGGCCGAATGATCAATGTTAATTGAATTGATTGATGTCGTGTATATATATATATATATATATATATATATATATATGTTTGTTTGTTAAGCTCAATTGAAATGTGAATTGTGATATGTGATTGAACCATGTGACTTGGATTTGGATAATGGATATGCTATTTGATGATATAAGATTGAATTGAAAATTTATGAATCCAATCGAAAGGATTGACTATTAAATTCTGAAAATTTCGAATAATGATACGATTGAAATTAAATGTCAATAAGCAAAGCCCTTGGTGTGTATAGTTTGTTCAGGTAGTACGGCTAGCCTAGAGTCTGAGCTCAATAAGAAAATCGGTACGTTAGTGTACTCGATATTGTGGTACGTAAGTGTACCTTCTTGCTTAATGTCTGCGGACATTATGATATGTTATATGTGATACGATTTTGGTACGTGATACCTATTACATGGTGAATTTTGATTCACAAATTATGTTACACGTGATTTGATTACCTAGCATACTCTACTATCCAAGGCATTGCTAAATGAGATAATATGAAATTAAAAGAAATGAAATCTGAAATTGAGATTGATTGGTGTATCCTTTGAATTGGTTAGCAGCATGTTAAATTCGAATTATAAATAATTAAATTATCTGCTACAGTTTGCTGCTGTTTGTTTATTGGAATTGATTAAATTAAATTCATGAAATTGGTTCAATTGGAATATTCGAATATGTTATCGAGATTTCACGAATTGTTGTTCTTGATATGCTATGAAACTTGAAATTGTGATAAGTTGATAATTGGAAGATAAATTGGGTTTCATGGCTTGTATGTGTATCAATGATATGTATGATATGAAAATTTAGTGCTTGCATTCGAATGGAAATTTCATGTTTCACTATGCATATAATTGATTGATAACTATTGTGCATCAATGAATTAGGAATTGGTTGTATTGCTTGAACCATTCGAATGAACTAATGTGCAAAGTGAAATTTTACTGTATGATAATAAGTAATTTATTTGGAAACCGAATAGAATAGGGTTTCCTCACTAAGTACGAGAAGTACTTACCACTCGAACCTTTCCTTCCTTCCCCTAAATTTCAGGTTCTAGCATCGTTGACCTCTACCCGATTTCTACTCGTACGAAACTTAAGTATGATTTTCCCTGTCTTTGTCGTGCTTATGATGGGTGGCCTAGCGTTCAGCATGTTAGTTCAGTTTGGTCTGATGGTTATATTTATGAACTATTACTTTGGTTCGATATGAACTTTCTAGTATGTTTCCCTCTATTTTGATATGTATGTAAGGGGTAAATATTTGGGGTATAGATCGCCCACGTATATGTTTGGGGCTTGATTCTTTTTGTTGAAATCACTTTTTGTATAGGCAACCTATAGGTTTAGCCGATGTAGTACCCCAGGTTTATTTTGTAAAAAGGGAAACTAGAAACGATATGGATGATATGGATCGGATATGATATGATATATATATATATATATATATATATATATATATATATATATATATATATATATATATATATATATATATATAAGTATGATGAATGTTTCGGCTATATATTGATTGGAATTGTTTTATATGCTATCATGTAAAGTAATTAAATTATTTGAAATTGGACTATATGTATAGTATTCGAATGGTTTAAATTGGAGAATTGGGAAATTGAAATTGTGTAATCCGAATGGAATGAATTATGTGGCATTCGAATGAATTTAGAACTTAAAATTAGACCTTAATTGAATTGTATAACAATTGAAACATAGTTGGTTATTGTAATCGAATTAGATTATATACGATGTCCAATTCGATAGGAAATGAATTAAGTTATCCGTTTGTATTAGAAATTGTTATGAAATTGGAATTGAAATCAATTAAATGAGTAGTATTTAAATGTTTGGGTTGTACTTAATGGTTTAGATAGAAATTAATTATGACTATCCTATTGATCGAATGTTTAAAGGATTTTACATGTGTTATATGAAATTGAGTGATTGCAATTAGAGTAATTTGAATAGATGTATTCAAATAAAAAAATATTATACGAAAATTGTTAACCCCTTCCGCTGCCTAATCCGAATCCGTTATAAGTTAATATAACGCTCATTGCCCCTAAACCGGGGTGAGGGGTGTTATAGAAGGAAAATAAATCCTTTGCAAAAATCTAATTCTCATTATTGGTGAAAACTGATTGTACCCAGGGGAATGGTACAACTAGCCCGGAGCAAACGACTACCGGTAAAGGCAATTCAAATTCGTTGATCCCTGTGCATTTGGGAAAAATGCAAAAGAAATAAGCTGAGCTGTAGATTTTTTATCATAACGAGAGTTTCATTTTGTTATTTAGAAAATATTTTGGTATTCATTGATTCTTTAAACATTTCATTTATTATTATTATAAGCTTACTCTTGTTTCCTATTACACATGTATATACTTTTTGTAAGATTAACTTTAATTCAATTTAAAAAGATTTTTTTTCCTGAAAAGCCGAATGTTGTGAGGATACTAAATATGAAAACCTTATGTTCTACTTAGGCCAATGGAGGAATGACAATGAGTGTTCAGGAATAATGGGCCACTCCCATTGAGTGAATTTTTCCTCTCGGGCATTGTCGTTCAAGGTCCTTGAATGAAGTGATAACCCTAAAACTTCTACCACATGAAGACCAATTTTGATATTTGTGTATGGGAGGACATTTGGCATTCCTTCAATTCCATTCACATAGAAAGAAAATGAAAAAAAAAACCATTGTTCGTTTGAGCCTGTTAAACTTTTTTTCCTTTTGATTGAACCCAAATCAAGGATCACCCCTACACCGGGGGCAGATGAGATATAAGGCTATGGACAAATAAATGACATTGGATTCGGATTATGCTATGAGGATGATGTCTTGTGAACTAATGGGGATTAAAAGATGACACTTTCAGTTTGAGCAGCAAAAACATCAAAAGGAAACGGCGAAAGAAAAGTTGGCGCTCAAAGAGCTACTCAAATCAGGTCAAAAGTTACCGACATAAAAGTTGAAGAAATCAAAAGCAAAAGCTAAAGTGAAAAGTGCAATTTTGAAAAGAGAGAGAAGAAGATTAAAAAAAGGGGAAAGAGGATTCCCTATCCAAATGAATCTCTGCTTAGATGAGCCTTGAAAGATTGTTCGCCTTTGATCAAAAGCCTGCACTAACACAATGCGAAGGTGCAATTTGATTCGAAATTACGCTTGATAAAAGGAAATGAACTCTAGGGTGAAAACCCCAACAACGGGGCAGTCTAGAGCGATCCAAAGAAACAAGAGAAGAAATAGCATTTCATTTGAGCATAATATGGAGACTTCCCGTTGGAAAAATTGATCATTGGTTTCACCACCCTTAAACACTTGTTTGGGCCTATTTACCCTTTCTTTCGTAGCCGTGAGCCTTAGCCTACATTACAAACCATAAAAGACCATTTGGACCATACACGGACGGATAAATTTGTTTTCAGATCACATCCCGCCTATCGGGGTTAACCTTTCTTCAAGGATTGCCACACTTCTAATGCCTGATTGAGATCAGAAGAGAGGGAAGGATGGGGCATGGTGAGTTAGTGAGCTAAAGAGAGCCACTTTTAAATTAGGTGGAAACTGGGAATGGGAGTCGCTCCTCTCGGAAGCCTAATAGCCCAGAAAAGATTTCATATGTGCATTCCTGCAACATTCAGAAAATGTCATTCGGGTCGACCTTTTTTTCAAAGACCCAAAACTTGATTTTCTTAAATATCACTTGCCGTGATCCTTTAAAATGTATATATATACATAATGAATTTTTATTATTTTCATAAGTCTCCTATATTGGAATGAACAAGCGGACTGACCATGGCTTAGGTAAAGCCATCGGTACCCCAAGGGGCATCTTTGTCCGTGGGGCAGCTAGGGCTTTACACATAGGATTCCAAATCAGTGAGAGATGGCATACAGCTTGAAGGTACTGGGCTAATGATTCTGATTGCGATTCAGGCCATTGGACTCAGGGAATAAGCAACACAAGTTGGGGGCAGGTTTTGTCAAGACACGAGATTGATGAGTGGTTGTAGTCCCAAGATGGTGACCACCGACCTTACAGAATAAAGACAAACTAAATTCATGCATATTTTCTTCATGAAATATGCTCATGCATCATTGATAGTTAGACATCCCCATGTTAGGAGCATGCTAACTCATACCACCATAGCATTTTGCTCATTTTGAACAGGTATTTGAAGATTGATAAAGGGGTGGATCTACGGCTCTACGAGAAGAGAAATAGATCTCAAGAATCCTTTGACTGATATCAAGGTTCTTAATCCTTGATTTTTTATCCTTTCTAAAGGATGTTTTTCTCAAAACAATTTCTCAATTTTTATCCTTCCTAAAGGATAATTTTTCTTAAAATTGGATTTCTCAATCCTATCCTTCCTAAATGATGTTTTTCTTAAAACCCGATTTCTCAATCGTATCCTTCCTAAAGGATAGATTTTCTTAAAACTCGATTTCTCAATCGTACCCTTTCTAAAGGATGTTTTTCTCCAAACTCCGATTTCACAATCGTATCCTAAAGGATGTTTTTCTTAAAACTGGATTTCTCAATCCTATCCTTTCTAAAGGATGTTTTTCTTAAAACCCGATTTCTCAATCGTATCCTTCCTAAAGGATAGTTTTTCTTAAAACTCGATTTCTCAATCGTACCCTTTCTAAAGGATGTTTTTCTCCAAACTCCGATTTCACAATCGTATCCTAAAGGATAGTTTTTCTTAAAACTCGATTTCTCAATCGTATCCTTTCTAAAGGATGTTTTTCTCAAAACTCCATTTCATTCCTTTCGATAGGATATTTTTCTCAAAAATCCAAATTCCTCAATTTTGCCCTTTCTAAAGGGACGCTTTTCTCAAAATTTAAATTTCTCAATTTTATCCCCTTGGAATGTTATTTTAATAATAAAAAAAATTAGGTTTCCTGATTTTTAAATTAAAAGAAAAGAAAAAAAAAGTGAGAAGAGAGAAAAAGTAAATCAAAAAAGGGAAAAAAGAAAAAACAAGAAAGAAAAAGAAAAGAATAATAGGTAAAAGAGAGAAAGAAGAAAAGGGAAAAAAGAGAGAAAAGAGAAAAGGAAAAGAATGAGAGGAAATAAGAAGAGAGAGAAAAAGAAAGTAAACGAGAGAAAATAAAAAGATAAAAGAGAGAATAAAAAAGGGAAGAAGAGAGAAGAAAGAAAAAATAAGAAAGAAGGAAAAAGAGAAAAAGCAAAGAAAAAAAAGAAAAAAGAGAAATAAAAGGAAAGGAAAAAAAAAGAGAGAAAATAGAAAAAAAGAGAGAAAGGAAAAGGGACAAAGATAAAGAAGAAAAACAAGAAGAAAAACAAGAAGAAAAACAAGAAGAAGAAGAAAAGGAAGAAAAGAAAAAAGAAAGAAAAGAAAAAAGAGAAGAAGAAAAGAAGGAAAGAAGAAAGAAGAAGAGAAAAGAGACCCACAACAAAGATTTCCGAGCAGAAGAGCCAGAAGGCCTGCTCAGTTTGTTTTTGCCACCACGGGGAAAACAAGTTATTTGGATTTATTCTTTGCCGCTTAGGGATAATGAATCAACTATGTCCTTTGCCGCTCATGGAGGACAAGCCAACGTTGTCCAGTTTGCTTTCGCCGCTCCGGGAAAGTACGCTATTGGAAGTTTATTCTTTGCCGCTTAGGGAGAATAAATCAGCTATGTCCTTTGCCGCTCAGGGAGGACATGCCAATGTTGTCCAGTTTGCTTTCGCCGCTCCGGGAAAGTACGCTATTGGAAGTTTATTCTTTGCCGCTTAGGGAGAATGAATCAGCTATGTCCTTTGCCGCTCAGTGAGGACATGCCAACGTTGTCCAGTTTGCTTTCGCCGCTCCGGGAAAGTACGCTATTGGAAGTTTATTCTTTACCGCTTAGGGAGAATGAATCAGCTATGTCCTTTGCCGCTCAGGGAGGACATGCCAACGTTGTCCAGTTTGCTTTCGCCGCTCTCGGAAAGTACGCTATTGGAAGTTTATTCTTTGACGCTTAGGGAGAATGAATCAACTATGTCCTTTTCCGTTCAGGGAGGACATGCCAACGTTGTCCAGTTTGCTTTCGCCGCTCCGGGAAAGTACGCTATTAGAAGTTTATTCTTTGCCGCTTAGGGAGAATGAATCAACTATGTCCTTTGCCGTTCAGGGAGGACATGCCAACATTGTCCAGTTTACTTTCGCCGCTCCGGGAAAGCAAGCTATTGGAAGTTTATTCTTTGCCGCTTAGGGAGAATGAATCAACTATGTCCTTTGCCGTTCAGGGAGGACATGCCAACGTTGTCCAGTTTGCTTTCACCGCTCCGAGAAAGCACGCTATAGGGAGTTTATTCTTTGCCGCTTAGGGAGAATGAATCAACTATGTCCTTTGCCATTCAGGGAGGACACACCAACGCTACCGACTTTGTTCCCACCGCTTCGGAAGAGCAAATGTAGTTTCAGGCGAAGAATTTCATACTCCCCGCATCCTGATCTGAGAGCAAAAGAGTTCAAGGATCCCTAGACAGAAGAGCTAGAAGGCCTGTCCAGTTTGCTTTCGCCGCTCCGGGAAAGCACGCTATTTGAAGTTCATTCTGTACCGCGTAGGAAGAATGAATCGACTTTGTCCTTTTCCGTTCAGGGAGGATACGCCGACGCTACCCACTTTGTTTCTGCCGCTTCGGAGGAGCAAATCACCCAAACAAGGAAGTTGGACAAAATTAGTGCTTATGGTCTTTGCTTTATTCTTGTTCCACAAGGATAAGCAAAGAGGGGCAACTATAATCACTAATTTTGTCCGGGATAATTAACCCTTACATATGTTTAAATAAGAAGGGGCTTTGTTTATTCACTTTGGGCTTTGTTTAACTTAATACATATATATATATATACATATTATTTATGAGAATTAGTGGTTACCATTATCAATCTACCATCACTCATCATTATACCATAGCCCTATTGTCACATAACATATATTAATATTATTATTAATATTATCATCTCTTTTATTACTATAAGATATATCGCTATCATAAGTATTATTACCATTATTAGTATTATCTATTATATTATTATTAATATCTAATATATTATTATTATTATTATTATTATTATTATTATTATTATTATTATTATTATTGATATCCATATTATTATTATTGGACCGAATATGAAAACCCAAAACTATATATTAATAAATAAACAAGCCCAATTCATACATAATATAAATAAAGCCCACAATTTATTTATTTAAAGTCCATATTACATAATATAAAAGCCCAAAAATATTATACATACATTACGACCCGTTTAGGCCCAGAAAATAAACCCTAATCTGCTAAAAACCCTAATCTAATATGCCTCTTGTCTTTGCAGCTGCCCCCTCTCCACCGTCAGATCTGATCTAGATCTGATGGTCCAGATTGCACCGGGGCATGAGAAACCCTAGAGGCCCTTCCTCGAGCTCCAGCGCCGCAGCAGATCCACCGTCGGATCGGGATCTTGATCAACGGCCAGGATTAGGACTTGCCCAAGCGCGTGTGAACCACGCGCGTCGATTCAGTCTCCATACGCGTGCGTGCATCGCACGCCCACCTCTACAGCTGCCCAGATCGATCCACGGTCGTTTGATGCCTCTCTGGTCCCCCTCGTACGAGCCTCTCGGCAGCCACATCACATGCACAAAAAACAAATGTCAGAAAACGCAACGAAGAATTCAGAGGCAGTAACTGAAATCGTACGAGGCAAAGAAATCAAGAATCACGCAGAAGAATGCCAACACAAATTATCAGCAATTGCCAGCAAATATCTTAGGAATTATACGTAATTAGAAAAAGAGGAAAAAGAGTTATTTTCGGGCTATTTAAACCCAAACCTGTAATGTAATAAGGAGAGGTTTTTTAGAGAGCATTAGAGGATCCCATTCAGAAAATTTGAGAGAGAAGTTTGTAATCGGAGAGCATGAGAGGCTTTTCAGAGAGTTCTTAGAGAGTTTTCTTGTAATCGTAAGCTTCAATCAATACAAGCAAGACAGAAATTTCCAAGGGGCTGCCGCATTTCAAAATCACGCCCGAGGCCCTCCAACCTTTTCAAGTGTTTTCAATCTCGCCCCTTCTTCATTCTAATCGATGATCGGATGGGTTAATTCCCATTCCTGTCCCCGTGGCTTTTCGTCTTCTTCTATTTGGGTCCCATTTATCAGATTTTTAACTTGGTTTAATCACCATTATGGCCCCTGGCAGTTTCCTTTTATTTACTTTGCTTTTCATTTTTGCCATATGATATGTTGTTCATGCATTTAGCTTTTTTATTTGATATCGAATATATGTTTTGCATGCCATGTTAGTTATATTAGGTTGTTATCCATGCCTTTTATTATGTTTCTTTTTCATGCATCATATATATGTTATTTTGCATATTGTTATGTGCATTTATTTTGCCATGTTGTTATGTTCATTTAATGTAAATATATGATATGTGGTTAATGTTTTTTTATATATGGTTGTATGATTTTACATGTATTTTTGATGTATAGTTAGCTTCATTCTATGCATTGTTTGTTCTTTTTATGATTGCTCGAATATATGTTTGTGACATGCATTCTTAGATGTCATTCATGCGACTTTTGGTATCCCGGTTGCTAGATAATTAATTAATTTTAAATATACCCAAAGAGAGGTATTAATTAACCCCGGTATCCGAAAAACGACAGTCCTAGCTTAATGGATGTCGATCGAATATTTGGGTTAATCCTCACCGTCTCTAGGCAAGCGAAAGCGTAAAAATGAAAATAACACGCATCATCCTTTATTTGTCTGCATCATGCATAAAGGTGACGTACGGGATCCGAACCCTAAACTAACACGGCAGTCAGTCTTATATGATGTCGGTTTAGTCTTTGGTCCGGTGTACCATCATCCTTTTCAATTAAATGTTTAATTAATTCCAACGCCACAATTCGATATAGCCCACTCTATTTAAGTCACATTTTCAACTAAGAACATTTTTATTAAATTCACTTTGGTTTGTAAATAATTTCTATCGATCAAAAGGCAACAAGTTATTTGGTACCGATTTCCGGGCGTGATGGGGGTGCTAACCCTTCCCCACACGTAACCAACTCCCGAACCCATTTTTTTCACGAATCTCTGGTTTTGTGGTGTCCTGCCTACCTTAGTGGCCGGTGGCGACTCCAATTTTTACAGTTTTCCAAAATGCGGATTTCCCCCCCCCCCCCCCTTTTTTTAAATAAAACCCTTTCCAAGAAGAAAATAGTGATAAGGCCCCATTTAGCAGTTTTTCCCCCGGAAAAAACCTTATCGACAGTATATAAAATGTATATTTTAAACATTATTTTTAAAAATATAAAAGAATTGATGATATAAACGATGATAAATGAATAATTTTGCTCAAAAGTATTTTTGAAAAAGTTAAAAGCTATAAAATTCAACTTTTGAAAAACGTTTTTCAAATTAAGCTGAAAAACACTTTTGACTTGAAAAAGCTACATGTTCTATATTACTTTTTGGTACTAAAAGTACTTTTAAAAATATTTTAAAAAATAGAGTTAAAATTTAAACTTTTTCTATCAACTTCTGGTATATTATAATTTTATTTTTGTTATATTGTTATTAATTTTAATGGTATTAATAATTGAAGTTCAAATTATAAACCTAAAAAGTTTAGAGATTCAAGTTCTCTATTGCTTTTTAAACTAATTTTTGGTGTCAAAAACATTGTCCATACTAAAAGCAAGTTATACAAAACAAGTAGGGTTGTAAACGAACTGAATATTCAATGAATTGTTTGTGAACCGTTCAGTGAGGAGTTTGTTTATGTTCGTTTATTTATTAAATAAACGAATATGAACACAAGAACGAACAAATGACTCGTCCATTCATTTACGTTCGTGAACGTTCGGTAATCCGCTCGTTTAAGTTTATTCACATATGTCCATTTATATTTATTATTTTTCATAACAAAAATATTATATTTAAAAAATTAAAAACATATATTAAAAATATGAAATAAAAATAAAAAATTAACAATACTCAATGTTTGTTTGTGTTGTTTACGTTCGTTTATCATGTTAAAGAACGAATATAAACGAACACGAACAAGCTACATTCTTTAACGAACAAACAAAAACAAGAAATTATGTTTGTTTAGTCGTTCATGTTCGTTTGTTCAATTAAAATTAAAAGAACGGAAAAGAACATACTATCATTTGTGTTCGTTCAATTCGTTTATGGGCCTTAAAATAAGGTTAATAACTGTAACCCCCTCGTCCCGGTCTGGCCATATGACCGGTCCGAGTAGGCCACACGGGGAAAACTGAAGCGAAACCCGTTAAGGTTCCCCCTCGGTTAGCGACCCTATTTTTTTTCTTCATTTTAATCTTGTCTAGAGGAGTATTGAATCCTAGGTGATCACGACAGCGGAAAACATCCATAGGAAAAATCACATTCGAACCACAACCATACATAATCAGTCCATTTTTAAGCTTACAGGGCAGACCGTATCGGTACACCAACTAGGGGTATCGATACGCCCTGACCCGATTAACCCAAAGAGTCAACTCCGGGAAGACCGTATCGATACAGCCCTTGAGCGTATCGATACGCCCTTCTCGGTCAACTCTTCTAGGTCAACGGAGTAGAACCGTATCGATACGCATAAACCCCGTATCGGTACGCCCTACTCTTACCCATTTTCTCACAATTCCAGTGAGTTGGGAGGGTATCGGTACCCCCAGGGTAGCGATACGCCAGGCTAAAATCCTGGCATTTGGGCAAGGCCGTATCGATACGACCCTTAGGCGTATCGATACGCCCTGCTCTGCAAGTCCATAAATTTTAACTCAACGACCCCAAACACGACTCTAGATGCATTTTTGGACTCTCCTATGCACGTACAAACATTTATATAACATACAACAACCAAGGGAGGCAATCAAAAACAATAGAAAGACATCCAAACATGACATTCATACAAAAGGGCAATTTTAGCATATATGGTCATACATGAGGGCTCAAAAGGCAAAAAGGCACAAGTCATCACAATAAGGTTTGCACTCACCAACAAGGCAACCTAAACATCTAAAAGGCATGCCACTACACACAAACATTCATCATGGCATATCATGCTTTTACAAACCAAAGTTAATTCGAAACATCAACACATCAATGAGTCATACATAGCTCATACAAAACACCCTTGCCACATTGCTAAACTACTACATAATTATGAACCGTACTTGAGCAACAAACTTGGAAAGCCCTTCTTGCCTTGCTCCGAGCTAACACCACGCTAATGATCTGCATTGTTGAAAATTGAGAGCGTAAGTTATAAGCTTAGTGAGGATGCTCTAAAAACCGAAAACATCAACAATGCAGGGTTCAAGCATGTAAATCCTAATCTCACATACAACATACATTGGTAAATAATCAAGTAGTCCTAGCTAGTCTTTCAAGAGTCATAATATGGCATCTTACATCATACTAAGCTCTAACCTCATATATCAACATCATATGAACAAGTTTAATTGGCCACTATTAGTTTACCCGGATGTGCGGATTAAATCTCAAAAATCACTTTACCTCGGTGGGATTACACTCATCACCGGACCTTGCATGGGCGGGATTCCACTCGTCACCACATGCCCTACGGATGGGATTCCACTCATCATCCCGTAGAATATATAAAAGCTTCCGGTGGAATATTACATCACCGTACTCCTCGTTGATGACTTAACGCCATCAAGGCCACGTACGTTTTGACTCAATTTGTGTGCACACTAATCCTAATGATCGATTATTTACACCCGGTAAGTTAATTAGTGTCAATTTTCATTTACCACATCACATATCCATCAACCATATCTCATGCTCATCACATACACATATCATGGCATACATGTGCAAATCAACCACATATCTCAAGAGCATAAGTAGGCAAGCACAAGCATTTAATAGAAACCAAGAGTTAAGTTAACAATTTAAATCTACATGGAAATGGCCTACCAAGCACATTTCAACTCATACACCACACACACTCGAACCAAACTTTAAAACATGTTTAAAGTCACTCACCACCCTTCCTTAGCAACCAAAGTAAGCCTCCTACAAGCCCAGATTCGATCCCAATGTTCCTTCGACGTCTCCTCTTGCTTCTAGCCAACCAAAAACACAACCATTATTCCCAATCAATGCTAAAATTCAATCAACACTCAACCCTTAAGCTCAAACTAACTTCAACCAATTTCCCAATCAAATTAATCCCCCAAATATACCCATTTTCGTGCTCCCTCAAACCCTAGCTGAAAATTCCATTTTCAATCATCCAAATGGCCCCCAAATGGTCCCAAAACATCCTCCTAACATGCATAAACCATCAGCCCTCTAATTACAACCTAAAACCCACCAAAAACCAAGTTTTTGACACCTTAAAAATTGCTTCAAGAACCCATTTCGGGTTTTCACCCAAACCTAACCATTTTAACATATAATGTACATTTTAATGTGATTAAGCTAAAACCCAACTTTATATTTCAAAACGAATTGAAAATCTTCATAAAAACTCAAACTTTTACTAAACCCTAACATTTCAAAAGTTCATAGTTTGAAAATCTATGACCATGGATAGATAGGAAATGAAGAGGAGAGTTAGAAAATGTTTTTACCTCTCAAAATGGCCTTGGAATGAAGTTGAAAATCAATGGAATAGTGACTTTTGAGTTGGGAGAGTTTGAAAAGGGGATTTGGGGTTTCTAATGTTGGAAGGGGAGTGGGGTGAGAAGATGACAACTTTTTAAAAGTTGTCTTGCTTTTAAAATTCTTTTGGGTCAAATTACCACATTGGTCCCTCCCCCTTTTTTTATCAAATTTCAATTAACTCAAGTCAAGGTCAAAGTGATTTAATTTAATTTTTCCGACTCGGACCACTAACCCGACTAACTCCTAACCCCAAAACACGGGTGTTACAACTCTCTCCCACTTAAGGAATTTCGTCCTCGAAATTACCTGACTGAAAGAGATACGAAAACATCTTTTCCATATCCTCCTTCCTCTCCCAAGTGGCCTCGTCCACACCTCGACGTTGCCACCGCACTTTTACTAATTCAATCGATCTACCCCGCAACACCTTACTGTCAGAAGCTAAGATCTCAACTGGTTCTTCCTCATAAGTCAAATCCGGATTCAATTCAATCTCCTCTACGGGCATGACATGTGATGGATCGGACCTATACTTACGGAGCATCGAAACATGGAATACATCGTGTATCTTCTCTAGCTCGGATGGCAAACGCAACTGATAAGCAACCGGACCAACCCTCTTCACAATCTCATACGGTCCTATGTACCTCGGACTCAACTTCCCTTTTCGGCCAAATCTCACCACTTTCTTCCACGGGGACACTTTCAAGAACACCTTTTCACCACTGAGAACTCAACTTCCTTCCTCTTCAGGTCGGCATAGGACTTCTGCCTATCCGAAGCAGCCTTCAATCGATCACAAATCAATTTTACCTTGTCAGTTGTCCCCTTGAGCAAATCCGGCATAGGTAACAACTTCTGTCCCACTTCGGCCCAACAAACTGGAGTTCTACACTTTCGGCCATACAAGGCCTCATACAAAGCCATCTGAATACTCGACTGAAAACTATTATTGTAAGCAAACTCAACTAGAGGCAAATGCTTCTCCCAAGTACCCTGAAAGTCAATGATACAACAACGCAACATATCCTCTAAGATCTGAATAACTCTCTCTGACTAGCCATCTGACTGAGGATGATAAGACGTGCTGAAGTTCAGACGGGTACCCAAAGCAGTATGCAAACACTCCCAAAATCGAGATGTAAATCGCGGATCTCTATCTGACACAATGGACTTTGGCACACCATGCAGTCTAACAATCTCACCAATGTACAAATCGGCCAATCTATCTAAGGTGTAAGTAGTATTGACTGCCAAGAAGTGAGCACACTTCGTAAAACGATCCACTATCACCCAAACTGAGTTCTTCTTCGTAGGAGTCAAAGGCAAACCCGAAACAAAGTCCATGGTGATGTTCTCCCATTTCCATTCCGGAATTCTCAACGGCTGTAACAAACCTGAGGGAACTTGATGTTCCGCCTTCACTCTCTGACACACTAAGCACTTACTCACAAAGTTGGATACATCTCTCTTCAAGCCAACCCAAAAGTACTCATTCTTCAAGTCACGGTACATCTTCGTACTTCCAGGATGCATAGCAAACGGACTACTGTGGGATTCAGTCAAAATCGTACGTCTCAAGTCACTATCCTCTGGCACAACTATTCTATCCTTGAAACATAAAACCCCATCGGTACTGAAATTGTAGTCTGAAGATCTACCCTCGGCTATATCTTGCACGTGAGGTGCCAAAGATCTATCTAAGAGCTGCTTCTCTCTAATCAACTGACCTAGAGTAGGACTAACCTGAAGCTCGGCTACCAAGCCACCATCTCCGGACAAGCTCAATCTAGCGAACATGGCTCTCAAATCCACGACTATCTTTCTACTCAATGCATCAGCCACTACATTGGCCTTACCCGGATGGTACTCAATGGTAAGATCATAGTCTTTTAGCAACTCTAACAACCTACGCTGTCTGAGATTCAAATCTCGCTGAGTCATAATGTATTTCAAACTCTTGTGATCGGTGTACATTGTGCATTTCTCACCGTACAAATAATGCCTCCAAATCTTCAGAGCAAACACAACTGCAGCTAACTCTATGTCATGGGTCTTCAACTGTCTTGAGGCATAAGCCATTACTCTCTTGTCTTGCATAAGAACACATCCTATCCCTACATAAGAAGCATCACTGTAAACTACATAGTCCTTCCCGGACTCTGGCTGATTCAAGATCAGTGCTTGGGTTAAAGCTTCTTTCAATTTCTCAAAGGCTCTCTGTCTTGCATCTGTCTACTCAAACTGAACACTCTTCTAAAGTAACTGTGTCAACGGAGCGGCTAACTTCGAGAAACCTTCTACAAATCTTCTATAGTATCCAGCTAAGCCTGGGAAGCTACGTACCTCTGTTACAGACTTCGGTTGCTTCCATTCAACAATGGCCTCAATCTTCTTCGGATCAACTCTAATCCCATCGGCTGACACTACATGTCCTAGGAAGACTACCTCTCAGATCCAGAATTCACACTTGCTTAGCTTCACATATAACTGGTGATCTAGCAAAGTCTTCAAAACTAGTCTCAAGTGTTGGTCATGCTCTTCTTCAGTTCGCGAGTACACCAAAATGTCATCTATAAACACAACTACAAACTGATCTAGGTACTGATGAAAAATCCTATTCATCATATCCATGAAAGCAGCCGGTGCATTAGTCAACCCAAAAGGCATGACTAAAAACTCACAGTGACCATACCTAGTCCTAAAGGCCGTCTTCGGTACATCAACCTCTCTTACCTTTAGCTGGTAGTAACCCGATCTCAAGTCAATCTTCGAAAAGACTGATGCTCCCCTCAACTGATCAAACAAGTCATCAATTCTAGGCAACGGATACTTATTCTTCACTGTCAACTGATTCAACTGTCTGTAATCTATACACATTCTCATGCTTCCATTTTTCTTCTTCACAAACAAAACTGGTGCACCCCAAGGTGAAGAACTAGGTCGAATGAAACCTCTATCTGTCTCTTGCAACTGAGTCTTCAACTCTTTCAATTCTTTCGGTGTCATATGATACGGAGCAATCGAAACAGAAGCCGAATCAGAATAAGTCTCAATGGTGAACTCTACCTCTCTGTCCGGTGGTAACCCTGGCAGCTCTTCCGGAAACACACTAGGAAAGTCACATACTGTCCGGATGTCTTGAGGTCTGACCTCACTCATGTTAGGGTTCATCACATACGTCAAGTATGCTTCACACCCCAACTCAACTAACTTCTTAGCCTCTAAGACTGAAACTACATTGGACAAGAACTTCACGTTCTCACCCACCACTACAATCTCATAATCATCTGTGAGCCTCAAAGAAATCCTCTTAGTTTCAAAATCTATCCTAGCTCTATGCTCCGTGAGCCAATCCATACCCAAAATTACGTCAAAACCATAGAAAGGAAGCTCCATCATATCCACTGGAAACACATGTCCCTGAACCATCAACGGACACCTTCTGTACATTTTTCTAACTACTACCGTGTCCCCAAAAGAACTAGTAACACTAACTCCTACCTCTAACATCTCACAAGGCAAATTCAAAGACTGTGCATGCTCACTCAATATGTAGGAATATGTAGACCCAGAGTCAATCAAAGAAAGCAAACCCAAAGACTGTATCGAGAAGTTACCTGCGATCACATCGGTGTCATGCTGATCCCCACGCTGAGCGTAAACTCTGGCCTGACCTCCGCCCTCCGGCTGGACTGCAACTACATGTGCTATATTCCTCTAACCATCGTTCCTCGGCTGGAAGTTACCTCTACCGCGCCCGCGGCCTCTCTGAAAGTCATTGGCTCTAGCAGGAGACTGAGCTGGTGCCTGTCCCACCTGATGTGGACAGTCACGCTTAATATGATCCCTAGCTCCACAACTCCAACACGAGTGGAAATTTCCCCAACACTCACCGGTGTGGTTCCTCCCGTAAGTAGCACATGTGGGCAACTTCCCACCAGCTCTCTGGCCCTGTTGGCCCCTACCGTGGTTACCGCCACCACGCCTATGATCATAGTGATGCCTATTGTCCTGATGCCTCTTGGCATCACCTCTATCAAAGTCACTGGACCTCTTACCCGAACTAGAACCACCAGATCGTTTGGTCAAGCCCAAACCGTGCTCTAAGTCCTTGGCCCTTGCGACCAAAACATCAAAATCAGTGTAGTCTGAAGCTAGAGTATACCTTTTGATCTCTTCATTCAGCCCATAACGGAAACGGTTACATCGTTCCACCTCAGTAGGAACAAGCTCAAAAGCATACTGACTCAGTCTGACAAATCGGATCTCATAATCGGTCACAGACATACTCCTCTGAAGCAATGCCCTAAACTCTCTCTTCCTCTCATCGAGGCATCGTGGACCCAGATACTTCTTACGGAATGCTGACTCAAAGAACTCCCAAGTAATCTCGGCCTCATCCATACCCGTAGTAATGGTGACCCACCAAGTGTAGGCATCACCTTGAAGTAGAGACTCAACGCACCCCAACTTGCGCTCTCCAGTACACCCCATCTGAGCGAGAATACGGACAGTCTTCTCAAACCACAACTCAGACCTCTCCGGTGTAGCCCCTCTGAACTCTTCGGCCCCTAAACCACGGAGTCTCTCTAACGACAAGCCAGTGCCCTCTCCCTGATGATGTGCTGCTGCCTGACCCCCAGTTACTGCAGCCTGAAATGCCCCGGCTATCGCCTGAACCAACGGAGCTAAGTCTATTCCGACCGGTCCTTGGCCACCTTGGCCTCCCTGAGGTCCCTCTCCTTCGGCCTCGCCTCCTACTCTAGGTGGAGGAGGTGGTGGAAGAGCTCCAACTCCAACCACATGCTCTCCCACTTGAGCCTCAACCCTAACTACTTGCTCAACTCTTAGAGCCGCTGCCCGTGGTTCTGGTCGAACCATCCTAGGTCTCCCACGTGGTCTCATGATACAGCTAGCAAGGTATAAACTACAACAACAAACAAATAAGGATTACGTTAGCCAAAGAAAGGGTCCAATAGTGCTCAAGTACTCCCTTTTCTACAAAAACCTTTTTAAATTAGTAATAGTAGCAATGGGCACACACTCTACACCAGACGCAACAATGCATGTTTCAAAACATCATACAAACAGTCAAATAACAAGATTTCATGGCAAGGCATGCATCGAACAACACAATCATTTAACACATCAAGCTTGCCTCACTTATCTGCCCGAGGTCTCGGTAATCTCAGGCTTTGATACCAACAAATGTAACCCCCTCGTCCCGGTCTGGCCGGATGACCGGTCCGAGTAGGCCACACGGGGAAAACCGAAGTGAAACCCGTTAAGGTTCCCCCTCGGTTAGCGACCTTAATTTTTTTCTTCATTTTAATCTTGTCTAGATGAGCATTGAATCCTAGGTGATCACGACAGCGGAAAACATCCATAGGAAAAATCACATTCGAACCACAACCATACATAATCATTCCATTTTTAACCTTACAGGGCATACCGTATCGGTACACCAACTAGGGGTATCGATACGCCCTGACCCGGTTAACCCAAAGAGTCAACTCCGGGAAGACCGTATCGATACAGCCCTTGAGCGTATCGATACGCCCTTCTCGGTCAACTCTTCTAGGTCAACGGAGTAGAACCGTATCGATACGCGTAAACCCCGTATCTATACGCCCTACTCTTACCCCTTTTCTCACAATTCCAGTGAGTTGGGAGGGTATCGGTACCCCTAGGGTAGCGATACGCCAGGCTAAAATCGTGGCATTTGGGCAAGGCCGTATCGATACGGCCCTTAGGCGTATCGATATGCCCTGCTCTGCAAGTCCACAAATTTTAACTCAACGACCCCAAACACGACTCTAGATGCATTTTTGGACTCTCCTATGCACGTACAAACATTTATACAACATAAAACAACCAAAGGAGGCAATCAAAACCAATAGCAAGACATCCAAACATGGCATTCATACAAAAGGGCAATTTTAGCATATATGGTCATACATGAGGGCTCAAAAGGCCAAAAGGCACAAGTCATCACAATAAGGTTTGCACTCACCAACAAGGCAACCTAAACATCTAGAAGGCATGCCACTACACACAAACATTCATCATGGCATATCATGCTTTTACAAACCAAAGTTAATTCGAAACATCAACACACCAATGAGTCATACATAGCTCATACAAAACACCCTTGCCACATTGCTAAACTACTACATAATTATGAACCGTACTTGAGCAACAAATTTGGAAAGCCCTTCTTGCCTTGCTCCGAGCTAACACCACGCTAATGATCTGCATTGTTGAAAATTGAGAGCGTAAGCTATAAGCTTAGTGAGGATGCTCTAAAAACCGAAAACATCAACAATGCAGGGTTCGAGCATGTAAATCCTAATCTCACATACAACATACATTGGCAAATAATCAAGTAGTCCTAGCTAGTCTTTCAAGAGTCATAATATGGCATCTTACATCATACTAAGCTCTAACCTCATATATCAACATCATATATCAACATCATATGAACAAGTTTAATTGGCCACTATTAGTTTACCCGGATGTGCGAATTAAATCTCAACAATCACTTTACCTCGGTGGGATTACACTCATCACTGGACCTTGCATGGGCGGGATTCCACTCATCACCACATGCCCTACGGATGGGATTCCACTCATCATCCCGTAGAATATATAAAAGCTTCCGGTGGAATATTACATCACCGTACTCCTCCTTGATGACTTAACGCCATCAAGGCCACGTACGTTTTGACTCAATTTGTGTGCACACTATTCCTAATGATCGATCATTTACACCCGGTAAGTTAATTAGTGTTAATTTTCATTTACCACATCACATATCCATCAACCATATCTCATGCTCATCATATGCACATATCATGGCATACATGTGCAAATCAACCACATATCTCAAGAGCATAAGTAGGCAAACACAAGCATTTAATAGAAACCAAGAGTTAAGTTAATAATTTAAATCTACATGGAAATGGCCTACCAAGCACATTTCAACTCATACACCACACACACTCGAACCAAACTTTAAAACATGTTTAAAGTCACTCACCACCCTTCCTTAGCAACCAAAGTAAGCCTCCTACAAGCCCGGATTCGATCCCAATGTTCCTTCGACGTCTCCTCTTGCTTCTAGCCAACCAAAAACACAACCATTATTCCCAATCAATGCTAAAATTCAATCAACACTCAACCCTTGAGCTCAAACTAACTTCAACCAATTTCCCAATCAAATTAATCCCCCAAATATACCCATTTTCGTGCTCCCTCAAACCCTTGCTGAAAATTCCATTTTCAATCATTCAAATGGCCCCCAAATGGTCCCAAAACATCCTCCTAACATGCATAAACCATCAGCCCTCTAATTACAACCTAAAACCCACCAAAAAACCAAGTTTTTTACACCTTAAAAATTGCTTCAGGAACTCATTTCGGGTTTTCACCCAAACCTAACCATTTTAACATATAATGTACATTTTAATGTGATTAAGCTAAAACCCAACTTTATATTTCAAAACGAATTGAAAATCTTCATAAAAACTCAAACTTTTACTAAACCCTAACATTTCAAAAGTTCATAGTTTGAAAATCTATGACCATGGATAGATAGGAAATGAAGAGGAGAGTTAGAAAATGTTTTTACCTCTCAAAATGGCTTTGGAATGAAGTTGAAAATCAATGGAATAGTGACTTTTGAGTTGGGAGAGTTTGAAAAGGGGATTTGGGGTTTCTAACGTTGGAAGGGGAGTGGAGAGAGAAGATGAAAAAGTTGTCTTGCTTTTAAAATTCTTTTGGGTCAAATTACCACATTGGTCCCTCCCCCTTTTTATCAAATTTTAATTAACTCAAGTCAAGGTCAAAGTGATTTAATTTAATTTTTCCGACTCGGACCATTAACCCGACTAACTCCTAACCCCAAAACACGGGTGTTACAATAACTTTTGGATTTAAAAAATGTTTTTACAAACCAAAATTTCGAAAAGCTAAAAAATTAACTTTTGGTTACAAGAACCCTCGTGCCATTCACACCTAATTCCCTACTCTCTTTTTTTCAGTGTCTCTCTTTATTCCTCAACACTATTTTAAATTTTAAACACTAAAAATAACATCATACACTTAATTCCCTGAACCATAATCATAAACTCTATTAGTATCTATAAATGCCTGCCGTCACGTGTCAAAACCAGAGAAAGTAAGACCACGAACGTTATAAAGGACGTCCGGCGATGAACGTCGCAACGCAGGCGGACCATGATGCACAGAATCGCCCGTGAACTATGCGATACTCTCCACAGTCTATGGCATAGTTAAAAGCCTCAAATAAATTGTTATCTACTGCAACACATTTGCTCCTAGTGCTAAAGTAAGCTTTGGACCAATATTTTGGATTGTTGGTCATAAGATCACTCAAAGTTTTATCTTTCAACTTACTCATCCTAGAAGAATGTTGTTGAAATTCAACTACTGTAGTAGCTTTAAATATTGCTCAAAATAACAATTGTAGATCTCCTCATTTGTGTTTTTTTTTCAATTTAAATAGATATGTCTAGCACAAAATCTGTGCTCCACTTTGGGTAATTTAAGTGGAACTTCTTCAAGTAATGCCTACAATAATTTATAAAAATTGTTATACATAGTAAATTAAAGTAAATTAATAGGTAATAAAAATTTTACATCTTAAAATATTATGTACTAACCTTTTGCATATCACTTGTCAAAGTGAACTTCTCACCATCAATAAGGTGAAGATCTATCCTGAAATTTTTCAGAACCATGCTCACGTTTTCTTATTTTCCACCTCAACGACAGCCCAAGTTATAGGGAATATCTGATTATTTGCATCTCTACCCACATCAACTAATAATTTACCCTTAAAATCACCTTTAAAAAAACACCCATCTAGAGACAACACTGGCCTACAATAAGTCCTAAAGGCTTCTTTTAAAGTATTAAAACATACATACAACCTTCTAAATTTAGGTATTTCAAAAGGATTGGGTCTCTCAACCATAAGCTCAAAACTACCAGATGGATCTGTTTCCCTCAAAGCTCTTACATAATCATATAACTTAGAAAACTCATACCCAAGTCTGCCTCTTATTTGTTCTAAAAACCAAGACTTAACTTTTTCACATGTATGTTTGTGAAGTTCTACTATAAGTTCTTCCTTAACTAATCTTTTTATATCAATTAACCTTAAGTTGGGGACTATCTTAATTTTTCTAAGGAAACATTTTCCAACCAGCACATAATTTGCTCGTTTATTCTTAAATGTTATAGAACATTTATGCTCAGAAATAAAAGTTTTATCTTGAAACAACCATCACCCCTATCAAAAGAAGCATAAATTCTAAAAAGGACATCTTATTGTCTTACATTTAGCTTTAGTTCTTTCCTTTTCATTTTTTTAAAAATTTAAAATCAAACCTATGAGCAAAAACATAAGTATACAAAGCTTCCTTAAATTGTTTGAACTCTCAAATATCATTCCCACTTCAAACCTGGCTCAACAATGGATATATCAAAAAGGACCTTATTACTTTTCTTAGGTAAAACCTCACCGTCAAAATTACTCTGATAGCTACATGTATTTGAATTATCTAAGTAATCAGTCTCTTTCTCATCACTTTCACTTTCACCCTCTACATTTTTATTTGTAGCTATAGGAGGGATGTTAAATTTTGGATACGGTTATAAGTCTTCATCTCCTATAGTTTTACTTTTTATTCTATGTTTAAATTTTTTGACCCCTAAGTGTAGTTATCTCATCAACATCATCATCAGATACCAACCTTTCATCTACTAAGCTTTCTAAATCATTACTGTGAAATTCATTGTTTTCTAAATCATCGTCTATCTTCTTTGCCTTTTTAGAAATTGTTCTTTAAAATCTACTACCACCACCAATATTTAACTCTTCAACGCCACTAACTCCTAAACAAATCTTTGAAACATGTGGAAGACCCCTAAATTAAAAATCAGCTCTAAATTTCGAGACTTTTTTTTATAACTTGGTCTGTACAAGACAAATAAAAAATTCAATACTCAATATTATAATATTCATAAAAACATTAATATTCACACAATATACTGTTTATACATATTTAATATTATAATATTAAACAATGTGAAAGAATCAAACAGGTTGTAATAGGGTCATACAGTATAGAATAAATTTCAAACAATGAGATCTACCCTATAGAATTTTTAATCATTAAACAGAAATTTATTATCACTTTCAAGTAAAGAGATTACCCCAAATCGAGAGGCTACTAATTATTTGGTAAAGCAATCATATCTGATGGATCCATCTTTTAGTACTGAATCTGCATGGAAGATCTTCGAGGAGCAGACGATCAACGCTTATCAGACACAGCAGCAGGTGTTGGAGGAGATACTGTCTCAGAATTTACACACTGAATATCTTAGCCAATTCCTCGGTCGGAATTCCGACAGGGAAGATTTCAAAGCCAAAGTTCCGGTTGTTGAATATGAATATATCAAACCTTACATACTGCGAATTGCCAATGGAGAACCCTCGGATATCCTTTTATCTGAAACTGTCACTGCACTTACTAGAAGGTACATGTACTTTGTTTCGATCCAGTAATATTATCAGTATTTTATTGCTCCAACTACTCGTTGTTGGTCATAACTGTTGAATTAAAAGCTTTGCCTTCGATCCAGCTCCGGCACCTCGGCCGGACAGCCGAAGATGATACCTTTAACGGATCTGGAATTGGACCGAAGGGCATTCGGTGGATGCCTTCGTTCATCTGTCGTGAACAGGTATATTTCTCTAATTTCTTCTTTTCTGATGATAACTCGACACTGTTTTTATGTTTGTGATGATGGTGTTTAAATTTACAGATTCGTGGATGGATTCGAACGAGGGGAAAGGATGCACCTACACCTACAATTTAACAGACCTGAGATTAAGACCCCATCCGGTTTTCCGACCAGATCTATTCTCACAAGCATTTTCCTGAGCAATTATTTCGAACAGCACGAGTCTAGTCTTTATACTAGCCCCATTGCAACAATTCTGTGCTTAGACAGCAAACAGAGCATGTATTGCCAATGGCTCTGTGGTCTACTATACAGGAATCAGGTTGTAAGTGTTGGTTCGATTTTCGGGTCTATTCTCGTCCGAGGTATCAAGTTCTTGGAAGATTACTGGAAAGAGATATGCTCTAACATAAGAACGGGGCAACTTAGTGACTGGATTTCCGACACCGGCTGCAGAAATGCTTTGTCGATGCTCCTTGGAAAGCCGAATCCAGAGCTGGCCGATTCGATAGAAGATATATGCAATGCGAAATCGTGGGAAGGAATAGTTAAGAAGCTTTGGCCGGGAACAAAGTACATCGATGCTACTGTTACCGGCTCGATGCTCCAATACGTTCCTATGCTTGAATTCTATTGTGGGGATCTCCCTTTGGTTTCCAAGTGTTATTCTTCATCTGAATGTGACTTGGGGATCAATATTAAACCTCTAAGCAAGCCTTGTGATACATCTTACACCTTGATTCCCAATATGGCTTACTTCGAGTTTCTCCCTATACATGAAGACAGTGAAGAATCCGAACTTGTCGACCTCGTGAATGTGAAGCTGGGTCGGTGTTACGAGCCCGTTGTCACAACTTTTACAGGTATTTTTTTTTTCTTTCTTCTATCTTTCGGTCTCAGGATCGGTTGCCATGTTACCCTTAATCTGTCCTAAACAGAATCCATTGTAATAATAATAGGACTATATAGATGCAAAATGGGAGACATCCTCAAGGCAACTGGCTATCATAACAATACCCCTCAATTTCAATTCGTAAGACGGAAAGGCGTGTTTCTAAGCGTCGATATGGAGAAAACAACCGAAGATGAACTAGGGGAAGCGGTGAAACAGGCAAACCTCTTCATCAGACAGTTCGGATTACACGTGACGGACTATACCGGCGCTGTTGACATATGTTCGATCCCAGGGCACTATGTATTGTTTTGGGAGTTGAAGATGGAAGGAAGTAGCGATTTACCGGAGTTGAGTCCCGGGACGATAGAGCAATGCTGCTACATTGTGGAAGAGTCATTGAGTTTAGTGTATAGAGTTAGCAGGAAGGGCAATGGAATAGGGCCCCTGGAGATAAGGGTGGTAAAGAATGGAACATTCGATGAATTGGTGGACTTTTTCGTATCGAAAGGGTCTTCGGTTAGCCAATACAAAACACCTCGGTGCATCAGACTTGAGGAAGCTCTAAAGATATTGAATTCTAGGGTGGTGGGAAGGTATTCTAGCCAACAAATTCCTGCTTCCACGCCATTGAAATGGTAACCAAGCACGTGATGCTGCAGGTCTGAATGGCGATTGAATAGAGTGCTTTATTTTGCTATTGTGGTTTGAGTCCATGGTCTCAATTGTTGTTTGTTTATAGCCCTAATAAATTAAACTTCATGTATGTTTTTATTTCGCGTAGACTGGGGCGGAGTCAGGACTGTATATTAGCAGGGGTTAAAATTTTGAATTTCGAAGATGCAAAGGCTTATTACGTATTTAAACTTAAAATTGATGGACAAGTTATTTAATATTTAAATTTATAAGGACCTAAATTGTTATTGGACCAAAAAATTTGAGGATACACGCTCATTCTTTTTTAGTTCAACCTAGAGGTGTGAATGAACAAAGTGTTCGACGAATTGTTAGTGAACCGTTCATATAACGTTCGTTTATTAAGTTAAATAAACAATTGTGAACAAAATTTTATGTCCGTTTTAATAAACGAACGAGTACGAACAGAGGTGTATTTCGTTCGTTTATGTTCACGAGCAAGCTCGCTTATTGACTCATTTATAAGCTCATTTTCGTGATTTCTCTTTTCCTTTTATTTTATTTTTTACATTTTAAATATTGCTAAATATATGGACTAAATTGAACATGTGGTAGACTTTTGAGTTCAAATTGTAAAGTCTAATGTGCTTAAAGACTAGTGGTGTAATTCCACCATTTTAACGAACATATAGATGTACATGCTAAGAGTCATATAAATGAACATGTCTGCGAACTTTATACGGATATGTTCACGAATGTTAAATGAACAAGCTCGTGAACGTTAAACAAATGAACAAGAACACCATCAAAAATAAATAAACAAACACAAATATGATATTAAAAATTTAAACGAATTGAACATGAACACCTTCAAATAAAAATAAATAAACACGAACAAAACTTTATTCATTCAAGCTCGGTTCATTTACAGCCCTAGTTCAATCCCTACTTAATTATATATTTAATACACTCTTATATTTCCTAATATAAATAATTATTTTTACATGAGCCAAATTATTTTTAAACCAAAATAGTAAATGATTAAATTTTAGGCTTAAACGTCAGATAGGTGCCCAAACTATACCATTTTTTCCAGTTAGGTGCCTAACGTTTGTTTCGGGCCACTTAGGTGCCTAACGTTTCATTCCGTAACCCATTTAAGGTTTTAGCCGTGACGGACGTTAAAATTTTCCATTAAAGGACACGTGGCATGTTTTTAGATTTTCTGATATTAAAAATAATAAAAAATAAAATAAAATAATTAAAAATAAAAGTAACCTTCTTCTTCCCCCATCATACCGTCCCTCCCTCCCCCCTCCCCCCACCAGCTTTACAACTTCATCCATGGAGGGTCTCACCGAAGCTACTGGGGCACAACATCTTAGTGTCCGAACTAACCCATCTTCCATCGGACTCCGGATACCTTTCAACACTTCTACGTCGAAAATCTCCATTGTCGTCTCTTCCAAAACTGCTACTTTCACTGTTGAAGGTAAATCCCCAGCATGAACTACCCCATCACTTTGCAATGGCCTGCGTGCCTTAGTAGTTAGAAGTGAAACAACATGTTTGTCAGACACATCATCACCAAACTCACACAACTGTTTCCTCTGGAAGGATTGTATCCTAAACATCTAATGCAAAGTCCAGGAAGAGCATTCGGCAAATGGATGCAAAGTCCAGATTGGGATGCTGACTGTAGTGGGACAATCGGCCACCCAAAGGGACCAAGCCGATGACATTGATATCTCCACCCAGTTGCAACCACCATCCTATATTGACCGAAGCTGTGCCATAAAATGACGTGTGTGGGCACATGAGATGAAAACATTTTGACATTTTAGGCATTACACAAAGTACATGCACCAGCACCACGCTCATGGCCCAACTTGCAGATTCATGTCCATGCTCAAACCACATTTTAAGAAAAAGAATTCAAATCGGTATACGTGCCTTGTGATTGTCCATGGCATTTCACTAACAAAATCTGCCGCCCGGCGCCCACAGGCCACAGGACTGGTGAAACGGTGGATACTGGATAGCCGGCCAGCCTTGTTAGTGATTGTCGTTCAAAGGATCAAGGACACAGGCCCTTTATCTGCACCTCCACTTGCTGCACGCATCTGCTAAAATGCTTACTGCTAAGGCTGCCTTTACGTACATTTTAATTCCAAAGGAAGGACATTAGTTTTGTTGCAGTAATTTGCACTCATAAAATTCTTGGATTATTGGTACAAATAAACCCACACTACAGGGTGTCAACATTCCTATCAATGTCTATTGTCAGAATGGGTTAGAGAAAATCAGAAATTAAAGGCCAAAACCAACTCCAATCGGACGGGTAAGATATTACAATTACTAACAAATTTTAAGATTTTTTTCCCCACACACTAAGCCTTTTTTCTCTACTAATGACTCTCTACTCTCATTCGTGCCTCTCGGGACTGAAACTGCACCCTTCATTCCGGTTTGATCTGTTGTTCTTTCTGTTAGAAAATAAACGTTAATCCAAGAATAAATAATAAAATAAATAATATTATTTAAACGAACATTACAAAATTAAGAACAATACAACAATATATAAATCAAACCGATTTGGAACCAAAAGAAACGTGTTGAGGCCTGCACGAACGCAGTTTCCTTAAGACAGATTTTCGGCCACTCCTATGGTGCTCGAGTTCATTGGTCGTCTGTCTCCCAGGATACAACAACATAAGATCAACCACAATTGCACTACTGTGGAGATCACGAACTGACTCTTGCCTTCGCCTATCACCGAAAACCACTTGTAAAATCCACAGAGTAAAACAATAAAATTTTCTGTGGTTTTTTTTTTTGAGTTGTGTAAAACTTAGAAGGTTTACTCTCTATTTATAGGAGTGTCATGAGGGTATAAGTGGAAATTTTGACCTAATGGAGCATTCAATATTGAGAATCAATTGATTCTCCTATAAAGCAATTTCCAAAATTATTATCTGAATTAAAGGTAACTTCTAATATTTATCCTTTTAATTTCAAGATAAAATTTGGCAAATTTATGCTTTTATTTGAGGAAAATTCATTTTAAATTTGGGTCAAAATATCTGCAAGACCACGAAGGACCAGACCGGTTCAGACATTTGCGTTACCCACGTCGTGCACGTCTGCACATTTACGAACCAACAATTGGTTCCACATTTTCCTCAACAACATTTGAATCAATTTCTTATTCAAAGCTCCAAAATTATCAAATTTTTCCAACAATCCCCCACATGAATGAAATTGATTTAATCAAAAACATTTTGACTCGATGTGGTGATAGATTCTACGATCGATAGCTGCATAGGATAGGTAGGTGTCCACCCTTGAACCTTCCCTTGTGAAAGTATATTTACTTTACTAGCTGACCAGTAGACGTGATGTCCTTGAACTGTTCTGCCGTTTGTGTAAACGATGATATACTTCACACAACTACCTCTCTGACAAGAGTATTAGTTCTCATGGTTATGTCCATATGGCCGTGGACATCACCTGGTTCTGCAAGAGTTTGAAAAAACTATGCCCAATAGTCTCATTAAAGCGGCCCCACTTCACTCTCACATAGGTGACTTATGTTGCTTGACTCACAAAAGCACACAATGGTCATTAGAAGCATTGCTTAGCCTAAACCACTTTGATCACCGTTTACATCATAGGAATGGACTTGGGGATAAGAGCCCCTACAGTGACCGCACAGGTCTATGCAATTAGGTTGTCCCTTTGAACCTAGATCTTGGGATCTCCAGTCAACTAGGTAGGGTTTTCCTTCACATAGCACCTTAAATTTACATGGGCTTTAGTCTCATTCCTTTAGATGTTTTCTCAACTTGATCTCAATTTAACCCTTTGGTTAATGGATTCACAACGTTATTCTTTGATTTCAAAAAATCAATAGAGATAATTTCATTTGAGATCAGTTGTCTAACGGTATTATGTCGACAACGCATATGTCTCGACTTACCATTATACACAAAGCTCTATGTCCTACCTATTGTGAGCATTGGCTTTGGTCGTTCAGAAATATCCTCCAAGAAATTTCTAAAGCCACTCGACTTCTTTTCTATTATGGATTTGATTATAACCATTTTTCTTGAGGATTTCCATGACACGGTTTCTCTTCCCAAAGTGAAGACATATCCACTTATGCCTTTGATATCTTGAATATCAGATATCCAATCGCTTCGGAGTATCCTTCTAAATAGAAGAATCTCTAGAATAATGCAATTCATAATCTCGAGTATATCTAAGATATCTCAATGCCCTCACAATTGCTTTCCAGTGATTTTCACTTGAATTGCTTGTGAATCTACTTGAACTGCTCACAGTAGAAACAATATCTGGTCTATTGAATCTACTTGGTCAACACTTTAGTCTTTGTTCTTGGACAAAAGTTGGCATGTATTTATTGGATTTCTGGCTATGCCGGAAACATCTTTGCCAAACTTCTCTTGTCCGCGTAGTGTGACTACGTCAATATGAGACCTTCAAGTGATTGTTTGATTTGGATGCCCAAACTCAAATATGTTAATCTCATATTTTTCATGTCAATCTTGAATTTGACAAGTCTTTGGTACGTTTACCATTTTATTATTGCTTCCAACAATGAATATGTTATTAACATACAAACATAGAATAATATATCCAATGTTAGTAGTTTTGACATATACACATTCGTCACACTCATTTATCTTGAAGTTGTTTGTCATTATGACATTATCGAACTTCTCATGTCTTTACTTTGGTGCTTGTTTAAGTCTATACAAGGACTTCACCAACCTACATACTTTTCTCTCTTGACTTGAAACTACATAACCCTCAGGTTGTTCTATGTATATTTCTTCATCAAGATCTTCATTTAGAAAAGCTCTTTTAACATCTATTCGATGTACGTCTAGATTTCGCAAAGCGACAATTGTAAGTATCATACTTATGGAGGTTATCCTTGATACATGAGATTATGTATCGAAATAGTCAAGGCATTCGGTAACCTTTTATTACCAATCTGGCCTTATACTTATCAATTGTTCCATCTACTTTCATTTTCCGTTTGAAAATTCATTCAAAACTTAGTGGTTTAATTTACAGAGAAAGATCCACTAATTCCCACGTATGGTTTTGCATGATGGAATCAATTTCACTCTTAATGACATCCTTCCATAAGATGCTTTCAGATGTATGTATAACATCATTAAACGTTTGAGATTCAACCTCTAACATAAAGTTTAGAGAAATGATCCAAAGAATTTTTCTACCCTTGCTCATTTACTTCTTTGCGGCTCTATTTCAAGCTCAAACCATTGTTGATCATTTGAGTCATATTTATCGATAATCTTCGAAGTTCGTTTCATTGAACTTTGACCAACTTCCCTAGCTTTACAAGGGAATACATCTTCCATTATCATATGCTTGTGAATCTCAGGGTTCTTCGATTCATACACAAGAAATCGATATACATTGCTATGTTCTATATAGCCAATAAAATACAATCCACAATTTTTAGGGATCTATTCTCAGTTGCTTTAGTAATGGGTCATTACTTTTGCAAGACACCCCCACATTTTCAAGTAATTGTAGGAAGGTTTAATTACCTTTCATAACTTATATGGTGTCTAGTCTCTTTAATTACGAGGAATCTTGTTCAAAAGGTAATTAGCTTATAGAACAACTTTCCCCACATGTTAGGCACATTATAGTACCAACGTTACTCATATAGAGCTTCTCCTCATCTTAAACCTTTAATTAAGTTTGGGATTCAACATCATGCTCATAGAGAACAACTTTCACTATAGCTTCATCTTTACATTATTTTTGTGCTATCATCAATGAAGGTGATAAACATATTCCTTCAACCAATATGTTGTCATATCAATTGTTATGGCAATAACATTGCCCTCGTTTGAAAGTCTATAGTCTGAAGACTTGTTCCTCATCTTATGGCAATTGAAGCATTTTTTCCATGAAATTTTGCTTCTTGAACACACCGTCCAATTTACGGTTTGAAGTCGTTTTTGACTTCTACTACGTTTTTCATGATAATATTTATCTTAGCAATATTTACCTTAGCAACATTTGAAGGTGGTAACAATATTTACCTTATCCTCTCTAATAATAGGAGGATCATCCTTCAGATATTTAACTAGGTTTATCATGGTCAATTATGCAACATCCTTTGTTGCAATGTATGAATTTTTTTTTCTAATAAATTTCACTGATTTTTCCATTGTGTTACGTAGACACAATCCAGAACAAAAATTATGAATCTGTTAAACGTTAGGAATTTAGTCAAAGACTAAAACCAGAAACAGAAACATAATTTCTAATTTTTGTTAGACGACGAAGATTTAGTAAACTAAACCCCAAACAAAAGTTCACACGGTATTAATAGAAAGAACAATAATAAACAGTGCACCAGGTAGGTAACTTATGAAAGAGAGGTGGTGCACTAGGCACGCTTAAATACCAAGCCTCTCAAAGAACCAATCCTAGACATGCATTTTTAAATTTTCTTTCAATCACCGTTTATGGATTTTATTCTTGAAATCATTCCAAGCATGGATGATCAATCGGAATCACTACCTTTGATTCACAACAATTTGGAATCTTCCATTTATGGTCCAACGACCCTCTCGATTCTTTAGCCATTTTTAAACACTGTGCACTTCATAGCATGCATCAGATTAGGCTTTAAGAATTTAATTTTGACACAGAGAATCAAGTTCTTCTATGCTTTGATTCGAGACCTCAGTTAGAATCAGCGCTCTAAATTTGGTAACCAATGTTACTTTCCGAAATAAATTCACCAATTTATTTCCAAAATAAAATCATACTTGATAATAAATTTGAGTTATTTTTTTTTTCAAAATAAATTCACCAATTTATTTCAATGTTGAATCATTCTAAATTCTCACGAAATTAAATCCAACGATTTATTTCCCTTAACAAGTTAGAATCAACACATGATTCTAGTATAGAAAATAAATTTAATAATTTATTTCCTTTTACACAAATTTAATCATATTTGATTTTTACGGAAATAAATTCGATGATTTATATTTCTTAACAAGTTAGAATCAACGCATGATTCTAGCATAGAAATAAATTTAATGATTTATTTCCTTTTACAAAAATTGAATCATACTTGATTCTTACGGAAATAAATTCAATGATTTATTTTCCTATCAACGTTAGAATCATACAAGATTCTCTTGAAAATAAATCCAATGATTTATCTTTCTTTTCCAAAATTAGAATCAACACAAGATTCTAACGAAGAAATAAATTCAGTGATTTATTTCTCATATATCTTTTGTTAAATATTGGGATTAGCAGCACTAAAACCCAAACCAAAGATATCAAGGCAACAAAATCAAAGGAAGTGATCCTTTAATTTTTTTTATTCTTGTTTTAGAAAGATCACGTAAATCCGTTAAAACGGCAGAAATTAATTTCTGAAACGAATTATTTACGAGATCTTTGTTTCCAAAACAAATCAAAATTTCGTCTGAATATCATGTTCGTCTCTATAAAATTTCTCAAAAGAAATTATTAGTACAAAAATAAATAATCCACAATATTTCCATAAATGACATAAGATATCCTTTATTCATGCCATATTTACTATTTAATATTAAAGCCAAAATTGTAAGGTAATAAAATGATAAATAATACCTTGATTTAAGGCGTTAACATCACCATAAAAATATCTTAATGATATTTTGACCAAACCTTATTAAGAAATGTTAAAAATTACCTTAATACCATAATAAAAGTACCATGAATATTACCTTAAAGATGTAAAAATATATATATAAGGATTACCTTTATTAGGTAATAAAACCATAATAAAATTTGCAACATAATAATAATTTTAATATTGCCATAAAATATGCACACATGATTAATAAGGTAATATACCATATATTTAAAGATTTAAAATTACCTTATACCAAAACATCTTTCCAATAAAACATGCACAATGAGTTGTTCGTCATTGTACCACATGATTAGAGTTAGCAGAAGCTCAATCTTCTCACCTCATTAACGCAAATTTGGTATGCTTTTAAGCATGATGTTCGTCTTGGATTCAAATTTTAGAAGAATCTGTCTTAAGATTGTTAGAAAATAAACGTTAATCCAAGAATAAATAATAAAATAAATAATATTATTTAAACGAACATTACAAAATTAAGAACAATACAACAATATATAAATCAAACCGATTTGGAACCAAAAGAAACGTGTTGAGGCCTGCACGAACGCAGTTTCCTTAAGACAGATTTTCGGCCACTCCTATGGTGCTCGAGTTCATTGGTCGTCTGTCTCCCAGGATACAACAACATAAGATCAACCACAATTGCACTACTGTGGAGATCACGAACTGACCCTTGCCTTCGCCTATCACCGAAAACCACTTGTAAAATCCACAGAGTAAAACAATAAAATTTTCTGTGGTTTTTTTTTTTTGAGTTGTGTAAAACTTAGAAGGTTTACTCTCTATTTATAGGAGTGTCATGAGGGTATAAGTGGAAATTTTGACCTAATGGAGCATTCAATATTGAGAATCAATTGATTCTCCTATAAAGCAATTTCCAAAATTATTATCTGAATTAAAGGTAACTTCTAATATTTATCCTTTTAATTTCAAGATAAAATTTGGCAAATTTATGCTTTTATTTGAGGAAAATTCATTTTAAATTTGGGTCAAAATATCTGCAAGACCACGAAGGACCAGACCGGTTCAGACATTTGCGTTACCCACGTCGTGCACGTTTGCACATTTACGAACCAACAATTGGTTCCACATTTTCCTCAACAACATTTGAATCAATTTCTTATTCAAAGCTCCAAAATTATCAAATTTTTCCAACACTTTCATCATCACCAAACTCACACAACTGTTTCCTCTGGAAGTCAAACTCTCGGATTTCACTACAAGCTTCGGTGAGACCCTCCATGGATGAAGTTGTAAAGCTGGGGTGGGGGGGGAGGGACGGTGTGATGGGGAAGAAGAAGGTTACTTTTATTTTTAATTAATTAATTATTTTTATTATTATTTTTAATATCAAAAAATCTAAAAACATGCCACGTGTCCTTTAACGGAAAATTTTAACGTCCGTCACGGCTAAAATCTTAAATGGGTTACGGAATGAAACGTTAGGCACCTAAGTGGCCCGAAACAAACGTTAGGCACCTAACTAAAAAAATGGTATAGTTTGGGCACCTATCTGACGTTTAAGCCTAAATTTTATTACCGGGGTTAGGGGCCCCTTGTGCTCCAAGGGAGCTCCGCCCCTATGTAGACCAAAATTTATTGAATGCTCCTATGTGAATGTCTCGTCATGTGCTTTTTAGATCGGAGAATAAAAAGTCTAAACGTTAAACGTTAGATTTGTAAAATATAAAGGCATTGTTTGGTAAATAGCGGTTTGGACAGAAATTAGAGGTTTGAGGTATAATTAGAGGTTTGACTAGTCAAATCCGTTAATATTGATGTTTGGTAAATAGCGGATTGAGGTGAAAAAGCTAATTTTGGAAAAGCTCCTAATATGAGCTTTTTGAGATTAGAGGTTTGATATTAAAGTTGCAATGACTCTTTTACCTTAACAATTACCAAAATTTTCCAAACAACTTAAATTAAATAATAACATTTTTTAATATAAATAATAACATATTAAATATTCGACTTATTTGTTGTTACTACTAATTTGTATGGTGATATTTGTAAGTTAATTCTATTTTTTATTATCACATATTTATATGTGTATATAAATTTTTTAATAATTATATAAATAATAAATTAATATATAAATCTTTCAAATATGTTTAGGAAATTTATATTAAAAATAATTTTTACAAATCTAATTAATATTTATTAGATACAAAATATTCATAACTGATAAATTATTCAAACAAGTATTGAATATAATCATGTTCTTATATGTCATTTTACTTGTTTAAATAATCAAACAACTATCAGTTAATTTTACCAAACACTTTTATACAATCAGCCAATACAATCCACTAGTCAAATCAGCTAATGCAATCAACTATCAGCTATCAGCTAATGTAATCCGCTATCAGTTAATGTGATCAGCTATTCGTTAATTGACAAACAGGGCCAAAGTATTTTTTGTTAAAAGAATATAAGTTCATATTTAGGAAGGTAAAACAAGTTTAATGAAAAAAATAGGATTTATTGATTGTCGTTAACAACAATCGACAATGATTGGTTGTGACGAACATTGGTTGATATTTAGATAAATGGAGAAAAAATGAGAGAAAAAAAAAGAAGAAAAAATATTTTGTAAGAATAAAAAACGTCCTTTGATGTAGTCTACCATCTTATAATGTCGTTAACTATTTAATTACAAAAAGATTTTAATAAAAATAATTTAAAAGTTGAATGATAAAATTTCAAATTTTAAAAAGTTAGAGTGGACAGAAAATTGAGGGATAAAATTTATAAATAACCTTTTAAGGTTATGATAATAATAATCTTTTGGACTTTATTACAAATTAACCCCAGCTTTTTAAAGACAAAATAAAACTTTAAGGGTCATAGAAAAAAGTAGAAGGGTCAAAAAAGAAAATTTAGGTATAGTTCAAGGGATAATTTAGCTATTATGCCACAATAGAGAATAGATGGTGGGTGGGTCCCATAAAAGCAAAGGATAAATATACAAGGAAGGGCAGAGAGCCGTAGAAACTAGAAAGGCCGTCCGAAAAGCTGAGGCCGTTATCTTCCCGCGTAGAAACTTCTTTCTCTCTCTCTCTCTCTCTCGACTCTCACCGTCCGATGGCGTCGATTTCAGCCGCCGGATTCCTCCCGCAATGCCTCTCCTTCTCCGCCGGTTCCGGAAGAGCTTATTCAACTACGGTACGTCCTTCAATTTCTTCTATCTAATAGACCACCCAAGCCCAATTGAAATGTACGTTCTTTGGTTTCAGAGACCAATAGCCTGCTTCTCACAGCAGCAGCAGCAGCAACAATCTCAGCTGATTGAGCGGAGAAAAGTAATGGTAATAGGGTCGGTTGGGTTACTCGCCGCTGCTCTCTGGGATTCTTCCAGCGGAGATATTGGAACGGCAATGGCTGCCTCATCTGGATTTACCGACAGTACTTTTTTTTCTTCTTTTTTTGTCACTTAACATTGCATTTCATTTCATTTTCACCACCTTCTTGGTTAAATATTATACTTTTCTAACACAACCTTTGGAACACAGTGCCTGCACTTAGGGGAAAAGATTATGGGAAGACCAAAATGAGGTATCCAGACTACACTGAAACAGAATCAGGTCTTCAGTACAAGGTCATTTGCTAGGAAGGAACAAAATCAATCCAAAATTAAATATAGTGTTCAATTGTTGTGTGTGTGTGTGTTCTTATATCTTAATAAAAATTTCACTGGGAATGCAGGACTTGCGGGTGGGGGATGGCCCTACACCCAAGATGGGCGACACAGTTGTGGTAAGGCAAATGCCGGGATTTGAACCCATACAAGATGAGCATCCTTGGCCACTCAGCCAATTAGTTGATCTCAATTTTCAAATGCTTTTTTCACCATATTAACAGTAGTAAATTGTTTATGTTAGCCAATTTGTGGAAACAATAAGCATCTAGTTGAAGCCATTATGTTATCAAGGTGAATAAAATAATGGGAAATCTTTGTAATTTTAGTACTTGTTTTGCTAAGTTCCATTTACTTGAATGAACCTTTGGACATTGTAAAGATGGAAGGTCTGAGAAGCATTGGTCAAATAGCATGAAATTAAGCTAGCAAAACCTATATAAATCCTCCCAGACTGCCTACTCAAACAATGAAATGGGTTGCCTTTAGAAGGTATTAGGTGTCGAGTTTGGTGCATAAGGAAGTAATTTTAATACCTTCAAATTTAGTGCACAATTATTATTATTTTTGTCTAAGCTAGTTCAAGCAGTTTTATGAGCCATGACTTATATACTGTAGGTTGATTGGGATGGCTACACTATAGGATATTATGGCCGCATATTTGAAGCTCGAAACAAGAGCAAAGGCGGTTCTTTTGTGGTAAATAAACGCTTCCTATCCTAATTCTGCATGTCATCCTAAATTAGTTGATTATTTCATGATTTTATCCGGTTTAAAATATGCAGGGAGATGACAAAGACTTCTTCAAATTTAGACTTGGATCCCAAGAGGTGAGTAGTTGTTTTTGCTGAAACTTATTGAATAATCTTCATAAAAACTAAAAAATGTCGACGATACATGGTTGTAATTTGTATTTTCTCTTGCCTTTGTGATCTAAAAGAAAGTCCAGTCTGAATATTTTTTTAGGATTTATGCTTGTCTAAGTTCTCTCAGTTAGTTACTTTTTCTTTTAAAATTTATAAGCCACTTCCAAAATGCAATATTATATGAAGTTGTCTGGCTATATAGTGCAGCTGCCTATTGAGATTTAGATGGATATTGATATAATAATGTAAAAATGAAACCTTGAACAAGTTTTTCACATTATCAATTATTCAGGTGATTCCAGCTTTCGAGGAAGCAGTTTTGGGAATGACTCTTGGTGGTGTTAGAAGGTGTTTGCTATGCTTTTCTATTGCATATAATCTTGTTTACTGAATTCACGCATTGCATACTCCGCTATGTAATATCCTGTGTCAAATAAATCCTCAAGCTTGATCAATGGTTTCAAGTGCATTTCACTGCTTTTACTCAATTTGAGCTAAGAATTTTGTGTGGTCCAAGCTGTAAAACATCTTTAACTTGATGCAGATGCCTGGAACTTTTTATCATGAAAACAAACAAGGATTAAGTAATTTCTTTTGTGTGATAATATCGTATGCAAATTTCACAGTTTACTTCACAGTGATGCAGGATCATAGTTCCACCAGAACTGGGATATCCCGACAATGACTACAACAAAAGTGCCCCCAAACCAACAACCTTCTCGGTAAAAGTCAAGCCATTGATTCATTGTGATTTATTCTTCTGTTCATATGATGCAGTTTTTTTTTTTTTTTGCGTCTTCCACAGGGTCAACGAGCATTAGATTTTGTGCTAAGGAACCAAGGGCTTATCGATAAGACTCTACTGTTTGATATTGAGCTCCTGAAAATCATTCCAAATTGATTTTGGCTCAAAGGTAATCATTGCCAAAACAATTAGATACTGAAAATATATTGAGGTTAGAAAATGTGGATACTTTATGCTTTTGAGCTGGTCATAGACCGTTACAATGAATCACGAGTCACCTTTTTATCCCAGGGAAGTTTTCTGGTACTGTAAGTTACTCGGAGTTGAAGTCATCCATGGCTGAAAATATTGGAAAACATTGAGCAAAGAATGTAAAGTATCTCTTTGAAGAAAGCAGTGAGGTCATGTTTCATCCACAAAATCTACCAATTCTTGAATTAAACACTCTGACAATTGTTTTTTTGACGTTTTTATGAATTGCCAACTAAAATTTAATGGTGTGAAGAAAGATGAGATTGTCCATTATGTTCAAATTTTGTTATGATCCAAACCCTCATTTCAATGTCGGAAATAAATTGTGTTTCCTATAATGTTGTTCTGTTCTCACATGAAACTGTTGAAGGAGAAAAATTCCTGTTCTATCAAGTGCATAGTTGAACTGTATATCTCCAAATGGACGGCTAGGTTGATGCCACATGTCTTCATTCATTTGCTCCAACCTGTGGCGATGGAGCCATGAGATTGGGCAAGCCTCAGGCGCAGCTTGTTTGACAGGTTCAGGCTGGCACTCTAGCTGACAGTAGGCATTGGTTTGTTAGTTTGTTTACTGCGGCTGATGGTTGATTTAGGTGCTTATTGGTCGTTCATTGGCAAAACAGCAAGTATTTCCCGTAGTTAGCATGTCCAGCTGATTCGATGAAGAGTATAGGCTCTGCATATGCTTCTGTAGCTGGTGGCATGGGTGGTTTTTGTTTCCAGTAATCAAAGCTCTGCATATGCTGGATTTCCTCGATCAGGAAGCTACATCACATTACGGTGTTATTAGACTTCAAATGAGGAGGAGGTCCATATAAGTCTCTAAATAGGACATCAGTAATCAAGGAGCGAACATTCGAGACTGGCTTGGAGCCGCGTTTGCTTCACGCCTGATAAAAATGAAATCTAACATCTAGGGTCTTGAGTGAAGCCGATCAATAGCACGAACAAGTAGATGCAGAGAGGGAGGTAACCAAGTCCATTTGGCATTCAACGTTAACCATCTTTAATCAACTTGTTAAATGAACATACCTTATCCGTGTTTGATTTGTTTAATGAATGGGTTTCAAACTTGTGTTCATATTTATCTCAAAATAATCAAACCTAGGAATTTGTTGTGTGCTCTTGATTTAAGGAAACGACGACATGAATGACAAGAAAACATCAAAATTCTTTCAATGGAAGTGGAGAAAAAAACCAAATAGTTAATATAGTGAGATAAGACCGGATTATTTAATCGAATGAATTATGTGCACCAGATCTAAGCAGAATATTCCAAGATTAGGCCAAAAGAAAGCCATCCATGACCCGGACTTGCAAAAATCAACCATGTTTGTCGGCTCAATCAACATCATGTGAAACTTGAACATAATGATTCTCATCATAAAATCAAGGAGAGGTTTACATTCTTTTATTTCATCCCGAGCCTCCTACTCGTACTTTTGTAATGCCAGCATATTTAGCATAGGTAACAAAGTACAGCTGAATTTTGCTTGTTACACATCATCGAGTTGTTATGATTACAGGCAACTACTAGTCTATAACTTCACACAATTTATTATTATATTAGCTTTTTACATTGTAAGTAACATCATGATCATTCAAGTATGAGTAGGAAGAAATTACCGGGTAGTATACTAGTGACAGATAAAGAACAAACTCTTCTTTACACGATAAAAGATTAGAGAGCTTATACATACTGATCATACCTGCCGCTCTATATGTATTTGCTCCATTGCATTGAAATCTGATTTAACCGACTTAGGGGCTTTCACAGAACTCCATTTCCTGCACCACGAAATTAAGGACACTTAAAATCAAATATGCTGCTGGCTTCCTTTCTTCTAAAGCCAACAGACAAACCAATCAGCAATCTTGGCAGTTATTCTCATTCACGAATCACGATACTACGGAATTTATCCTAAACACCTCATGGCCTAAAATATACAACAGAGACTGCATATAGCTGCATTTTAGAATGAGTAATTTGGTGTACTCTACATACCTTGCCACATATTGGACAACTTTCACTCCTTTCCAACCATTCATAAATACAACCAAGATGAAAATGGTGTGAGCAGCGAGCAGTGATTTTAGGATTTTCTGGGGTATATTCTGCAAGAAAATAATCACTCATGAACATAAGCATGACTTCGAAAATGCTAAAAATGAAACCTCTGCCCTAGTAAAACAGTACCACATGTCTATTTCAAGAAACAAGAATAGCATTACAACTACAAAACAGAGTTCTTCTATCTTTCAAGACAGAAGTATGAAAAATTACCGTCAAGACAAGTAGGGCAGACATCCTCATCTTCAGCTGAAGGCTGTATATAGCTAGGTCCTTGTAAAACTTTTGGTGCCAAAGTTCTCTCTGATAATTCGAGATGGAAAACCTTAGAGTCTTCTTCTGCCTCGACTCCATTCCATTTCCTCCCAATACCCAACGGTTCCACGCCAGAGCTGCTCACATTTCTTCGTAGTGGTTGTGTTTCTTCTTGAAAATGACTCGCAGACTTATCACGCCTAGAGACCAAGCCATCACGCTGCAAGCGAGAGTATCTCTGCTCAGCATCATAAGGAATCGGTCGGGACGTTGTAACATGAGTTTCATTGGCTGAATCATCCGATATTGCAGTAACAATCGCTGTTGATGACAGAGAAGCCCCTTGAATCTGGGGTGATACAGGTCGCCCATCCAATCTATGAAACAGTGTACCATACTGCAGATCAAAGAAGAATCGGAAAATTAAAAAGTTATTATATGACATTGTGAAAGCGACATAACTAACACTCTTAACTTTCAAGAGAAACATAGTACATTCACAATCTCTGTATGGCTAATTTAACATCTAAGGAACTTTGTCGAGCATTTATAAGCTTTATACATTTCATTCTTTAAAAAGATAATTTCATGCAAACTGTGGTTCAGAGCAATTAACAAAGTAACATTAATCTGCTTTATACATTACATTCAGCATTAAACAAACTAAAGGGCATGTATTGGCAGCATAAAAATGAAAATAGGTTGCTTTCGTGCATATAACGACAAGAGACATACCCCAGTGAATAGCTGATAAAAGAAGAATCGTAGGCAGATGCAGTGCCTATATGATGAATTGCTAGGATAAGCATATTCTTCATAGTCATCACCACATGAACAGCAGCAAAAAGCACCCATTCCTGCTTGCAATGTATGTATTTCTGATTACACAATTCGAGAAATGTCTTTAGAAACTCATTAAAAAAAACGTTCAGCTTCCTTCCAGATACAAGACGTTTCCTATGGGATTGAGGGAGGAAAAGAAAAAGACTGAAAAGCAGGTTCAGCTTACACAAGGGAGAATAAAGAACCTCGCTGTATCTTTCGTCACCAAAGTTGTTCAGTTCATTGGTGTTTCAACTTTCAACTGTCCGAATTCAACCCTCTGGATAAAAGTAATCTGATATAATGATAATGAGGAAAAACACTAGAATTATAAAGCTAAGCAGCAAGACGAAGCCGAGACACCTTTTCATTAGCAGCCTGATGAATACCCTACAATTCGATTACTCGATTTTGTTTCACCATAACCATAGAAGTTCCTCTTCAACAATGAGTTAAACTTAAAAGTTACAAGGCATACACATTGAAGTTTGAACATTGTGTGCCCTTCAAATGCAAATAAAACACTCCCAACACAGCACGGACAATGAAAAGTTGTCATTACAGAATCAAAACGCCGCAATGGAATTACAATCTCCTAGACTAAAAATCACTTCCAAGCCAATAACTATACTTATCAACAAGCAAAACAAGCAATCTAATATCTTATTCTGGACAAATTAAGTTACAAAGTAAAGCCTTTTCCGCCCAAAAACAGTAACTTTGAAAATAAAAATCCAATCTTTCCACATCGCATAAACAAAAAACAAACAAATAGTAATGGAAAATTGAAAACAATACTTACCCATCATCGACTATAAGACCAACATTTTGAGGATCGCAAATATTGTTCACAAAACAACAAAAAGAAGCAGAAAAAAAAGTTAGGGTTCCTATAAGAAAGACAAAAACAGAGAGATAGAGAAAAGAGGGGAAGGTTCTACTTTTCTTTATATAAAGCAGAGGAAAGAATATGGGCAAGATTAAGACAATCTAACGAGCGGCGTGGGGTGAAGGCAAAGATTAAAAAATAAATAAAAATCAAAAGGCAAAACCGCGTGGAATGGGAAAAACGGTGATTGATTGCAGAAGGTAAAGGAGGCAAAGGCTAACTGCAAAGAAATGGATTTGGTGAAGGGCGTAGACAGTGGAGTGGACCAGCTTATCATTAGGATAACTATGTTAAATCTGTTTAACTCTTGTTTTTTTTTTTCTTCTTTTCTTTATTTCCTTCTTCGGTTTTTTTATTATATAAAAACGGGTAAAAATTCTCTGTTTGTATGTAATGCCTCTTTTTTTTTTTGTTCTATATTAAAAATTATTTAAAAATTTAAATTTTAAACCCTAAACTTAATTTCTACATCTTAAGCCCTAAACTTTAGGCCCAAAAAATACAACATACTCTTAATTCCCTAAACCTTAACCACAATTACTAACTTTAAACTCTAAACCCTAAACTCACTATTTTAAAGTAGAGGCATAAAAGAAACATGATAAGGAGGTAGACAATTTCTATAAAAAACGAGTATTATTATTATATACCTCATTAAAAAATCTTTTTAAATCTATTCGAAGAAAAAAAATACACATTATTACAATTTACAACGCATAATTATATCAAACAATAGAAACTGAACTATCCTCATGCAAGAGGTGTTCCTTGTTGGGTTTTTTAATTGCCGACAGCTACATATTAATTGAATGATTAAACTCTTAAATATTTAACCTTTTATAGGTGTTAATATTTTGGTTACTCAAAAAATTCTTTTAGTTTAGTCAATTTTTAGGAGGTTAATATTTTCATCAGTTCATTATCATAGATCGTGAATTTGGACACGAGACTCATGTATAGGTAAATTTAAGGTGCGATGTTTTAATTTAAGGTTAAAAACAGTATAACCGAAATGTTAGAAAATATGAAATTTAAAATTTTATACACACATTCGGAATATTATACTTTTTTATTATCCAAATATTTTTGCACAAGTTTTAAAACTTAACTATGAGTTTCGAAACTTATCACTAACCTAAAATGTTATCAAAAAAATATAATATTTTAATCGTGTGGGTAATATTTTAGATTTCATATTTTTTGTTAACATTTCGATTGTGCCTTTTTTAACTGTAAATTAGGTTGATTTACTTCAGACTCACCCCTTATGCATACATTGTTGTCTAAATTTTTTTATGACATATTAGACATGACTAGACCATAACACTTGACTTGGTGTAAACATAAAATTTTCTCTGGTGTTCCAGTGCCCCCGTTGTCACACTCGTTAGAAGTTTCTCTCCGACGACCTCGGCTTAGTTTCAGGCCCACTGCGACGAGGCGAAAGTGTGGATGGGGATGGAAACGTGAGATTCGCCTTCCCTTCCATTTTCCTTCTCCTCGGATGGTTTTTTTTTTGGCGGATGTGCTTCTGAGTTCCAGTCCTGCCTAGACCTAGCAAACTTGACCTGATACCCGAAAATCAAACTGATTTATTCGAACCGAACTTGAAACTGAACTGAACATGCTTACCCAAAATTTGACCCGAAACCGAACAAAAAATAGAACTAATTTTTAGTAGAACCGAAATGGACCCGAACCGAAGACAACCCGATATAAATAAAAGATATTAATAAAAATAAAAAAATGAGATATGAACAATCGCACAACTCACTAAAAAGTCAAATCTATTGACTTTATAAAGCCATATAAAGTCAAAATAAGTGTTTAAATTATATGTATTTTTTGATACAGGTGGCTAAATTTTTTTGGCTGAAATAAATGTCCAACATCTTATTTTTTTGCCCGTTTTAAAAAAATTTTAAGCATATACTTTTTGTCATAAAAATAATTGAAACACTTATTTTAACTGAAAAAATTTAAACCCATATCTCAAATAATAGATATAATTTAAAAAATCACATAAGTTATCTATTCTTCAGCGGATGTTCCAATTGAAATTTGTTTTTTATTTTTAAATAAGATGAGTAAATGACCTTTTCCTAATATGTTCATTTATAATAGGATAAATATTTTATACACTGAAAATTTTTACAAGTGTCTTAATTTTAGGGTATAGGGAGTTAGTTTATGGTATAGGATTTAGGGGTTTAGGTGTAGGGGGTTAGAATTTAAGGATAGTTGTTTCAATTTAAGGTTTAGGGTTTATAGATTAAAACTTAAATCCTCACCATATTACCCTAACCTATAAACCTTAAATTATAACCCTAAACCTTAAATTGAAACAACTATCCCTAAATTCTTAACCCCTACACCTAAACCCCTAAACTATATACTCTAAACTAACTCCCTATACCCTAAAATTAAGGCGCTTGTGGAAACTTTCAGTTTCCACCGCCAGTGTATAGGATATTAATCCATATTATAAATACAATATTTTCAACAGATTTATAGAGAAGTTAGATTGATTTAAAATGTTATTTGTACGAGTATATTAAATTAGACTAGTGCATTCATTGCCCTCGCAAAGAGACGGCGCAAGTTTAAACTTTGGAGACGACATTGCTTGGAAGGGCAGTCTCACACTCTAAACATGAATCATAAGACGGACATGCATATCATAAAAAAATTACACAAGTGGGTTATTTTATAGAAAACACTTTGATACAAGGTAGTATGTGTTCAATTTTCTTAGCCTTTTAATAAGGCACACACATCATGCACATATGATACTCGAACACGGATTACCTGGATGAAATACATCATCTTTTACTACTAAAACCACTCCACGCGTTCTCATACCCTTTTATGTTTTTTGTGTGGATTAATATAAATGAAAAAGAGATGACGTTCCGAAATCGTTTCAATAATATATTAAATATCGTAAAAATAATAAGTTATTTCAACTCATAATTTAAGTAATTATTTTTAATTTTATTATTATTGTGTTTATTCATCTTGCTTTTTGTTTTTTCATTAAAAATTTGGTTTAACATAAATAACCACATTAATAATATCTAATAAAATAAAATTAGATACAAATGTCAATTATTTTTCTTATTTATTATTAATAATATTTTTAATATATTAATGATTAATGTTGATTACATGATAGTATTTGTTCATATTTTTTATTAACTCTTTAACAACATACACCTTACATATACAAATATTAGAATACGAGTTTTCTAATATGAGCATCATCATTTCCTTCCACTAAAACTACTGAGTTATTATCAATAATGTTAAAAAACAGGAGGAGATGAGTTGCACATTATTAATGGGTAAACTACAACGGATATCACTCAATTACGAGTAAGATTACATTTGGGTCACTCAATTATTAATAGTTACATTTTGGTCACCCAATTAATATTATGGTTACATTTAGTTCGCTCAATTAATATTATGGTTACATTTAGGTCTCTCAACCGTTAAATGTTGTCGTTTAATTGAGTATAATGACAAATTTACTCCTCGAAGCTTTTATATTCTATCAATTTAATTTAAATTTAAAAACAATTTAATAAATTTAACTCTTCATATTTAAAACATATATCAATTTAGTCATTTTTATTATAAAACGAATTTCTTAAATTCTTTACAAGTCTATGTATTTTCATTAAAAAATATACTTTTTGTAGCAATAATTTTTTATTATAAAATAGACTATTTGCAAAGAACTTAAGAAATATGTTTTATAATAAAAATCCAATAACTTACGTGGTAGTAATAACTAAAACTTGAACTTTTGTAGAAAATGACGTGGTAGCATTAACTTTTTCAGAGAACTCAAATAATTTTTGTAGCAGCAATTTTTTAAAAATATGAATGGTGATCCTAATGTAACCTTACTTATAATTAGGTGACTCCAATATAATCTTTAATAATTAATTAATTTAAATATAATTTGTCCATAATTGGGTGTACTCTATTATAGTTTGCTCATTATTAATCATTTTGGCACTGGAATTGAGTGAACAAATAATAAAAGCACTCTATCCTTGGTGTCATCATCTTCAATACCAAGACCATCCCCAGTCCAGTACATCAACAAGGACAGCCTAGCAAGGTTCATCGCAATCTCAATAAACTTCCGAGAGAAAGGAGATTTAGCCATTACATCTTCGTTCATCTTCTTCCATGTTGCATCAATCATCTTCTTTACGTGCTCGCGAGCTTCTTCCTCGGATGCTCCACTTTCGTGCATATAACATCCAATCGACTTCGCAACATCGCCTCTTTTTAACTCGTACTAGTCCACACAAACAAGATCAAAGGGTAAGCGTATCGCTATTGGAGCGATAATGTATATTGGTTGACATATATTGCTTACCGATGATGTTGCTAAATCGTTTGCTAATCGTACAATCATAGACGACCAACGGATTATATTGGGGTGAAATTCCTGGATGTTCTGCAATCCCTCCTCTGTTATATGATCTGTTACCAAATATGCATGACCAAGCATTACGGAACCCGCTATCGAAATCCAAGCATTATCGATGTACTCTTGTAAGGTCGGCGTATATCCGCTATGGTACCATTGTGCCTCCAACAGAAAAGCTTTACAAAGTTTCGCCCACTGAAACATTTATCGTTAGACCATAAATAACACAAATTCGATAGATTTTGTAAAGAAAAAGCAAGAGAAGATTACTAGTTTCTTGAGGAAGGGAATGACATCTCTTCCTTGTTCCTTAAGGCAGTCGAAAGCCATTTCGTTTATCGAATTGTGAAGTGCATGGTAACACATCTTCATGTAGTTTGGAAGCCTTTGTGTTGCATTTATATCCCATCTGTAGTCACAACAGACAGTTCAATGGTTAAGCGTTCGTAAGACGATATCAAGAGCACCTAGTAGAATCGCGAACCTCTCGACTGCATCCGTAAAGAGCTCCAACTCATCTAAGGTGCCATAAACATCGTAAACGTCGTCGATAACTGTTATTAGGGCATTGATCTTTGTCTGAATTATTCTACTTTTTCGGGACCGAGGGGTAACTACCATTCCCACACTCCATAGGAAGTTTTCCATCAGCCTATCTCTTGCAAAGCTCAGCTTTTTGCCGAGGCCGAGATCCTTCCACCATCTAATTACAAGTCAATAACCAAAATCAATTGGTTCAAAACTATACAAGCAGAGAAGAGACTGAATCCTTACACTGATGCATATCTTAGATCTTCTTGGTGCATAGCTTGGACCATGTTGTAATCCAATATAGCAAGCTCTAGAATAATGGGATTTTTGTCCTTGTTTTTCTCATACACATCTATGAACCATCTGGCTTCCAACCTTGACATCCTCCAATGCAAAGGAAGCTCCAACGCATGGTATGCGAGCATCGAAAGATATCGATCTTCATTCCGCTTCAGACATTCTTTGAGATGTTTAGCTGCAAACTCTCTGGCATTCTCCAGCATCGTTTCACCTTCGACTACGAGGTACGAAGCCTCGTACAGGTTGAGCAGTCCCTTGCAATCAACAGAAAGGCTTGCTTTAATGTTTCCAACCTCATCCATGAAGCTAGTGAGAACATCTATTAAATGTGAAATAAAATAAAATCATTGTTAATTAGATGTAAAGTAATACAAAATCCAACTTTGAATCTTTACTTTTTCACCTTGATTAACCTTGTGTCCATGTTGTCTAAGCAGTCTAAATTCAAGAGCTGTAGCATATAAATTGTCTTTCTTCCAAGCAACAGCACTGCCATTGCTACTTATATTCTTCAAAGCTTTCTTTATTTCTTCTTCAAAGTGATGAGACAAGCCAAGCCTTTGTAAGTTATCAATAAGCTCAAGTTTCTCCAATGGATTCTCCACATTATCAAGCATCATCTTCACTTCTCCCTGCACTTTGCTTGCTCGTTCCTTGTATGATTCAACCTATACCCACATGTCACAAGCATGGACGGAAGCACCATTTTCGTTAGGCTGCAAAATTTTATATTTAGTGAAATTATATAGGGTAAATTACATAAGTCATTACTGAACTTTACTCTCAAACCTATTTTTGTTACGAAAGTCATTAACGTTTTTATCACTGAAGTTTGGACATTGAACATTTTTTGTAACTCCAACATTTACCGTCGTCGTCGTCCAGTACTAAATTTCTCCAATAGCTTTGTCTCGTCCCCTAAGTTTGAATCAAACCTCTATTTCTTCGAAAAGTGTTTCGAAGTTCACAAATTAGGAAAAAAATCTTTTGATTTCTCTCTCGTCGATCTCCCTCCTCTGTCGTCAGATGAAACTCGTTTCTCAATATATTGCTTCTTTCGTGCCAATGAAGCTTTCCACCGTTTGGATCTTGGAGAAGTTCCTCCGTTCGTCAGTAAATAGAAGTCGTTGAAAAGTTAACGGAAGAGTTACAAAAAAGTTCAATGTCTAAACTTCAGTGAGTAAATTGAACGTTTTCAAACTTTAATGACCAAAATATGTTTAGAGTAAAGTTCAATGATAATTTATGTAATTTACGTAGCTATATATGATTTGAAAATTTCAAGAGATGTGAAATTAGATCGTTAATATAAAATACATAGAAAATTGAAGCTTACAGAAAGTGCAGTGCGACTGCCCCTAGCACCCTAGTCCATCCCCGGACACAAAAACTATCTCCGGCATTCTTTAAATACAACTTTATTAGGAGAAAAAGGAAAAGAGACATATATACCTGTAGAAAATCGCTTTTAAGTGACTGAAAGTAATCATAATCCCAAATAGAAGGATGGTAATTAGCAGACCGTCTCTCGATGTTGTCTTCACCAGAAATTCTGGTTGTAGCTTTGCATTTTGAGGCAGAAAAGACATTGAACCTCTGGATGCTTGAGCTGTTATTCGAGAAGCGTTTCCGCTGTAAGTGTCCGGAGAAACCGCATATCGAGACCGGAGTATACAGGCAAAAAGCCATGTCCGAAGCCTCAGCCTATTGCTCAAATGTATCTTTTGTTTGAGATAATCTATGAACAACTCTATTTATGAAAGTGTCGGACTTCTACCTGCAGCCTGGCGTTCGAGCGAGTCAAGTTAAAAATTTTCGAGTTATTCGAGTTTGCAAGTTCTATTTTACGATTCAAACTTTATTTGAAATTTTTTCGAATCGAGTCAAGTTTATAAAATTTGAGTCGAGTCGAATTTTGAATTTTTGTACAAATTTAATTGTATATATATTTCTATATGCATATACGGTAGCGGTGCACATATACATTTCTACTTGCATATACTTAGGGTTGGGCGGTGCACATATTGAATTTCTGGCCAGACTCGGCTCGGCTCGGAAACAGTGTAATTGGGCTCGACTTGGCTCGGGCTCGAAGCTCGCCAAGCTCGGAATTTTAGGCTCGAGCTCAGCTTGAAAACAATACTATTGGTCTCGACTCGAGCTCGAAGCTCGTCAGGCTCCGCTCGAAATGAAAAATTTTGCTATAATTTTTTTTATAAAAGATTCGTTAAAAGTCCCTTTCATAAACAACACCGAAATGAAATTCAATGACCAAATAGGGAAAAAAAGCCAAAAATTAGATTAATCCAAATAACCAATAAATATTCTTATAATACAAACACATAATTACAGAAAATACAAAATCAAACAACAACCAACTAAAGAAAATGCCCAATTTATTTTAGTTAATTTACTTTTAGTAGAATTTTCCTAATTTATTCTATAGCTTTTCTTTTGCTAAACATATTACTTTTAGTGCATATGTAGACTTCGAGCATGTTTACGAGCTTTTCGAGCCGCTCGGCTCGGCTTGTTAAGGTTTCGGGTCAATCCCGAGCTCGAATCGAGCTCACTCGAGCCGAGTTTTGACCGAGCCGAACCCGAGTAGCTCGTGAGCCGGTCAGGCTTATTATCACCCCTAATTAGTCCTATTTTTAAGCACCTTTTGTGGGTGGGTTTTCGATTAATGGTTGGTTTTAGGGATGTAAAAAGCTGACCCGACCTGAAAACCCGACTGAAACCTGCTCGAGTCAGAACCTGATTTGACCTGAAAATTTAATGACCCGAACCCGATCTGTAACCGACTGTTGTTGACTCGAACCTGAATTCGACCTGTTACTGTAGTGACCGAACCCGACCTGCGTCCGACTGAAAACGACCCGAACCCGAATTGGACCTGTTACTGTGGACCTAAAACCCGACTTGCGCCCGACTGAAACGAACCCGAACTCGGTGCCGACCTGGCAGATAACCGATTTTACCCGACTGAATTGACCCGAGATCCGATATTAACCGACCTGTTTTGAACCCGACCTGTTTTGGACCTGACCTGTTTTGAACCCGACTTGTTTTGAACCCGACCTGTTTTGGACCCGACTTGTTTTGAACCCGATCTGCTTTGAACCCAACCTATTTTTAACTTGAACTGATATTGACCTGACTTGATATTTACCTGACATTTAGTTGAGGAAGTCTACGATTTGATAAATTTAAAGTGTTAATAAATGTAAGGTATTAATTTATTAAATTAATTTAGTACTAACTCGTTCAATATAAATTATTTGTGAAGTTTAATAAGAATAAACATACTTAAATTTATTTTATTAAAAAAAATTTAAAATTTAAAAATATTTTATTAAAAAATTTAATTATAACTATAAAAATAATAAAAAAAATATTTATTTTTTAGTTTAGGGGGAAGTTTTCTTGATTTAATGGGGGGGAAAGTTTTGTTGATTGATAGGGGATTAGGGGGGTTGCTGCCGCCAGATTTTAAACAAAATTAGGTGTGGGCGGGATTTTTTTTATTTAGGGGTTAATTATCTTTTAGGTCATTCCTTAATTAGATGGTTAGGGTTTAAGGTTTTTAGGTTTTAGTTTATTTTTTTAGTCCTAACTTTTGGTTTAGTTTCTTTAAATTTCATTCAATTAGGTCATGATTCATAAATTGATTAATTATTAAGCCTTTAGATTTGCTTTAAATTTGATTTGGTCCTCGTATAAAGATTTGGTAAGTAATTAGGTTTAATAATTTTATTCATTTGTGATTTGGGCTCTAATTAAAAGCGTTTCCGCTGTAAGTGTTCGGAGAAACCGCATATCAAGACCGGAGTATACATGCAAAAATCCATGTCCGAAGCCTCAGCCTATTGCTCAGATGTATCTTTTGTTTGAGATAATCTATGAACAACTATATTTATGAAAGTGTCGGACTTCTACCTGCAGCCTGGCGTTCGAGCGAGTCAAGTTAAAAATTTTCGAGTTATTCGAGTTTGCAAGTTCTATTTTACGATTCAAACTTTATTTGAAATTTTTTCGAATCGAGTCAAGTTTATAAAATTTGAGTCGAGTCGAATTTTTGAATTTTTGTACATATTTAATTGTATATATATTTCTATATGCATATACGGTAGCGGTGCACATATACATTTCTACATGCATATACTTAGGGTTGGGCGGTGCACATATTGATTCCAATTTTAATGGCTTTCTATATGCATATATGATATATGCATATACTTAGCGTTGGGCGGTGCACATATTGAATTTCTGGCCAGACTCGGCTCGGCTCGGAAACAGTGTAATTGGGCTCGACTTGGCTCGGGCTCGAGGCTCGCCGAGCTCGGAATTTTAGGCTCGAGCTCAGCTTGAAAACAATACTATTGATCTCGACTCGGGCTAGAAGCTCGTCAGGCTCCGCTCGAAATGAAAAATTTTGCTATAATTTTTTTATAAAAGATTCATTAAAAGTCCCTTTCATAAGCAACACCGAAATGAAATTCAATGACCGAATAGCGGAAAAAATGCCAAAAATTAGATTAATCCAAATAACCAATAAATATTCTTATAATACAAACACATAATTACAGAAAATACAAAATCAAACAACAACCAACTAAAGAAAATGCCCAATTTATTTTAGTTAATTTACTTTTAGTAGAATTTTCCTAATTTATTCTATAGCTTTTCTTTTGCTAAACATATTACTTTTAGTGCATATGTAGATTTCGAGCCGCTCGGCTCGGCTTGTTAAGGTTTCGGGTCAATCCCGAGCTCGAGTCGAGCTCACTCGAGCCGAGCTTTGACCGAGCTGAACCCGAGTAGCTCGTGAGCCGGCCAAGCTTATTATCACCCTAATTAGTCCTATTTTTAAGCACCTTTTGTGGGTGGGTTTTCGATTAATGGTTTGTTTTAGGGATGTAAAAAGCTGACCCGACCTGAAAACCCGACTGGAACCTGCTCGAGTCAGAACCTGATTTGACCTGAAAATTTAATGACCCGAACCCGATCTGTAACCGACTGTTGTTGACCCGAACCTGAATTCGACCTTTTACTGTAGTGACCGAACCCGACCTGCGTCCGACTGAAAACGACCCGAACCCGAATTGGACCTGTTACTATGGACCTAAAACCCGACTTGCGCCCGACTGAAACGAACCCGAACCCGATGCCGACCTGGCAGATAACCGATTTTACCCGACTGAATTGACCCGAGATCCGATATTACCTGACCTGTTTTGAGCCCGACCTGTTTTGTGTAACCCCCACGTCCCGGTCTGGCCGGATGACCGGTCCGAGTGGGCCACACGGGGAAAACCGAGTGAAAACCCCCTTAAGGATTCCCCCTCGGTTAGCAACCCTATTTTTTTTTTCATTTTAAAACTTGTCTAGATGAGTATTAAATCCTAGGTGATCATACAGCGGAACAACATTTACGAAACAATCAAACGAACTCAAACTAACATGTTACAGCCCAATTTTAAACTTAGACTGCAGGCGGTATCGATACACTTAAGGGGTGTATCGATACCCCTTGACTAAGTCAACTGGTCAGAGTCAACCCGTGGAGACCGTATCGATACGCCCAAGGAGTGTATCGATACTCTCCCCAACGGTTGGCTTCTCACGGTCAACGCTAGGATGACCGTATCGATACGCCAGGGACCCGTATCGATACCAAAATGGACAGTAACTTCAGTGACCAAAATGGTATCGATACGCCCCCTCGCGTATCGAAACACGAGGCCTGAAACAAGAAGGCCGTATCGATACGGGACCAACCGTATCGATACCCCTGCACTGCAAAACCTCCAAACCGAATTAAAACGAACAAGACTCGGACCTAGATGCAATTTAGGACTTCCCTAGACCCAAACAAGCTTTCATACAACATTTACAGGTCATTATTTAGCCATACAACCACCCAACATGTACATACATCAAGGAAGACATGCAATTGAATCAAAGATGAGATTTAAGCATTCAAGGTTTCATACTTCAACATTCCAACATAAAGGCAACCTCAAAGGCACATAGCCAACATTCATAATAAGCAATTTAGGCATGGATTACAATTCAAACATGGCAGCTCAAGCCATACGAAAGCAAGATAACAAGGAGTCTAAGCAAGCTCCTAAGCAACCAACAACTATCCATCAAAATAACACATGTCCCATTGCTTAAACTATTACATGTTTAACATTTAAAAGTTCATACTTGATGTACACAAGCCAACAACCACACTTGGAGGCCCTCCACTTGCTCAAGCAACCCACGAACTAAGGATCTGCAATGTTGAACAAAGAGAGCGTAAGCAATGATGCTTAGTGAGGGTAAGCTCTTAAAAACAAACCTCAACACTGCAGGGTCCGAGCACGATCTAGCCAAGGCAAAACACATATTTACCAAGGATCCACAAAAGCCACAAGATAAAGATGCATGAGCACTAATCAATATAAATGCCATAATCATAAGCTCAATTCCACAATGCATGTAATCACATTTAAGCATCCAATTAAAGATCATAAATCTCAACACATTGATACACTTATCAATCGACATTGGCACCTAGCTATGACCCGAATACGCGGATAGACACGTTGGAACTCACATCCAACAACCACATTACCTCGCGGTGGGATTACACTCATCACCGGTCTCGCGGAGGGGATTCCACTCATCCTCACGCCCCGTCGATGGGATTCCACTCATCATCGACTATATATAAATACAATTTCCGGGAGAACCCGTACTCCTCCTTGGTGACTCAACGCCACCAAGGCCACGCGCGACTTTTGACTCATGTGTACACACTAACATCCTAATGATCGATCATTTGTACTCAAGCATACTAGTGCCAACATTTTACTCATTTCACATTACTCATTTCAACCAAATTCCGTGCTTAGCACGTACTCACCAATAACCATCATCATGCATGTCTCAAGCATCACAAATCATGCCTCATCTCACATGTATAACACAATATACATAAGCATTCATATCACATTTCATACGAGACATACACATCCACATATATGAGTTCATCCAAAGGCGCTAGATCAAGTTTAGGATTAGGCTACCACCCTAATCCTAACTCTAGGTGGGTCTACCAAGCCCGACGTAGTCCATATACTCGAACCAATCATTTTGAAACCATGTAAAACAATTAACCACTCACCTAAGCTCCCAAGCTTAAAGACCAAGCAAGCGACCACCTTCAATTTCCCGGATTTACTTCCGATGCTTCACCGATGCCCAAACTCGATTCTAATCAATCCCAAACACAAACAAAACATCCACAATCAATAACACATCGTCGGAACTAAACCGGAATGCAATTCAACCACAAATTACCATGTTGCAAGCATGTACAAATCCCATTTTTCACCAACTCGGACAGCCCCAAAACCATGTCCAAAAACCATGTTTTCAACTTCCATTACACCCACAAATGATCCCAATTCAACCCCTATCCATAGTACTATCAAAAGCCTATCAAAACCCACCTAAAACAACCCCCAAAACTCACCCAAAACCCTCCAAAAACCTCATGTTTACCCAAATCCGCAAATTGCTCAAAATCATTTGAAATTCACATATGTTATACCATTTGACCTCTATACATCATAACTAAACATATTAAATCAAAACACTTCACTTAACATCATAAAGTTTCTATTTTTAATCCAAACCTTCCAAAATTGCATTTTCTAAAACCTCCATGAAAATGAAAATAAAAGGTACTTTTAAAGAGAGGGAGTTGAGGGGAAGTCAAAAACGTTATTACCTTTCAAAATGGAGTTGAAATGAGGGAGCTTTGAAATGGAATAGTAGATTGGGGAGGGGGTCTTGTTTTGTCGTTGAAATGAGATGGTGGAGAGAGGTAGAAGATGAGCTAAAAATCTTTCTTTATGTTCGTTTAAAATTGGGGGGCTAAAGACCACTTTGCCCTTAATGAATTGGGCTATTCACAAGGAAGGGAAATCCATGGCTAAATGGGGTTTAATCTTAAAACATGGTCAACCCAAATTAATTAATTTGAAAGCAAAACCCGAAATATTATTTAAATTATAAAACCGAGCTTAAATAATATTAAAATATTATTTTCACCTAACCCCTAAACCCGGTGTTACAACTCTCCCCCACTTAAGGAATTTCGTCCCCGAAATTACCTGGCGGAAACAAATACGGAAACTGCTCAACCATATCTGCTTTCCTCTCCCACGTGGCCTCTTCCACACCTCTATGCCTCCACAACACCTTGACCAACTCTATGGTCTTACCACGCAACACCTTGCTATCAGAAGCAAGTATCTCAACGGGCTCTTCATTATAGGACAAATCCGGATTTAACTCTATCTCCTCAACGGGCATCACATGAGAAGGATCCGATCTATATCTCCTAAGCATAGACACATGAAAGACATCATGGATCTTGTCTAACTCCGAAGGTAACCTCAAACGATAAGCTACAGGCCCAATCCGCTCAACTATCTCATACGGACCAATGAACCTCGGACTCAACTTGCCCTTTCGGCCAAATCTTATTACCTTCTTCCACGGAGATACTTTCAGAAACACTTTCTCACCCACGGAGTACTCAATCTCCTTCCTCTTCAAATCTGCATAAGACTTCTGACGATCGGAAGCTGCTTTCAAACAGTCACAAATCAACTTCACTTTGTCGGTAGTCCCCTTAAGCAAGTCTGGCATAGGTAACAATCTCTGACCTGTTTCAGCCCAACAAATCGGAGTCCTACATTGTCTACCATACAAAGCCTCATAGGGTGCCATCTGAATACTAGACTGATAACTGTTGTTGTAAGCAAACTCAACCAACGGTAAGTGCTTCTCCCAAGATCCCTGGAAGTCAATCACACAACAACGAAGCATATCCTCAAGAATCTGTATCACTTGCTCTGACTGCCTATCGGACTGAGGATGATAAGACGTGCTGAAATGCAAACGACTACCTAAAGCACTATGCAAGTAACCCCAGAACCTCGAAGTAAATCTAGGATCCCTATCTGAAACAATAGACTTCAGAAATTCATGAAGTCTCACAATCTCACGGATGTACAAGTTTGCCAACTTGTCTAAGGAATCCGTAGTGTTCACTGCTAAGAAGTGAGCACACTTAGTGAACCTATCAACAATCACCCAAACTGAATTCTTCTTCGAAGGGGACAAAGGCAACCCCGATACAAAATCCATGGTGATCCTCTCCCATTTCCATTCCGGAATCTTCAAAGGCTATAACAAACTTGAAGGAACCTGATGTTTTGCCTTCACTCTCTAACAAACCATACAACGGCTCACATACTCGGCTACATCTCTCTTCAAACCAACCCAGAAGTAATCATTCTTCAAATCTCGGTACATTTTGGTACTACCCGAATGCATAGAAAAGGGACTCGAATGTGCTTCACTCAGAATCTGACGTCTCAACTCAACATCTTCTGGTACAACAATTCTATCTCTAAAGCACAACAAGCTCTCACCATTGAAACTGTAATCGGTCGGTCTTCCTTCGGCTATGTCCTGAACATGAGGAACTAAACTCACATCTTGCAACTGCTTCTCTCTAATCAACTGAATCAAAGAAGGCTTCACTTACAATTCGGTGATCAAACCACCATCATCGGACACACTCAATCTAGCAAACATAGCTCTCAACTCAACGGCCACTTTTCTACTCAAAGCATCGGCTACTACATTTGCTTTACCTAGATGGTACTCAATGGTCAAATCATAATCTTTTAGCAACTCTAACCATCTTCTTTGTCTCAAGTTCAACTCTTTCTGTGTCATCAGATACTTCAAGCTCTTGTGATCGGTGTAAACTATACACTTCTCACCATACAAATAATGACGCCAAATCTTCAATGCAAACACAACTGCGGCTAGCTCTATATCATGAGTAGGATAGTTCTTCTCATGAATCTTTAACTGTCTAGAAGCATAAGCAACAACTCTTCTCTCTTGCATCAAAACACATCCTAAGCCTACGTAGGAAGCATCACTGTAAATCACAAACTCCTTACCGGAAACAGGTTGCACTAACACTGGAGCATTTGTCAAAGCTTCTTTCAATTTCTCAAAGGCCTTCTGTCTTGCATCTGACCATTCAAACTTAACTCCTTTTTGCAACAATTTAGTCAAAGGAGCAGCTACCCTAGAGAAACCATCAACAAATCTCCTATAATAACCGGTTAATCCTAGGAAACTCCTAATCTCGGTCACGGACTTAGGCTGTTTCCACTCAACAATAGCCTCAATCTTCGATGGATCAACTCGGATACCTTCGGCCGAAACAACATGGCCAAGAAATACAACCTCTCGAATCCAGAACTCACATTTACTAAGCTTCGCATACAACCGATTACTCAACAATCTCTGTAAAACCAATCTCAAGTGCTCATCATGCTCTTCTTCTGCCTTCGAGTACACAAGTATGTCATCAATGAAAACAACTACAAAACGGTCTAGATAGTCTCTAAAAATTCTGTTCATCATGTCCATGAATGTTGCAGGTGCATTCATGAGCCCAAATGGCATCACCAGAAACTCATAGTGACCATATCTAGTCCTAAAAGCTGTCTTCGGAACATCACACTCCTTTACTTTCAACTGATAATACCCGGATCTCAAATCTATCTTCGAGAATACTGAAGCACCTCTCAACTGATCAAACAAATCATCTATACGAGGCAACGAATACTTGTTCTTCACAGTCAACTGATTCAACTGTCTATAGTCAATACACATGCGCATACTACCATCTTTCTTTTTCACAAACAACACGGGAGCACCCCACGGAGAACTACTAGGCCTAACGAAACCACGGTCTAATAATTCTTGCAACTGACTCTTCAATTCTTTTAACTCTTTCGGAGCCATACGATATGGAGCTATCGAAACTGAATTAGATCCTGAAACAGTCTCAATCACGAACTCAACATCTCTGTCAGGAGGCAAACCCGGCAACTCTTCAGGAAACACATCTGGAAAGTCACACACTGTTCTGATATCTTTCGGTCTAGCTTCACTCATATCCGGATTCATAACATAAGCTAAATATGCCTCACATCCAAAGTCCATTAACCTATGAGCCTCTAAAGCTGACACCACATTAGACAAGAACTTAATGTTCTCGCCCACTACCACTACCTCGTAGTCATCAGAAAGTTTCAAGGAAATTCTCTTTGTTTCAAAATCCACACTAGCCCGATGCTCAACCAAACAGTCCATACCCAAAATAATATCAAAGCCATAGAAAGGAAGTTCCATCATATCAACTGAAAACACATGACCCTGAATCTTCAGTGGACATCTCCTATACATACGTCTAACCACAACTGTCTCACCAAAAGAACTAGTAACATGCATACCTACATCTAAGATCTCAACAGGGATATCTAACTTCTGTGCATGCTCACTCAAAATGTAGGAATGTGTAGAACCCGAATCAACCAAAGAAAGCAAAGACATAGACTGTAACTCGAAATTACCTGCTATCACATCAGTGTCGTTCCCGGCCTCTCTCTGGGCATAAACTCTCGCTGGTCCTCCCGCCTCTGGCTGCACTGCCACAACATGAGCAATGTTCCTCTGAGCATCTACCCTAGGTGCATCAGCCCTAGGCTAGAAGTAGCCACGACCGTGCCCACGGCCTCTCTGAAAATCATTCGCCCTCGCAGGAGCCTGAGCAATGTTTGGTGCATGAGCCGCCTGATGCGGACAATCCCTCCTAAAGTGGTCCCTCGAACCACAGTTCCAACAAGCATGGAAGTTACCCCAACACTCACCAGCGTGCTGTCTCCCACAACGGGTACACTCAGGCAAACGCTCTCCTCCTCTATGGCCCTGATGGCCCCTACCATGGTGGCCACCGCCACGTCTATGGTAAATTGATGTCCGCCACCTCTGTGCCTCTTGGCATCTCTACCATCGAAGTGGTTATGCCTCTTACCAGAACTGGAGCCACCAGATCGTTTGGCCGAACCCAAACTATGCTCTAAGTCCTTGGCCCTCGCAACCAACACATCAAAGTCTGAGTAGTCAGAAGCTAGCGTGTACCTCTTAATCTCTTCATTCAATCCATAGCGGAAACGGTTACAGCGTTCCACTTCAGTAGGAACCAACTCTGGAGCATACTGACTCAAGCGAACAAAGCGGATCTCATAATCAGTCACAGAAGCATCTCCCTGAGTAAGAGCCATAAACTCTCGCTTCTTCTCATCTAAGTACCTCGGTCCCAAGTACCTCTTCCGGAAAGCGGTCTCAAAGAAATCCCAATCTATCTCTGTCTCTGGAACCCCAATAGTAATGGTGACCCACCAGGTGTAGGCATCACCCTGAAGCAACGAAATCACACAACCCAATCTACGTGCGCCCGCACAACCCATCTGAGCCAAGATACGAACTGTCTTCTCCAACCATAACTCCGACCTCTCCGGAGTAGATCCTCTAAACTCCTCGGCCCCCAAGCTACGGAGCCTCTCCAAAGGTAGACTGGCATCGTCACACCTAGGCTGAGCTGCAGCCTGAGCTCCCGCAACTGCGGCCTGAAATGCTCCCGCTATCGCTTGCACTAGCGGAGTCATATCAATTCCAGCTGGACCTTGGCCACCTTGAGGTCCATCTCCTCCGGCTCCATCCTCGCCCCCAGCTCCAGGCGGAGGAGGCGGTGGTGGTGGAGGTGGTGGAGAAGCGCCAACTCCCGCGGTCACCGGCCCTTCTATGTGAGCCTCCATACCAACTGCCGGCTCAACAGGAGTCGCAACACGTGGTTCTTGACGAACCACTCTCGGCCTACCTCTCGGTCTAGACATCGCTCTCACAGATATTAACTACAACCACAACAACAAAACATACAAAGCTGGGTTAGCAAGGCAAGGCTTCCAAGTGTTCAAGTACGTTCCCTCACTTAAAAATCCTTTTTCCAATGTAATAGTAGCAATGGGACACTTACACACATGCTTTGAATAAAACAATCAACATACTTGTCACACAAGCAATCATTCTTGCAAAACAAGCAAACACCGTGCAAATCAATTCAAAACTTAAACTTACCTCACTTACCTGCCCAAGGTCTCGGTAACCTTAGGCTCTGATACCAACAAGTGTAACCCCCACATCCCGGTCTGGCCGGATGACCGGTCCGAGTGGGCCACACGGGGAAAACCGAGTGAAAACCCCTTTAAGGATTCCCCCTCGGTTAGCAACCCTATTTTTTTCATTTTAAAACTTGTCTAGATGAGTATTAAATCCTAGGTGATCATACAACGGAACAACATTTACGAAACAATCAAACGAACTCAAACTAACATGTTACAACCCAATTTTAAACTTAGACTGCAGGCGATATCGATACACTTAAGGGGTGTATCGATACCCCTTGACTAAGTCAACCCGTGGAGACCGTATCGATACGCCCAAGGAGTGTATTGATACTCTCCCCAACGGTTGACTTCTCACGGTCAACGCTAGGATGACCGTATCAATACGCCAGGGACCCGTATCGATACCAAAGTGGACAGTAACTTCAGTGACCAAAATGGTATCGATACGCCCCCTCGCGTATCGAAACACGAGGCCTGAAACAAGAAGGCCGTATCAATACGGGACCAACCGTATCGATACCCCTGCACTGCAAAACCTCCAAACTCAATTAAAACGAACAAGACTCGGACCTAGATGCAATTTAGGACTTCCCTAGACCCAAACAAGCATTCATACAACATTTACAGGTCATTATTTAGCCATACAACCACCCAACATGTACATACATCAAGGAAGACATGCAATTGAATCAAAGATGACATTTAAGCATTCAAGGTTTCATACTTCAACATTCCAACATAAAGGCAACCTCAAAGGCACATAGCCAACATTCATAATAAGCAATTTAGGCATGGATTACAATTCAAACATGGCAGCTCAAGCCATACGAAAGCAAGATAACAAGGAGACTAAGCAAGCTCCTAAGCAACCAACAACTATCCATCAAAATAACACATGTCCCATTGCTTAAACTATTACATGTTTAACATTTAAAAGTTCATACTTGATGTACTCAAGCCAAAAACCACACTTGGAGGCCCTCCACTTGCTCAAGCAACCCACGAACTAAGGATCTGCAATGTTGAACAAAGAGAGCGTAAGCAATGATGCTTAGTGAGGGTAAGCTCTTAAAAACAAACCTCAACATTGCAGGGTCCGAGCACGATCTAGCCAAGGCAAAACACATATTTACCAAGGATCCACAAAAGCCACAAGATAAAGATGCATGAGCACTAATCAATATAAATTCCATAATCATAAGCTCAATTCCACAATGCATGTAATCACATTTAAGCATCCAATTAAAGATCATAAATCTCAACACATTGATACACTTATCAATCGACATTGGCACCTAGCTATGACCCGAATACGCAGATAGACACGTTGGAACTCACATCCAACAACCACATTACCTCACGGTGGGATTACACTCATCATCGGTCTCGCGGAGGGGATTCCACTCATCCTCACGCCCCGTCGATGGGATTCCACTCATCATCGACTATATATAAATACAATTTCCGGGCGAACCCGCACTCCTCCTTGGTGACTCAACGCCACCAAGGCCACACGCGACTTTTGACTCATGTGTACACACTAACATCCTAATGATCGATCATTTGTACTCAAGCATACTAGTGCCAACATCTTACTCATTTCACATTACTCATTTCAACCAAATTCCGTGCTTAGCACGTACTCACCAATAACCATCATCATGCATGCCTCAAGCATCACAAATCATGCCTCATCTCACATGTATAACACAATATACATAAGCATTCATATCACATTTCATACGAGACATACACATCCACATATATGAGTTCATCCAAAGGCTCTAGATCAAGTTTAGGATTAGGCTACCACTCTAATCCTAACTCTAGGTGGGTCTACCAAGCCTGACCTAGTCCATATACTCGAACCAATCATTTTGAAACCATGTAAAACAATTAACCACTCACCTAAGCTCCCAAGCTTAAAGACCAAGCAAGCGACCACCTTCAATTTCCCGGATTTACTTTCGATGCTTCACCGATGCCCAAACTCGATTCTAATCAATCCCAAACACAAACAAAACATCCACAATCAATAACACATCGTCGGAACTAACCCGGAATGCAATTCAACCACAAATTACCATGTTGCAAGCATGTACAAATCCCATTTTTCACCAACTCGGACAGCCCCAAAACCATGTCTAAAAACCATGTTTTCAACTTCCATTACACCCACAAATGATCCCAATTCAACCCCTATTCATAGTACTATCAAAAGCCTATCAAAACCCACCTAAAACAACCCCCAAAACTCACCCAAAACCCTCCAAAAACCTCTTGTTTACCCAAATCAGCAAATTGCTCAAAATCATTTGAAATTCACATATGTTATACCATTTGACCTCTATACATCATAACTAAACATATTAAATCAAAACACTTCACTTAACATCATAAAGTTTCTATTTTTAATCCAAACCTTCCAAAATTCCATTTTCTAAAACCTCCATGAAAATGAAAATAAAAGGTACTTTTAAAGAGATGGAGTTGAGGGGAAGTCAAAAGCGTCATTACCTTTCAAAATGGAGTTGAAATGAAGGAGCTTTGAAATGGAATAGTAGATTGGGGAGGGGGTCTTGTTTTGTCGTTGAAATGAGATGGTGGAGAGAGGTAGAAGATGAGCTAAAAATCTTTCTTTATGTTTGTTTAAAATTGGGGGGCTAAAGACCACTTTGCCCTTAATGAATTGGGATATTCACAAGGAAGGGAAATCCATGGCTAAATGGGGTTTAATCTTAAAACATGGTCAACCCAAATTAATTAATTTGAAAGCAAAACCCGAAATATTATTTAAATTATAAAATCGAGCCCAAATAATATTAAAATATTATTTTCACCTAACCCCTAAACCCGGGTGTTACATTTTGGACCTGACCTGTTTTGAACTCGACCTATTTTGAACCCGACCTGTTTTGGACCCGACTTGTTTTGAACCCGAACTGCTTTGAACCCAACCTATTTTTAACCTAAACTGATATTGACCTGACTTGATATTTACCTGACATATAGTTGAGGAAGTCTACGATTTGATAAATTTAAAGTGTTAATAAATGTAAAGTATTAATTTATTAAATTAATTTAGTACTAACTCGTTCAATATAAATTATTTGTGAAGTTTAATAAGAATTAACATACTTAAATTTATTTTATTAAAAAAATATTCAAAATTTAAAAGTTTTATTAAATTAATAAGTTATGATGGATGAATTTAAAATAAATTATTTAAAATTTTAAAAATATTTTATTAAAAATTTAATTATAACTATTAAAATAAAAAAAATATTTATTTTTTAGTTTAGGGGGGAAGTTTTCTTGAATTAATGGGGGAAAGTTTTGTTGATTGATAGGGGATTAGGGGGGTTGCTGCCGCCAGATTTTAAACAAAATTAGGTGTGGGCGGGATTTTTTTTATATAGGGGTTAATTATCTTTTAGGTCATTCCTTAATTAGATGGTTAGGGTTTAGGGTTTTTAGGTTTTAGTTATTTTTTTAGTCCTAACTTTTGGTTTAGTTTCTTTAAATTTCATTCAATAAGGCCATGATTCATAAATTGATTAATTATTAAGCTTTTTGATTTGCTTTAAATTTGATTTGGTCCTCGTATAAAGATTTGGTAAGTAATTAGGTTTAATAATTTTATTCATTTGTGATTTGGGCTCTAATTAAAAGCGTTTCCACTGTAAGTGTCCGGAGAAACCGCATATCGAGACCGGAGTATACAGGCAAAAAGCCATGTCCGAAGCCTCAACCTATTGCTCAGATGTATCTTTTGTTTGAGATAATCTATGAACAACTCTATTTATGAAAGTGTCGGACTTCTACCTGCAGCCTGGCGTTCGAGCGAGTCAAGTTAAAATTTTTCGAGTTATTCGAGTTTGCAAGTTCTATTTTACGATTCAAACTTTATTTGAAATTTTTTCGAATCGAGTCAGGTTTATAAAATTTGAGTCGAGTCGAATTTTTGAATTTTTGTACAAATTTAAATGTATATATATATATATACATATATATATATATATATATATTTCTATATGCATATACGGTAGCGGTGCACATATACATTTCTACATGCATATACTTAGGGTTGGGCGGTGCACATATTGATTCCAATTATAACGGCTTTCTATATGCATATATGATATATGCATATACTTAGGGTTGGGCGGTGCACATATTGAATTTCTGGCCAGACTCGGCTCGGCTCGGAAACAGTGTAATTGGGCTCGACTTGGCTCGGGCTCGCTGAGCTCGAAATTTTAGGCTCGAGCTCAGCTTGAAAACAATACTATTGGTCTCGACTCGGGCTCGAAGCTCGTCAGGCTCCGCTCGAAATGAAAAATTTTGCTATAATTTTTTTATTATAAAAGATTCATTAAAAGTCCATTTCATTAGCAACACCTAAATGAAATTCAATGACCGAATAGGGAAAAAATGCCAAAAATAGATTAATCCAAATAACCAATAAATATTCTTATAATACAAACACATAATTACAGAAAATACAAAATCAAACAACAACCAACTAAAGAAAATGCCCAATTTATTTTAGTTAATTAACTTTTAGTAGAATTTTCCTAATTTATTCTATAGCTTTTCTTTTGCTAAACATATTACTTTTAGTGCATATGTAGATTTCGAGCCTGTTCACGAGCTTTTCGAGCCGCTCGGCTCGGCTTGTTAAGGTTGCGAGTCAATCCCGAGCTCGAGTCGAGCTCACTCGAGCCGAGCTTTGACCGAGCCGAACCCAAGTAGCTCGTGAGCCGGTCAGGCTTATTATCACCCCTAATTAGTCTTATTTTTAAGCACCTTTTATGGGTGGGTTTTCGATTAATGGTTGGTTTTAGGGATGTAAAAAGCTGACCCGACCTGAAAACCCGACTGAAACCTACTCGAGTCAGAACCTGATTTGACGTGAAAATTTAATGACCCGAACCCGATCTGTAACCGACTGTTATTGACCCGAACTTAAATTCGACCTGTTATTATAGTGACCGAACCCGACTTGCGTCCGACTGAAAACGAGCCGAACCCGAATTGGACCTGTTACTGTGGTCCTAAAACCCGACTTGCGCCCGACTGAAACGAACCCGAACCCGATGCCGACCTGGCAGATAACCGATTTTACCCGACTGAATTGACCCGAGATCCGATATTACCCGACCTGTTTTGAACCCGACCTGTTTTGGACCCGACCTGTTTTGAACCCGACCAGTTTTGAACCCGACCTGTTTTGGACCCGACTTGTTTTGAACCCAAACTGCTTTGAACCCAACCTATTTTTAACCTGAACTGATATTGACCTGACTTGATATTTACCTGACATATAGTTGAGGAAGTCTACGATTTGATAAATTTAAAGTGTTAATAAATGTAAAGTATTAATTTATTAAATTAATTTAGTACTAACTCGTTCAATATAAATTATTTGTGAAGTTTAATAAGAATTAACATACTTAAATTTATTTGATTAAAAAATATTCAAAATTTAAAAGTTTTATTAAATTAATAAGTTATGATGGATGAATTTAAAACAAATTATTTAAAGTTTAAAAAATATTTTATTAAAAAATTTAATTATATCTATTAAACTAATAATAAAATATTTATTTTTTAGTTTAGGGGGAAGTTTTCTTGAATTAATGGGGGGGGGGGAGTTTTGTTGATTGATAGGGGATTAGGGGGGTTGCTGCCGCCAGATTTTAAACAAAATTAGGCGTGGGCGGGATTTTTTTTATTTAGGGGTTAATTATCTTTTAGGTCATTCCTTAATTAGATGGTTAGGGTTTTTAAGTTTTAGTTTATTTTTTTAGTCCTAACTTTTGGTTTAGTTTCTTTAAATTTCATTCAATTAGGCCATGATTCATAAATTGATTAACTATTAAGCTTTTTTATTTGCTTTAAATTTGATTCGGTCCTCGTATAAAGATTTGGTAAGTAATTAAGTTTAATAATTTTATTCATTTGTGATTTGGGCTCTAATTAAAAGCGTTTCCGCTGTAAGTGTCCGAAGAAACCGCATATCGAGACCGGAGTATACAGGCAAAAAGCCATGTCCGAAGCCTCAGCCTATTGCTCAGATGTATATTTTGTTTGAGATAATCTATGAACAACTCTATTTATGAAAGTGTCGGACTTCTACCTGCAGCCTGGCGTTCGAGCGAGTCAAGTTAAAAATTTTCGAGTTATTCGAGTTTGCAAGTTCTATTTTACGATTCAAACTTTATTTGAAATTTTTTCGAATCGAGTCAAGTTTATAAAATTTGAGTCGAGTCGAATTTTTGAATTTCTGTACAAATTTAATTGTATATATATATATATATATATATATATATATATTTCTATATGCATATACGGTAGCGGTGCACATATACATTTCTACATGCATATACTTAGGGTTGGGCGGTGCACATATTGATTCCAATTTTAACGGCTTTCTATATGCATATATGATATATGCATATACTTATGGTTGGGCGGTGCACATATTGAATTTTTGGCCAGACTCGACTCGGCTCGGAAATAGTGTAATTGGGCTTGACTTGGCTCGTGCTCGAGGCTCGCCGAGCTCGGAATTTTAGGCTCGAGCTCAGCTTGAAAACAATACTATTGGTCTCGACTCGGGCTCGAAGCTCGTCAGGCTCCACTCGAAATGAAAAATTTTGCTATAATTTTTTTTTATAAAAGATTCGTTAAAAGTCCCTTTCATAAGCAACACCAAAATGAAATTCAATGACCGAATAGGGGAAAAATGCCAAAAAATTATATTAATCCAAATAACCAATAAATATTCTTATAATACAAATACATAATTACAGAAAATACAAAATCAAACAACAACCAACTAAAGAAAATGCCCAATTAATTTTAGTTAATTTACTTTTAGTAGAATTTTCCTAATTTATTCTATAGCTTTTCTTTTGCTAAACATATTACTTTTAGTGCATATGTAGATTTCGAGCCTGTTCACGAGCTTTTCGAGCCGCTCGACTCGGCTTGTTAAGGTTTTAGGTCAATCCCGAGCTCGAGTCGAGCTCACTCGAGCCGAGCTTTGACCGAGCTGAACCCGAGTTGCTCGTGAGCCGGTCAGGCTTATTATCACCCCCTAATTAGTCCTATTTTTAAGCACCTTTTGTGGGTGGGTTTTCGATTAATGGTTGGTTTTAGGGATGTAAAAAGCTGACCCGACCTGAAAACCCGACTGAAACCTGCTCGAGTTAGAACCTGATTTGACCTGAAAATTTAATGACCCGAACCCGATCTGTAACTGACTGTTGTTGACCCGAACCTGAATTCGACCTGTTACTGTAGTGACCGAACCTGACCTGCGTCCGACTGAAAACGACCCAAACCCGAATTTGACCTGTTACTGTGGACCTAAAACCCGACTTGCGCCCGACTGAAACGAACCCGAACCCGATGCCGACCTGGCAGATAACCGTTTTTACCCGACTAAATTGACCCGAGATCCGATATTACCCGACCTATTTTGAACCCGACCTGTTTTGGACCCGACCTGTTTTGAACCCGACCTGTTTTGAACCCGACCTGTTTTGGACCCGACTTGTTTTGAACCCGAACTGCTTTTAACCCAACCTATTTTTAACCTGAACTGATATTGACCTGACTTAATATTTACCTAAAATATAGCTGAGGAAGTCTACGATTTGATAAATTTAAAGTGTTATTAAATGTAAAGTATTAATTTATTAAATTAATTTAGTACTAACTCGTTCAATATAAATTATTTGTGAAGTTTAATAAGAATTAACATAATTAAATTTATTTTATTAAAAAAATATTCAAAATTTAAAAGTTTTATTAAATTAATAAGTTATGATGGATGAATTTAAAACAAATTATTTAAAATTTTAAAAATATTTTATTAAAAAATTTAATTATAACTATTAAAATAATAAAAAAATATTTATTTTTTAGTTTAGGGGGGAAGTTTTCTTGAATTAATGGGGGGAAAGTTTTGTTGATTGATAGGGGATTTGGGGGGTTGCTGCCGCCAGATTTTAAACAAAATTAGGTGTGGGCGAGATTTTTTTATTTAGGGGTTAATTATCTTTTAGGTCTTTCCTTAATTAGATGGTTAGGGTTTAGGGTTTTTAGGTTTTAGTTTATTTTTTTAGTCCTAACTTTTGGTTTAGTTTCTTTAAATTTCATTCAATTAGGCCATGATTCATAAATTGATTAATTATCAAGGTTTTTGATTTGCTTTAAATTTGATTTGGTCCTCGTATAAAGATTTGGTAAGTAATTAGGTTTAATAATTTTATTCATTTGTGATTTGGGCTCTAATTAAAAGCGTTTCTGCTGTAAGTGTCTGGAGAAACCGCATATAGAGACCGAAGTATACAGGCAAAAAGCCATGTCCAAAGCCTCAGATTGCTCAGATGTATCTTTTGTTTGAGATAATCTATGAACAACTCTATTTTTGAAAGTGTCGGACTTCTACTTGCAGCCTGGCGTTCGAGCGAGTCAGGTTAAAAAATTTCGAGTTATTCGAGTTTGCAAGTTCTATTTTACGATTTAAACTTTATTTAAAAATTTTTCGAATCGATTCAAGTTTATAAAATTTGAGTCGAGTCGAATTTTTGAATTTCTGTAAAAATTTAATTGTATATATATATTTCTATATGCATATACGGTAGCGGTGCACATATACATTTCTACATGCATTTACTTAGGGTTGGGCGGTGCACATATTGATTCCAATTTTAACGGCTTTCTATATGCATATATGATATATGCATATACTTGTGGTTGGGCGGTGCACATATTGAATTTTTGGCCAGACTCGACTCAGCTCGGAAACAGTGTAATTGGGCTTGACTTGGCGCGGGCTCGCTGAGCTCGAAATTTTAGGCTCGAGCTCAGCTTGAAAACAATACTATTGGTCTCGACTCGGGCTCGAAGCTCGTCAGGCTCCGCTTGAAATGAAAAATTTTGCTATAATTTTTTTTTATAAAAGATTCGTTAAAAGTCCCTTTCATAAGCAACACTGAAATGAAATTCAATGATCGAATAGGGAAAAATGCCAAAAATTTGATTAATCCGAATAACCAATAAATATTCTTATAATACAAATAAATAATTACAGAAAATACAAAATCAAACAACAACCAACTAAAGAAAATGCCCAATTTATTTTAGTTAATTTACTTTTAGTAGAATTTTCCTAATTTATTCTATAGCTTTTCTTTTGCTAAATATATTACTTTTTAGTGCATATGTAGATTTCGAGCTTGTTCACGAGCTTTTTGAGCCGCTCGGCTCAGCTTGTAAAGGTTTCAGGTCAATTCCGAGCTCGAGTCGAGCTCACTCGAGCCGAGTTATGACCGAGCCAAACCCGAGTAGCTCATGAGCCGGTCAGGCTTATTATCACCCCTAATTGGTCCTATTTTTAAGCACCTTTTGTGGGTGGGTTTTCGATTAATTGTTGGTTTTAGGGATGTAGAAAGCTGACCCGACCTGAAAACCCGACTGAAACCTGCTCGAGTCAGAACCTGATTTGACCTGAAAATTTAATGACCCGAACCCGATCTGTAACCGACTGTTGTTGACCCGAACCTGAATTCGACTTGTTACTGTAGTGACCAAACCCGACCTACGTCTGACTGAAAACGACCCGAACCCGAATTGGACCTGTTACTGTGGACCTAAAACCCGACTTGCGCCCGACTAAAACGAACCCAAACCCGATGCCGACCTGGCAGATAACCGATTTTACCCGACTAAATTGACCCGAGATCTGATATTACCCGACCTATTTTGAACCCGACATGTTTTGGACCCGACCTGTTTTGAACCCGACATGTTTTGAACCCGACCTGATTTGGACCCGACTTGTTTTGAACCCCGAACTGCTTTGAACCCAACCTATTTTTAACCTGAATTGATATTGACCTGACTTGATATTTACCTAACATATAGTTGAGGAAGTCTACGATTTGATAAATTTAAAGTGTTAGTAAATGTAAAGTATTAATTTATTAAATTAATTTAGTGCTAACTCGTTCAATATAAATTATTTGTGAAGTTTAATAAGAATTAACATACTTAAATTTATTTTATTAAAAAAATATTCAAAATTAAAAAGTTTTATTAAATTAATAAGTTATGATGGATGAATTTAAAACAAATTATTTAAAATTTAAAAAATATTTTATTAAATAATTTAATTATAACTATTAAAATAATAATAAAATATTTATTTTTTAGTTTAGGGGGAAGTTTTCTTGAATTAATGGGGGGAAAGTTTTGTTGATTGATAGGGGATTAGGGGGGGTTGCTGCTGCCAGATTTTAAACAAAGTTAGGTGTGGGTGGGATTTTTTTTAGGGTAAACTACCTGAAATACCACTCAACTTTAATGTGTGACTCTAGTATGCCACTAAACTAAATTTCGATACTATAATACCATTGAACTTCACTGTGTGATTCAAAGTTAGCACTCCACCATTACTCCCATTATAGAATTCTGACGTGGACTCTAACTCCCGTTACAGGGATGACGTGGCCGATAAAAAATAATATCTTTTTCCAGATATGATCCACCTCATTATATTTTATGTTTTATTTTTATTGTAAAACGACGCAGTTTTGTTAAAGACTCTTTATCTCCTCAAAATTAGGTTAATGAAATTTCAAACTTCAGAAATCACTCTGAAATTAGACGCAAAAAAAAATCAGTGGGTTTTCTATGGATTGTTATTGATTATTCAAGTGGGTTTCTCTGGGTTTTCTCTGAAAGAAGATTGTAGTGATCGATTGTTAGAAAGAAATCAAATGGAAAAACGTGTGTTAAGGGTTGAAGGAAGCCGAACCGTAAGATATGGTATGTATTCAAAATTTATAATCTCATATATATTTAATGTTTCTATGAGTTTTATGTATTTTGTTTGTATTCAAATTTTGGGTTTAATGTTTTGTCCTTTTAGTGTATAGTTTTTGTTTGCATTCAATATTTGTTTCTATTCAATTTTTAGGGTTATGATTTTCAATTGTTATTGCTATTTTATTAAATAGAGGTGGGTATGATTAGGACTGACTTAATGCATAAAATGGCCCAGAAGAAGGAAGCTGCAGATAAGTATACTGAAAGTTTATGCCCAAAAATTCAGAAAAAACTTGATTTGGAAATTGATCACTCTGCTAGGTAATACCACTCAACTGTGTAGCTGTTTTTAATTGAAATTTTTTTATTGTAATTGTTTGGTTTGAATACAAATAAAACTTGTATAGGTGTTGGCCAACACATGCTGGAGATCATATGTACCAAGTGTCTTGTGGACCATCCAACCAACATGTTGTTGATTTGAAAAAATTTTCCTGCACTTGTAGAAAGTGGGATCTCACATGTATGTGTTTATTAAACTTTAAATTCAATCGTTTTACTATATGTTACTTATTTATTTGTTCATATATCTTAGGAATCCCATGCTCACATGCTGTGTCATGTATGGTACGAGAAAATCAAAGACCTGAAACTTTTGTTCATAGTTGTTACAAGAAAGAAACTCAACAACTAATTTATAGTCATTTGATCAAACCTATTAGAGGTACAAATTTCCAATGAAAATATATTTTGTGATCATGTTTATGTTTCAGTGTTGGTAGTGTACTTTTTTGTGAACATGTTTATGCTTGTATTTGGTCTCTTTCTGTAATGGATACAGATTTTTTTGGTCTCTTTTTGTGAACATGTTTTAGTGTATTTGGTCACTAGTTGCTACATGTATCAATTTATGATTTTCATATATTCAATCAACACAACTATCTTAAGCAACACTTAACATTTTTATTTCTTTAAGTCCAAAACATAACTAGTAAACATAGTAGTACAATATCCTTAACACAGTAAAACAAAACATTTTCATTTTCTTCTCAACAAAACATAACCAGTAAACATGCTTAATACAGTAAAACAACACCAAACATAACTAAAAAACACCCTAAATTTAAAAGTAACCATTTTCATTCCCTTCATCTATTGAGTTTGTTAAGTTAGCTGGTTGACAGCTAAGGTTGTTTAGTTAGTTGTATTTCTTTTATTCTTTCTTTAAGTCTTATACCGGTATAAGTTGTATTTCTTTTATTCTTTCTTTAAGTCTTATACTGTATAAGTTGTATTTCTTTTATTCTTTCTTTAAATCTTATACTGGTATAAATATAAACTTCTTTTACCCTTGTAAAATCAATTTTAGAATAAATAAAATAGAAGTTTATTTTGCACGTGTTCTTTTATTCTTCCCTTTCATTTTGTTTTTGAAGAAAATTCCCGTAATTTTTGCAGCCAAAGAATCTCCTTCCAGGGTTGGCATTAGACCACGATGTAGTCAGCTTTGCTGGATATCCGCATCCACACACTGGAATTGAAATGGGTTCTTCTACTTCAACCCTGCGTTCACTTGATCTTTACCATTCTACCTCCATTGATTTGGATCAGCTTCAAAATCTATGCTGGGAAATAGAAAATAGGAAATTAGGGTTTTGTTTTCAGCCAAAAGAGATTTTATAGTAAAAATAAAACATAAAATATAATGAGGTGGATCATATCTGGAAAAAGATATTATTTTTTTATCGGCCACGTCATCCCTGTAACGGGAGTTAGAGTCCACGTCAGAATTCCGTAATGGGAGTAACGGTGGAGTGCTAACTTTGAATGACACAGTGAAGTTCAATGGTATTATAGTATCGAATTTTAGTTCAGTGGCATATTAGAGTCACACAATAAAGTTGAGTGGTATTTCAGGTAGTTTACCCTTTTTTTTATTTAGGGGTTAATTATCTTTTAGGTCATTCCTTAATTAGATGGTTAGGGTTTAGGGTTTAGGGTTTTTAGGTTTTAGTTTATTTTTTTAGTCCTAACTTTTGGTTTAGTTTCTTTAAATTTCATTCAATTAGGCCACGATTCATAAATTGATTAATTGTTAAGCTTTTTGATTTGCTTTAAATTTGATTTGGTCCTCGTATAAAGATTTGGTAAGTAATTAGGTTTAATAATTTTATTCATTTGTGATTTGGGCTCTAATTAATAATTTAGTTTTAATTTATTTTTAAATTTGTCCTTTTTATGTTTCAATTTATTTTGTTTGTTAGATTTATGGGTTTATGTTTAGGGTTTAGGGGTAAATGTGTCAAGTTGATTGTTTGGGGCTATAAGACTAGTTTAGGGATTATGTGATTAGGCTTGCACTCTAATTATTAGTGAATAGTGTTTGTAAGATTTAGAGATTCATGTTTGGGGTTTAAGGGTAAACGTGTCAACTTAATTATTTAGGGTTATGAGATTAGTTTAAGGATTAGAGGATTAGGCTTGTACTCTAAACTTTATTTGTATTCCAAATTGACCACTTCTTATTTTTTAATTAGTCTGATGTTTTATAATTTTAATTTGATATTTTATTCATTCTAGTCCCCTAAAATTTAGTTTAATTCCAAATTGACCCTTATTTATTGTTTTTTTAATTCGTCTGATGTTTTATAATTTTAATTTGGTACTTTGTTCATTCTAGTCCCTTTAACTTTATTTCAATTCCAAATTGACCCCTATTCATTGTTTTTTTAACTCGTCCAATGTTTTATAATTTTAATTTGATATTTTCATCATTCTAGACCCTAAAACTTTATTTTTATTCCAAATTGACCCACATTTATTTTTTAAATTTGTCCAATGTTTTATTATTTTTATTTGATATTTTCTTCATTCTAGTCCCTTAACTTTATTTTAATTCCATATTGACCCCTATATATATATTTTAATTCATCATGTTTTATAATTTTAATTTGAAATTTTGTTCATTCTAGACCCTAAAACTTTATTTTTATTCTAAATTGATCTCTACTTATTGTTTTTTAATTACTCTAATTTTTATACTTTTAATTTGATATTTTTGTTCATTACAGTCCCCAAAACTTTATTTTATTCCAAATTGAACCTTTTTCATTGTTTTCTTTTAAATTTGTCTAATGTTTTATAATTTTAATTTGATATTTTTGTTTATTATAACCCGTGAAACTTTATTTTTAATCCAAATTAACCCATTTTCAGTCCAAATTGACCCCTTTTCATTATTTTTTTAATTACTCTAATGGTTTATAATTTTAATTTGATATGACTTTAAATAATTAACTCCAAATCAATGACGATTGACGAAGGCCAACCTAAAGTCTATCGACTACTTATACGGTTGTACCGAACTCAAACTCAATACGAATTCCAATCCCGAAAATACACCGACCTGAATTACCCGACCTGAAATGCACCCGAGCTAAAATGAACCCGACCTGAAATGGACCCGACCTGAAACGGACCCGACCTGAAATGGACCCGACCTGAAGTGTATCCAAACCCGAATTAACCTGTCAATTATCTGCTTCAGACCCGACCTGTTTTGACCCGACCTAAAATGGACCCGACCTGAAATGGACCCGACCTGAAATGGACCCGATCTGAAATGGACCCGACCTGAAATGGACCCGCACCCGACCCGAGTCGAGTCAAAACAGAAAAATGACCTGAAATGACATGTACCCGATTTTACCCGACCTAACAGTACCCGACCTGAAACCCATCCGATTACATGTTTTTACATCCCTAGTTGGTTTGAATGACAGGCAGAGGAAGGGGAATGGTATGACATGTGGTAGAGGAGTGGCCGGTGGAAAATCTAATTCAACAAGAAGATATCTCACTGTGTCCGATAGAAGGAGCAGAAAACGGAGTTGTGATCAAACTTCGGCATGCACGAAAATTTATTAAGTATTTAAATTTAAAAATTAAGAACAATGGTCTTATTTAATTAAGGGTTACACTTTGTTAATACAGTAAAACCTCTATAAATTAATACTCTTTAAATTAATAAACTCTATTAAATAATAAATTTCTTCTGTCCAGACTTGGACCAATGTAAAAAATCATCAAATTCGATAAGATAATAATATAATAATTTTTTGGAGACCCTCTTTATAAATATAAGGGTCCCATCAAAACTATAAATTAATAATTCATAAATATTACAATTACTACTTTGGTAACTTGCTAAAATATGAATCTATTGTAATCTGTTTCTTTTAAAATTCAAATCTAATTCAATTTCATCTCTAACTTTTCTAATTGCACCCACAAGTTCCGGCATTGAGGTCTCCAACTGCAATAAAAAGTTGTGAATAGTTGTTGCCACATTCAATGCTTCCTTTCGTGTGACTAGTTCAAGTGGTGTTGAATCATCTTCAACTTCATCATTAGTAGAACTTTCAACAATATTAGCCACAATTTCCTCTAAACTTTGAACTTGTAAACATTCGTCATTTTCGCCTGGATAATCCAACAAGTTATTGACGCCCATTTTATTGCGATAGCCAATATCGTTGATCATATTCTTAAGTTCATGTAAGACTTCTTCAAAAGTTGTCTCACTTAAGTCCCTTGAGGCTGCTTCATCATTTGAGCGAATTGGAATATTATGTACAATTTACAGTTTATTTGCACACAATAGCTTTATCAAAGTTATATTTGCTGAATTGAGAAATTTTCTTTTAATTAATAAATTATTAATTTATCGATGTATTAATATCTCTCTAAATTAATAAAATTTTATGGTCCCAAGGGTATTAATTTATAGAGGTTTTACTATAAATTTAAACTTAAACTCTAACTCTAAATCTAAAACTAAAAACTCTAAACCCTAAAACTTAAACTCATAAAAGCTAAACTCTAACTCATAAACTCTAAAATATAAACCCTAAATCATAAATTCTAAATACTACAACATAAATCCTAAACTATAAACTTTAAACCCTAAATCTAACAAACTTGTGTAACCTGCACATGTTTGCGTATTAATTTTTTAATTAATATTTAAACTAAAAATAACCTAAAATATTATTATGTCAAAAAATTTAGGAGGGCAACACTCAACAGCCCCTCCCAGACTATATAAGGTTTCGTCCATGAGAGGAGCAACGTATAAAGTGTCAGGGTAGACATGTTTCTTGACACTAGTTGAGGCCCACAACAACTTCTGTTTCTTGACATCGTTCCTCGAAACCTCTCATCTAGGGACAGAGCTAGGATTGTACTATGCGGGGCAAGTTAATTAACTTTGAAACAAATAGTGCTATAAAAAGTAATTAAATCATATAAATAAAAAAATGTTTAATTTCAATAATTTTACAATTGAAGGGTCTTAAAAGGTGATTAAACTAGAAAAAAATGAGGGGTCAAAGCTTAATTTCATTAGATTTAACTTAAATGTATTAAAAGAATAATAAATCAAAAACTTTTGAGAGGGGGAAAGACTTAATTACAAAGGTTTTAAAACTATTAATGGCCTAAAAATAATTAAACCATTCAAATTTGGGTGGGGCAATTGCCCCTCCCACACTCCATTTGGTTTCGTCTCCATATCTTGGACCGGAGAATTTCTTATGCTAGAGCCTATATGCCACTGCAGCCTAAAGAATAGTAAGTTGTTAAGTATGGCTCATATATTGTAAAAGGACAAATGTTGTGTACTTTAATTAGGATTACAATTGTTCTAATCCTTTGGGGAGTAGTATTCCTTATCCTAGTTAGAATAGAACTTGGATGTAGGGGGCTATATAAAGAGGCTTGCCCCCACCTCATTAGGCACTTCATCATATGTTCTTTAGGCTTTGCGGAGCAAGAGCATCTGTCCATCAAAGGAGTACTCGAGTTTTCGGTGGGGTCGAATTAAGTGGGTTGGGAGTGCGGGGCCGAAGCCCCCGCGGTACGATATGAGGTATCTTTGTAATTGTACCGGGTCTATAATAGATGTGTTATTTGTAACGTAAGGACCATTGATTGAATAAAAGAAAATAGTCGCTCTTTGCTCCCCGAGGATGTAAGCATACTGTTGAACCTCGTTAAATCTATTACGTTCTTGCTTATTTGATTTTCTTTTTCGTTTGTCGAGTGCACAACAACTGGTATCAAGAGCCTGGTTGCGATGGCTATGTCCGATGCGAAATTCGAAGTGGTCATGTTCAATGGTGAAGGTAACTTCGGATTGTGGCGGACGAGGGTAAAGGATCTGTTAGCGCAACAAGGGATTTTAAAGGCTTTATGATCTACAAAACCATCGTCGATAGAGGACGACGATTGGGAAGAACTGTAGCAACGAGGACTGAAACCATACGGTTATGTTTGGCAGATGAGATTATGTATCACGTTATGAATTTGACATCTCCAGGAGAGATATGGAGCAAGTTGGAAAGTCAATTTATGTCCAAGTCTCTGACAAAGAAATTGTATCTAAAGCAGAAGTTGTATGGGCTGAAGTTGCAGGAAGGTTAGGATTTGGCGCAGCACTTAAATATCTTCAATCAAATAATCACCGATTTAACTCAACTTGATGTGAAGATTAAAGATGAAGACAAAGAAATGATTCTATTGTGTTCATTGCCTTCTTCTTATGAACACATGGTAACTACTCTTACATATGAGAAAGAAACAATCAAAGTTGAAGAGATTACTGCAGCCTTGTTGGCCCACAACCAGCGAAAGCAGAATACAGGCGAAAGCTCTCATGCTGATGGTTTATATGTTAAGGGTAATAACGACCGTGGAAGGAAGTCAGAGAAGGAGGGTTCTGGAAGACGAAATTCTAGATCAAAGTCTAGATGTAACCCCCTCGTCCTGGTCTGGACGACTGACCGGTCCGAGTAGGTTACATGTGGAAAACCGAAGTTAAACCCGTTAAGGCTCCCCTTCGATTAGCAACCCTAGAAAATTTCCTTTAATCATTATCTTGTCTAAAGGCTTTAGTACTTCCTATGTGAAGCACGACATCGGAAACAGAACGAAATACGGCAAACATGCAAAGCAATCATTTAAAACAGCCCATTTTAATTTTTACAGTAGGCCGTATCGATACACTAGAAGTGCGTATCGATACGCCTTGACTAGGTCAACTACCCAAAGTCAACCTAGGGAGACCGTATCGGTACACTGATTGAATGTACCGATACGCCCTCATTGGTCAACTTCTCACGATCAATGATAAAAGACCGTACTGATACACCCTAGACCCGTACCGATACGCCAAAATCTTGTAAATATCTCAGGTTTCCAGAGAGCTTTTGGCGTATCGATACACCCCCGCGTACGGGTACGCTAGGCTAAAACTGAGCCCCAAAGTGTAGGACCGTATCGGTACGACCCTTGGGCGTACCGATACACCCTGTACTACAAGACTCAATTTAGCAGAAAAATAACCTAAGACTCGACTCTAGATGCATTTTACGACTCGTCTAGCAACATACCAACATTCATAAATCATTTAGCAAACCAAACATAGCATGTAATTCAACACAATCGAACAAACATGGCATCCAACACAAGGTAGGCGAATAGGTAGGAACTTGCATAAAAACATACATGACTTCACTATTTCATTCAAGGGCAATAACACACACATAGACCTTTCATAATAAGGTTTCACATGCTTTAAAGAAACATATAAGCATTCATGGTAATACATGGCTATAGGCCTTCAACAGACAAGCATTAAAGCAAAGTCAACATTAAAGCTAAGCACATATGAGTCTATCAACCATCACATAAAAACATATAGTATCCTCAAACCAAACATGCTTGAACACCAACATCCAAGCTAAGGAGTTTGAACCCTAACTCCATACAAGTCTATACCCCTATTGTCTAGGCATTATTACGAATACTTAAATCATACTTGAGCTACTCGAGAACTCCAAAAAGCTCATCCCTTGCCCACTTGCCTCTCGAACTCTAACGATCTGCATGTTGGAAAAAGGAGAGCGTAAGCCTGACAGCTTAGTGAGCGAAGCTCTAAAAACTCATCAACAATGCAGTTTTCAAAACACATTCTTAAAAGAGAAGTAAACATTTATTTGCAAGAAAATGAGGCACAACAACACAATTACAAGGTTTGCACAAGCACAACCTAAAACACGGTGGGACTACATATCACCGTTTTGACTAGTAGTTTTCCGATGGGACTACACATCAAAGTACTCTTCTACTAGTCACTACCGCTGGGAATACACATCACCGTAGTTACACAACCATCACGTGAGGCTCGACACCAACAACGACTACACAACAACAACGAATGTAAAAGCAATCCACAATGCATATGATATCATAACAATTAATCACAGATCATCACTTAACCACCAAGGTAGGATTAGTAAACTTACACTTGGGTTTAGGTTAGCCCACAAGGCTCTACCCAAACCCCCAAGAACCCATTTCGAAAGCAAAACAAGTTCAAACCATTTTCACTCACCGATGCAACCCAAACGGAAGCCGAACATCGATCTCAAGTCTCCAAATTCCCTAGAATCGTGCTCGAAGCCTCTCCGATGGTTTCCCTTGATTCTAGTCAATCAAAAACAACAATTTACTCAATCATTCAGCCTCAAAACCACTGTCACAATCAAGGTACAACTCCAAGACCCATTTCCAGCCCATGAACTAACAAAACTTCTTCCTTTTTGTACTCCCTAATGACCCAGCAGAAAACTACCAAATCCAATACCTACAACACCTCCAAACACCTTCAAAACACCCTTCTAGTATCACTATAGCACCAGCCCAACTCCCTTTCACTAAACCACACCAAAAACACAAATTTTGACACTTTTAAAATACCCCCAAAACCCAATTTCGGGATTCTTAATAAAACCCAACCAAATTGAGATATAATGTACCCTAGGGCAAGGTTAGTTCAAAACTTAACTCTATAAATAAAAAACAACCCAAGAAGCCATTAAACTTCCATACTTTTCTTTAAACTTGAAAACTTCATAAACTTTAAAAGGGGATTTCTATGAGAACTAAAGCTATGAAAATGTTGGAAATAATGAGGAGAAATCAAAAATGCAATTATCTTGAAGAGAGCCCTTGAATTGATGAAGAGATTTGATGAAATAGTGACAAGGGTTTAGAAAAGGTTTTGACGTGAAATAAAAATGGTGGAATTAAGAAGATGATAAATTTTTTCAAAAAGCTTATCTTACTCATCTTATTTTCCTTCTTTTACATATTTACAATTTTCCATCAATGAATTTCAAGACCCTTTTAATCTAATTTAAACCAAAGCTTAACTAAATTTTAAAACGAGCCCACGACTCGAACTCGATTTACCCGAGTAACGTCCGACCCCTTAACTCGGGGCGTTACAACTCTCCCCCACTTTAGGAATTTCGTCCCCGAAATTACCTGACTGAAAGAGATAAGGAAACTGCCTCTCCATATCCTCCTTCCTCTCCCACATAGCTTCCTCCACACCTCGGTGTCTCCACAATACCTTGACCAACTCAATTGGCCTACCACGCAACACCTTGTTATCCGAGGCTAAGATCTCCAATGGTTCCTCATCATACATCAAATCCGGATTCAATTCAATCTCTTCCACTGGCATTACGTGAGACGGATCTGAACTATACTTACGAAGCATCGAAACATGGAACACATCATAAATCTTCTCTAGCTCGGTCGGGAGTCTCAATCTATACGCAACATGACCAATTATCTCAACTACCTCATAAGGTCCAATGAATCTCGGACTCAACTTACCCTTCGTACCAAACCTTATCACCTTCTTCCAAGGTGAGACTTTCAAAAACACTTTCTCACCCACAACATACTCTATCTCTTTTCTCTTTAAGTCGGCATATGACTTCTGTCGGTCTGAAGCTGCCTTCAAACGATCACATATCAACTTTACCTTCTCAGTGGTGCCCTTAAGCAAACCAGACATGGTGTTGCGTGTAAAAGTGTCTATCGCAATGTAGTGCAAGTGTACACGACGCAAGTAGTAAAGTGATATGTAAGTATCGGATATCGTCTCCACAGGGACTGGGCTAATAGCTTTAACCTTAGAATGTTGCACGAAGGGAAAAAGAAATAGTTTAATTGTCTGTCACGAGATAATAAAGAATACTGAAAAATAAAAGAGTAAAGAAATCAAGATAGAGAGAATGGGCCGGTATTGATTTGCTCAGCAGTGTAGGTGTTGCAAGGTTTAGGAATCTCTGTTCTGTCGTTGCGCTTGTCCCGGCAGCACCTGTCGCGGCAGCGATCACACAACTCTGTACTTTAAGCTTGGCAAGAATCCATGTTGTGCCTTGGCCTATCCCTAGGTCCAAGTCTGTCGATGAACACGTCTTTGATGATACCTCCCGGCGTGAATCGAAGGATGAACACCGATGTTGTTGAATTCTTCCTTAGCCACTTAACCTCGTCTTATCTCTAGGTCCGAGATAGTTCAACCATAAACTAGAGAATCCGTACTTATTCCTTTCGTATACTTAACTCTCCCGATATTAAGTAAATGTGTAATCTCACAATGCTCTCCCGATACTCTTGCTAGATGTTGAAAACCAGAATATGCAAACTTGAAGTTTATTTTATTGAACAAAAAAATTCCTAAAACAAATGCAATCCTTGCAACTACTTTACAAAATCAACCCTTAGCCCTAGGGGAAGTTTAGAACATGATGAGAAGGGGAAAACGACTAGGGTTTTGGGAAGAAGGCTAGAGAGTAAGATATCCTTCCCTAGGTAGAATTACATGCCTTTATATAGGCCTTGGGTTCAAGTTTTCTAATATGGCAAGAATACAAGTTTAAACTAAAATACAATTCTATTAAAGACTAAATCTTTAGAGCATATATCTTTAATTCGTCCTTCCTTCTTGCTTGGAGTTTCTTCCTTGAACTTTGGGCTTGGCCTTCATTCTGATCTAGGGCTCAGAAAAATATAAGGGTACTCTACGACAGACCGGCTTAATTTTCTCTTTCTGTCGAGGCCCACTTCACTTCTTCCCTTTCACCATTGCTGTCGTCCTTGGCTGCCACGGCAGCGGCCATGGCAGCATCGTCCTTCTCGTCTGTAGTCCAGTTCCAGCTCTGAATCTTCACTGCCCAGCGTCTGCTTCTCCACTGCCCTCCATCTGTTACAGCATCTACCTACAAAAGCAACCAATTTCAGTAGAAACTATGCCATTTGATATAATTGTGATGTATAAATGAAATCTATCCTAAATGCAATGAATTATGCTTGAATGCAGTAGAAATATGGGTTAAATAGGGGGTAAAATATAGAACTTTTACACACTCATCACACCCCCAAACTCAAGTTTTTGCTTGCCCTCAAGCAATTTAGACCTAAAACAGAAATACAAAATTTTTGTTTGGCTTACAACAGTGAACTTTTCCTTACCTACCATTCATCCCCTATTGTGAGCAACACCCTGTTGGATAATTCAGGATTCATTCGGAACCTTGCTATAATTCTCGTGTAGTGTGTGCATGCTTATGAACAATTATATGCCAAGACTCCCTTAGTTTACTAGAATAGTTAAGCTTCTAACTTGAATTTTTATGCCAATTTTCATCTTTTTGGAGGCAATTCTTAGGCTCCTTTAGTTTTTATGCAGGCTCGATTCTATTTTCTCAAGTTTAAGTTTGACTAGAGCCAGTTTCGGGCACCTCTAGCTAACTTCCTAGAGCCGGTTTCGGGCACCTCTAGGTGTATTGAGTCTATTTTTTTTCTTAACTTCTTTTCCTAGAGCCAGTGTTAGGCACCTCTAGGGGCAACTCAAGTGTTAAGCTTTTCCCTATTCTAGTTTACTAGTAGAGTTTTAGACAGTATAAAAGTCACAAAGGGTGTTTAAGATTCAGAACTATAGTAAGGCTCTAAACTGCTCCTAAAACTATCCTAAAGGCACTGCCACGACAGAAGCTGTCACGGTAGGTAAGTTCAGTTCAAAGACTTAAGCCAAAATTTCATCATTTTTTAGCAAAAATAAACTAAGTAAAAGACACAATTTTTAAACTTAAAGACACTTCATTAATGGAGGGATGCCACCCCAAACTCAAGGGTTGCATTGCCCTCAATGCAAATGACAGAAATAAAAAAGAAAAAAAAACATCACAAAATATAACAAAATGGCAGACAACAAAAATAAGAAAAGAAACTTAAATTCTTAGGCGTTGTCGTCGCTGCTGCTGCTGCTGCTGAGTCGGATCTGCCGACATGCAGTGACTTACCTTGTTGGTGTTGGCAGATGGATGGGAGAGGCAGAAGTGTTCTTGTTTTTGGCTTCCCGTGGAGGTTGGATGCTGGTATGGGAGATATGAGGTGGTTTCTCCAATACCTGAAACTCCTCGGAGCTACTACTACTGCTACTGCTGCTGCCGGATTTTCCCTGGTTGGATAGATCGACTCCGGAGCCTGTTTTCTGTCGTTTCTCCGGGGTGAACTCCTTGGACAAGTTCCTCTTGACAGAGGGCTCGTCATCGGACGCCGCCCAAATTTCAGAGGAGGAGAAGCCAGCTATATACCTGTCGAGGTCGGACATGGGCTCTTTTCTCTTGGCTCCCCGGGAAGATGTTTCGGCTGTGCGGCTACCGCCGGCAGCTGTTGTGGCTGGAGTCGGGGTGGACACGGCAGATGGTGTTCGCGGTGTGGCAGCAGGGGTAGGGGCAGGTTTGGGGGCAGCAAAATAATGGTCGGGGAAGGCAGGGAATAGTACATAAGGAAAATTAAGATTAGTTTTAATAAAGTGTACCGTTGTTGTGGTGAAGTCGCGGATGAAACTCATCAGGCCCAACTGTCGTTCTTCCATTTTCTGCAGGGCATCAAGGATTTGTGTTGAGAAGTCTAATGGGGGAGCTGCTGCGGTGGGCTTCCTGGGTTCTATGGCGGCAGGCTCGGTTTGGGTGGGCTCTGTCGGCTCACCTGCTGCGGCAGTGGGGTCGAAGGAAGACACGGGTGTGGCAGCCTTCAGCTCCATCAAGCTGAAAATGTTTCTTTTCGTCCACCCTTTCCCTCGGACTCTCAAATCCTCGGCAGCTTTCGGTACGTTGTGGCTTCGACAGAGGGCAGTTATGAGGTATGGGAAGAAGAGTGGTCCTGACGGCCGGTATGCACAATCCAAGATTCCCTCCCGTACGTATCTGCCAACGTTAATTGGCCTCTCATTTAGAATAGAATGGATGAGGGCTAACCTTGGTTGGTCTACCGTTGTGTTATGCGAGGAGGGCATAATCCTCTTCTTGATGAAAGCGTTCCAAATCTTAGCTTCCGGAGTGAGTTGAACTCGTTTGACCGTCCTTGGATGTTTAGGATCGGTATTCCACTCGGTTCCTTCGTTTGTGAGTTCTGCCATAACAGCGTCATAATCTGCCGGCTCCAAGCTTTCCACGAATCTCCGGTGGCCGTCTTCCTTTCTCCCAACATAGAACCCGTATAGTGTGTTGATGTATTCGGGCTCAAAAGGTACCTCTTTTCCTTGAACTGTTACTGCGGTCGCCTCCCTGCTGTCGATGGCAGCATAGGTCAAATCCGGATTCAAAACCACATCCTCAACATGCATCACATGAGAAGGATCAGATCTATACTTCCGGAGCATAGAAACATGGAACACATCATGAATCTTCTCCAACTCCTGAGGTAACCTCAACCGATACGCAACAGGACCCACACGCTCAACAACCTCATACGGTCCAATGTACCTTGGGCTTAACTTACCCTTCCGACCAAACCTCATCACCTTCTTCCAAGGCGAAACCTTCAAGAACACACGATCACCCACCGCATACTCTATCTCCTTACGCTTCAAATCCGCGTAAGATTTCTGCCGGTCAGAAGCAGCCTTCAACCGCTCACAAATGAGCTTCACCTTCTCGGTGGTTCCTTTCAACAAAGCAGGCATCGAAACCAACTTTTGACCAGTTTCAGCCCAACAAAGAGGAGTCCTACACTTCCTCCCATACAGAGCCTCATAAGGTGCCATCTGTATACTCGCCTGATAACTGTTGTTATAAGCGAACTCAACCAAAGGCAGATGCTTCTCCCAAGAACCTTGGAACTCTATCACACAACATCTCAACATATCCTCCAAAATCTGAATAACTCGCTCAGACTGGCCATCCGACTGAGGATGATAGGATGTACTGAAATGCAACCTTGTACCCAGAGCTTGATGCAAACACTACCAGAAACGCGATGTGAACCTCGGATCCCTATCCGACACAATCGACTTAGGCACACCATGCAATCTCACAACCTCAGCAATGTACAGCTCTGCCAACTTATCCAAAGAAAACGTAGTATGCACAGGCAAGAAATGCGCACACTTCGTCAAGCGATCCACAATCACCCAAACAGAATTCTTCTTTGATGGAGACAAAGGTAAACCAGATACAAAATCCATGGTAACCCTCTCCCACTTCCATTCAGGGATTTTCAACGGTTGCAACAAACCAGAAGGAACCTGATGTTCAGCCTTAACTCGCTGACACACCAAACACTTGCTCACGAACTCTGCAACATCCTTCTTCAAACCTACCCAATAGTACTCATCACGAAGATCGCGATACATCTTTGTACTACCAGGATGCATAGCAAAAGGACTACTATGACCTTCAGTCAGAATAGCACGCCTCAACTCAGCATCAGCAGGCACTACTATCCGACTACCAAAACACAACACTCCATCCTCATTAAAGCAGAAATCCGAAGGTCTACCCTCCGCGATATCCTGAACATGAGACACCAAGGAATCATCCAACAACTGCTTATCCTTGATCAACTGAACCAACAATGGCTTCACTTGCAACACAGCAACAAGACCACCATCCTGCGATATACTCAAGCTAGCAAACATAGCTCTCAGCTCAACAGCTACCTTCCTACTCAAGGCATCCGCAACAACATTGGCCTTTCCAGGATGATACTCTATCGTCAGATCATAATCCTTGAGCAACTCCAACCAGCGCCGCTGCCTAAGATTCAACTCCTTCTGAGACATCAGATACCTCAAACTCTTGTGATCCGTGTACACCGTACACTTCTCACCATACAGATAATGCCTCCAGATCTTCAGAGCAAAAACCACTGCAGCCAGCTCAATATCATGCGTAGGATAATTGCGCTCATGCACCTTCAACTGCCGCGACGCATAAGCCACAACCTTACCCTCTTGCATCAGCACACACCCCAAACCAACATAGGATGCATCACTGTAGACTACAAACTCTTTCCCTGATTCAGGCTGAATCAAGATAAGAGCTTGCGTCAAAGCCAACTTCAGCTTCTCAAAAGCCTGCTGTCTCGCTTCTGTCCACTCATACTTGACATCTTTCTGCAACAACTTCGTCAAAGGAGCAGCAATCTTGGAAAAACCATCCACAAACCTTCGATAGTATCCTGCCAAACCAAGGAAACTACGAACCTCCTGAACAGACTTAGGAACTTTCCAGTTCATCACCGCTTCAATCTTCTGAGGATCAACACGAATCCCTTCAGCTGAGACCACATGTCCAAGAAACACCACCTCTCTAAGCCAGAACTCACACTTGCTCAGCTTAGCATAAAGCTGATTCTCCAACAAAGCTTGCAACACAACCCTCAAATGCTCTTCGTGCTCTTCCTCAGTACGCGAGTACACAAGGATATCATCAATGAACACCACAACGAACTCGTCCAGGTATTCATGAAAAACACGATTCATCATGTCCATAAAAGCAGCAGGAGCATTTGTCAAACCAAACGGCATCACAAGGAACTCATAATGCCCATACCTTGTCCTGAAAGCTGTCTTAGGCACATCCACATCCTTCACCTTCAACTGATAATACCCTGACCTCAAGTCAATCTTAGAGAACACAGCAGCTCCCCGAAATTGATCAAAGAGATCATCAATCCTCGGCAGAGGATACCGATTCTTGATAGTCAACTTGTTCAGCTGACGGTAATCAATGCACATCCTCATCGTGCTCTGATACCACCAAATGTAACCCCCTTAACCCGGTCTAGACGGTTGACCCGAATTAAGGAAGTCACACGGGGAAAACCAAAGTCAACCCGAAAGTCAACCTTGATTAACGACCTTTTTTTTCCATTTTAAACTTATCTAGATGCACATTAACCCTACTTGTGATCACACAAACAACATACTAAAAGATCACAAACATCAGAGATCAAACAGGGACCTAATTGAACAAATTACAACTTTAGGGACCAAATTGTAAATTCTGATAAATTAAGGGACTTAACCCAAATTAAAGTTACCATCTTGAAATTAGTCAGGTTTCATGCTTCCCTGCGAAAATTCAGCTCAAAAGGACTTCTCAAACTCATACGATTGATCATACAAGATTCAGGACCAAAACGTAAACCAAACAAAACATATTAAGATACTTTTAACTGAAATTAACGGTCGGGTATCGATACGCCACGTGTCGTACCGATACTCGGGGAAGGCAGTAACCAAACTTCAGCAACGGTATCGGTACGGGTTTCCCCGTATCGATACGGCCTTCATACGGTATCGGTACCTGTTCCTCTGTACCGATACGCCTGGGCATGAATGAGCATATTTGGCTCAGGCGTATCGATACGCAAGCCCGAGTACCGATACCCCTGCCTGATTTCGACTCAAAAACCACCACAAACATGCTTCAAACTCCAAATTAACATCACCAAACCATACCACTTAATCATACAACATGCAAGAACCATAATTGCATCATCAATTCAGCATATAAACAGCACATAAGAAAAGCCCCAAATTAGGTGACATGCTTCCTACTTAAGCTACCATTCATGCATAAACCTTCATAAGCAAGCAATAGGAATCCAATCCAAAAACCAGCAATTCATACAACATTTAACAAACTCAGGGAGTCTCAAACATCTCCCAAATCATACACATTGGTCCCCCATTGCCAAAACAACCAAAAGCTAAAAGAACTTATAAAACCTTCATACATTGAGCTTTACTTGAACTTGTTCGCTTGCCTTCACTTGCTGCCCCTCAATGTACTCTAATGCTCTGCATTATTGAATCAAGAAAACGAGAGAGCGTAAGCCAAAGCTTAGTGAGGAGAGCTCTTTTAAAACCATTCAATAATGCAATTTAAACCATTTATAAAACATGCTTTTATTCATCCTTTACACATGCTCAAAGCATACTTTAAATCAAGCAATCCCATGCTTCAAATACCATTTAAACAAGCATCTCATGCTTCAACATAAACATTAAAACATGCATCTCATGCATCTCAATGTACTATACATGTCATATTGGCTCAAGTGATACATTTCTTTTATGAAATCAAGTTCAACAACTTTCCCCAAGGACTTTTAAACACCTTGGCCCCAAGGACTTTTAAACACCTTGGCCATGGACTTTTAAACACCATGAATAAGGACCACACAAGGACTTTTAACCACCTTTGTGTCCAATGCTTGAATCACCCCAAGGACTTTTAAACACCTTGGCCCCAAGGACTTTTAAACACCTTGGCCCCATGGACTTTTAAACACCATGGAAAGGAGCACCTAAGGACTTTTAACCACCTTAGTGTCCGCAACAAGATTCATCCAAGGACTTTTAACCACCTTGATGATCTTAGGTAACAAGGCTCACTCAAGGACTTTTAACCACCTTAGTGACCTTCACTTTTACAAAACATCACTTGCCAATATACATCTTATACATCATATAATCCACTGTTTTAAAGCATTAAACCAAGCCATTTCATCATGCATTTCAAATCATCAAATCCACATTTACACAATGCATAAAAGCAAGGTACTCCTACCTAGAGATACCCTTAACACATGGCTTAAAACATCAGCAATTAACATGCTAAAACATCAGCAATTAACATGCTAAAACATGCTTTCCAAAACAGTAATCAAAACATGCAAATCATCATTTTGCATCACACCAAAACACGACCACCACTTAGAGAGAAATCCGAAAACTTACACTTGAGCTTAGCAAAGTTGTTTAGACCTAAACTAAGCCCCCAAAACCTTGGTTTCAAAGCTGAAAACCATTTTCACAAATCCACTCACCGATTTCCACTTTGCTTCAAGCCAAAGCACCAAATCAAGCCTCCGGATCAACAATCCTTGGATCCAAGGATGCCTCCCCTGTTTCAACACATTAAAGCAGAGGATTAATGCATCATCATGCATTAATTGCTTCAATGAAAGCACCTAAACTCGCTGCTCTCACGAAACCTCCATTTTCGGCCACCAAACACAACCGAAAATGCATCCGAAACACTTCTAAACAAAGCCCAGCCATTAACCAGCAAAACCACACTTCCATTAACATCAAAGAACATCTAAAAACAACCTAACAACATCCTTATACCTCCAGCAACATCAGATCACCAAGATCACCACAAAAACTACCTTAAAACACAAGCTAAACTTAGGAAACTCAACCTATCCGGGATTGCATCAATCAAGACTCATTTCCTTTTCAATTTAGAGATCATTTAACATCAAAAACACCTCTCAAAACACAGATCTAACAGATCTAACGAAAATCAAGTGAAATCATCAAAATCTTGCATAATTAGCCAAGATCCATAAATCAACTTAAAAGCCTTTAATTAAACATCAAATTAGGATTGAAAACTTAGGAATTTCATTAAAGAACTTGAAGTTCAGAGGAGAAGGACGTTCTTACCTCCAAACTTGAGTTTCTCCTCTTTTTGGAATGGAAAACCTTGATGAAACTTGAAGCAATTGAAGAGGTTTTGAAGATATGTTGATTTGCAATCAATTGAGAGTTGAAAGGAGGATTTTAGGTGAGAAAATCAGAATTGAAACTCTGGAAATGGAGTGTTTGGGTTGAGAGAAAAAGAGAGAAAGAAAATGGGAAGTTAGTTGAGAAAATGACTAAAATATGATTTCCCTCCTTTTTGTTTTCTTTAAAATCAGAATTATGAGTCAAAATATCTTAGAAAAATCTGGAGAAACTCTCTTTGGGTAAATAGCTCCTTAAAGATTCAAAGTTTCAACCCTTTATAAAACAGCCACCAAACTTTCAAAAATTACATTTTGGTCACTAGCCAAAATGTCACCTTTCCGAAACTCATTTTCCAAAATTGATTTCACAGTTCACTTAATTATATTAAAAGATGATTTTAGAACATTTTTCCATATTTTTAATGCAACCCGAACTAGGCTTTCCTAATTTAACCTCTTACGATTCGAACAACACTTTGACCAACCGGTCAACGCCCAAGACTTCCAAGCCCAAAACCGGGGCGTTACAACTCTCCCCCCCTTAAGAAATTTCGTCCTCGAAATTTACCTGAAGGAAAGAGATAAGGAAACTGTTTCAGCATATCTTCCTTCCGCTCCCACGTGGCTTCCTCAACACCGCGATGCTTCCACAGCACCTTCACCAACTCAATGGTCTTGCCACGAAGAACTTTGCTATCTGAATCCAGAACCTTCACCGGTTCCTCATCATAGGTCAAATCCGGATTCAAAACCACATCCTCAACAGGCATCACATGCGAAGGATCAGATCTATACTTCCGGAGCATAGAAACATGGAACACATCATGAATCTTCTCCAACTCCTGAGGTAACCTCAACCGATACGCAACAGGACCCACACGCTCAACAACCTCATACGGTCCAATGTACCTTGGGCTTAACTTACCCTTCCGACCAAACCTCATCACCTTCTTCCAAGGCGAAACCTTCAAGAACACACGATCACCCACCGCATACTCTATCTCCTTACGCTTCAAATCCGCGTAAGATTTCTGCCGGTCAGAAGCAGCCTTCAACCGCTCACAAATGAGCTTCACCTTCTCGGTGGTTCCTTTCAACAAAGCAGGCATCGAAACCAACTTTTGACCAGTTTCAGCCCAACAAAGAGGAGTCCTACACTTCCTCCCATACAGAGCCTCATAAGGTGCCATCTGTATACTCGCCTGATAACTGTTGTTATAAGCGAACTCAACCAAAGGCAGATGCTTCTCCCAAGAACCTTGGAACTCTATCACACAGCATCTCAACATATCCTCCAAAATCTGAATAACTCGCTCATACTGGCCATCCGACTGAGGATGATAGGATGTACTGAAATGCAACCTTGTACCCAGAGCTTGATGCAAACACTGCCAGAAACGCGATGTGAACCTCGGATCCCTATCCGACACAATCGACTTAGGCACACCATGCAATCTCACAACCTCAACAATGTACAGCTCTGCCAACTTATCCAAAGAAAACGTAGTATGCACAGGCAAGAAATGCGCACACTTCGTCAAGCGATCCACAATCACCCAAACAGAATTCTTCTTTGATGGAGACAAAGGTAAACCAGATACAAAATCCATGGTAACCCTCTCCCACTTCCATTCAGGGATTTTCAACGGTTGCAACAAACCAGAAGGAACCTGATGTTCAGCCTTAACTCGCTGACACACCAAACACTTGCTCACGAACTCTGCAACATCCTTCTTCAAACCTACCCAATAGTACTCATCACGAAGATCGCGATACATCTTTGTACTACCAGGATGCATAGCAAAAGGACTACTATGACCTTCAGTCAGAATAGCACGCCTCAACTCAGCATCAGCAGGCACTACTATCCGACTACCAAAACACAACACTCCATCCTCATTAAAGCAGAAATCCGAAGGTCTACCCTCCGCGATATCCTGAACATGAGACACCAAGGAATCATCCAACAACTGCTTATCCTTGATCAACTGAACCAACAATGGCTTCACTTGCAACACAGCAACAAGACCACCATCCTGCGATATACTCAAGCTAGCAAACATAGCTCTCAGCTCAACAGCTACCTTCCTACTCAAGGCATCCGCAACAACATTGGCCTTTCCAGGATGATACTCTATCGTCAGATCATAATCCTTGAGCAACTCCAACCAGCGCCGCTGCCTAAGATTCAACTCCTTCTGAGACATCAGATACCTCAAACTCTTGTGATCCGTGTACACCGTACACTTCTCACCATACAGATAATGCCTCCAGATCTTCAGAGCAAAAACCACTGCAGCCAGCTCAATATCATGCGTAGGATAATTGCGCTCATGCACCTTCAACTGCCGCGACGCATAAGCCACAACCTTACCCTCTTGCATCAGCACACACCCCAAACCAACATAGGATGCATCACTGTAGACTACAAACTCTTTCCCTGATTCAGGCTGAATCAAGATAGGAGCTTGCGTCAAAGCCAACTTCAGCTTCTCAAAAGCCTGCTGTCTCGCTTCTGTCCACTCATACTTGACATCTTTCTGCAACAACTTCGTCAAAGGAGCAGCAATCTTGGAAAAACCATCCACAAACCTTCGATAGTATCCTGCCAAACCAAGGAAACTACGAACCTCCTGAACAGACTTAGGAACTTTCCAGTTCATCACCGCTTCAATCTTCTGAGGATCAACACGAATCCCTTCAGCTGAGACCACATGTCCAAGAAACACCACCTCTCTAAGCCAGAACTCACACTTGCTCAGCTTAGCATAAAGCTGATTCTCCAACAAAGCTTGCAACACAACCCTCAAATGCTCTTCGTGCTCTTCCTCAGTACGCGAGTACACAAGGATATCATCAATGAACACCACAACGAACTCGTCCAGGTATTCATGAAAAACACGATTCATCATGTCCATAAAAGCAGCAGGAGCATTTGTCAAACCAAACGGCATCACAAGGAACTCATAATGCCCATACCTTGTCCTGAAAGCTGTCTTAGGCACATCCACATCCTTCACCTTCAACTGATAATACCCTGACCTCAAGTCAATCTTAGAGAACACAGCAGCTCCCCGAAATTGATCAAAGAGATCATCAATCCTCGGCAGAGGATACCGATTCTTGATAGTCAACTTGTTCAGCTGACGGTAATCAATGCACATCCTCATCGTGCTCTGATACCACCAAATGTAACCCCCTTAACCCGGTCTAGACGGTTGACCCGAATTAAGGAAGTCACACGGGGAAAACCAAAGTCAACCCGAAAGTCAACCTTGATTAACGACCCTTTTTTTCCATTTTAAACTTATCTAGATGCACATTAACCCTACTTGTGATCACACAAACAACATACTAAAAGATCACAAACATCAGAGATCAAACAGGGACCCAATTGAACAAATTACAACTTTAGGGACCAAATTGTAAATTCTGATAAATTAAGGGACTTAACCCAAATTAAAGTTACCATCTTGAAATTAGTCAGGTTTCATGCTTCCCTGCGAAAATTCAGCTCAAAAGGACTTCTCAAACTCATACGATTGATCATACAAGATTTAGGACCAAAACGTAAACCAAACAAAACATATTAAGATACTTTTAACTGAAATTAACGGTCGGGTATCGATACGCCACGTGTCGTACCGATACTCGGGGAAGGCAGTAACCAAACTTCAGCAACGGTATCGGTACGGGTTTCCCCGTATCGATACGGCCTTCATACGGTATCGGTACCTGTTCCTCTGTACCGATACGCCTGGGCAGGAATGAGCATATTTGGCTCAGGCGTATCGATACGCAAGCCCGAGTACCGATACCCCTGCCTGATTTCGACTCAAAAACCACCACAAACATGCTTCAAACTCCAAATTAACATCACCAAACCATACCACTTAATCATACAACATGCAAGAACCATAATTGCATCATCAATTCAGCATATAAACAGCACATAAGAAAAGCCCCAAATTAGGTGACATGCTTCCTACTTAAGCTACCATTCATGCATAAACCTTCATAAGCAAGCAATAGGAATCCAATCCAAAAACCAGCAATTCATACAACATTTAACAAACTCAGGGAGTCTCAAACATCTCCCAAATCATACACATTGGTCCCCCATTGCCAAAACAACCAAAAGCTAAAAGAACTTATAAAACCTTCATACATTGAGCTTTACTTGAACTTGTTCGCTTGCCTTCACTTGCTGCCCCTCAATGTACTCTAATGCTCTGCATTATTGAATCAAGAAAACGAGAGAGCGTAAGCCAAAGCTTAGTGAGGAGAGCTCTTTTAAAACCATTCAATAATGCAATTTAAACCATTTATAAAACATGCTTTTATTCATCCTTTACACATGCTCAAAGCATACTTTAAATCAAGCAATCCCATGCTTCAAATACCATTTAAACAAGCATCTCATGCTTCAACATAAACATTAAAACATGCATCTCATGCATCTCAATGTACTATACATGTCATATTGGCTCAAGTGATACATTTCTTTTATGAAATCAAGTTCAACAACTTTCCCCAAGGACTTTTAAACACCTTGGCCCCAAGGACTTTTAAACACCTTGGCCATGGACTTTTAAACACCATGAATAAGGACCACACAAGGACTTTTAACCACCTTTGTGTCCAATGCTTGAATCACCCCAAGGACTTTTAAACACCTTGGCCCCAAGGACTTTTAAACACCTTGGCCCCATGGACTTTTAAACACCATGGAAAGGAGCACCTAAGGACTTTTAACCACCTTAGTGTCCGCAACAAGATTCATCCAAGGACTTTTAACCACCTTGATGATCTTAGGTAACAAGGCTCACTCAAGGACTTTTAACCACCTTAGTGACCTTCACTTTTACAAAACATCACTTGCCAATATACATCTTATACATCATATAATCCACTGTTTTAAAGCATTAAACCAAGCCATTTCATCATGCATTTCAAATCATCAAATCCACATTTACACAATGCATAAAAGCAAGGTACTCCTACCTAGAGATACCCTTAACACATGGCTTAAAACATCAGCAATTAACATGCTAAAACATCAGCAATTAACATGCTAAAACATGCTTTCCAAAACAGTAATCAAAACATGCAAATCATCATTTTGCATCACACCAAAACACGGCCACCACTTAGAGAGAAATCCGAAAACTTACACTTGAGCTTAGCAAAGTTGTTTAGACCTAAACTAAGCCCCCAAAACCTTGGTTTCAAAGCTGAAAACCATTTTCACAAATCCACTCACCGATTTCCACTTTGCTTCAAGCCAAAGCACCAAATCAAGCCTCCGGATCAACAATCCTTGGATCCAAGGATGCCTCCCCTGTTTCAACACATTAAAGCAGAGGATTAATGCATCATCATGCATTAATTGCTTCAATGAAAGCACCTAAACTCGCTGCTCTCACGAAACCTCCATTTTCGGCCACCAAACACAACCGAAAATGCATCCGAAACACTTCTAAACAAAGCCCAGCCATTAACCAGCAAAACCACACTTCCATTAACATCAAAGAACATCTAAAAACAACCTAACAACATCCTTATACCTCCAGCAACATCAGATCACCAAGATCACCACAAAAACTACCTTAAAACACAAGCTAAACTTAGGAAACTCAACCTATCCGGGATTTCATCAATCAAGACTCATTTCCTTTTCAATTTAGAGATCATTTAACATCAAAAACACCTCTCAAAACACAGATCTAACAGATCTAACGAAAATCAAGTGAAATCATCAAAATCTTACATAATTAGCCAAGATCCATAAATCAACTTAAAAGCCTTTAATTAAACATCAAATTAGGATTGAAAACTTAGGAATTTCATTAAAGAACTTGAAGTTCAGAGGAGAAGGACGTTCTTACCTCCAAACTTGAGTTTCTCCTCTTTTTGGAATGGAAAACCTTGATGAAACTTGAAGCAATTGAAGAGGTTTTGAAGATATGTTGATTTGCAATCAATTGAGAGTTGAAAGGAGGATTTTAGGTGAGAAAATCAGAATTGAAACTCTGGAAATGGAGTGTTTGGGTTGAGAGAAAAAGAGAGAAAGAAAATGGGAAGTTAGTTGAGAAAATGACTAAAATATGATTTCCCTCCTTTTTGTTTTCTTTAAAATCAGAATTATGAGTCAAAATATCTTAGAAAAATCTGGAGAAACTCTCTTTGGGTAAATAGCTCCTTAAAGATTCAAAGTTTCAACCCTTTATAAAACAGCCACCAAACTTTCAAAAATTACATTTTGGTCACTAGCCAAAATGTCACCTTTCCGAAACTCATTTTCCAAAATTGATTTCACAGTTCACTTAATTATATTAAAAGATGATTTTAGAACATTTTTCCATATTTTTAATGCAACCCGAACTAGGCTTTCCTAATTTAACCTCTTACGATCGAACAGCACTTTGACCAACCGGTCAACGATCAAGACTTCCAAGCCCAAAACCGGGGCGTTACAACTCTCCCCCCCTTAAGAAATTTCGTCCTCGAAATTTACCTGAAGGAAAGAGATAAGGAAATTGTTTCAGCATATCTTCCTTCCGCTCCCACGTGGCTTCCTCAACACCGCGATGCTTCCACAGCACCTTCACCAACTCAATGGTCTTGCCACGAAGAACTTTGCTATCTGAATCCAGAACCTTCACCGGTTCCTCATCATAGGTCAAATCCGGATTCAAAACCACATCCTCAACATGCATCACATGAGAAGGATCAGATCTATACTTCCGGAGCATAGAAACATGGAACACATCATGAATCTTCTCCAACTCCTGAGGTAACCTCAACCGATACGCAACAGGACCCACACGCTCAACAACCTCATACGGTCCAATGTACCTTGGGCTTAACTTACCCTTCCGACCAAACCTCATCACCTTCTTCCAAGGCGAAACCTTCAAGAACACACGATCACCCACCGCATACTCTATCTCCTTACGCTTCAAATCCGCGTAATATTTCTGCCGGTCAGAAGCAGCCTTCAACCGCTCACAAATGAGCTTCACCTTCTCGGTGGTTCCTTTCAACAAAGCAGGCATCGAAACCAACTTTTGACCAGTTTCAGCCCAACAAAGAGGAGTCCTACACTTCCTCCCATACAGAGCCTCATAAGGTGCCATATGTATACTCGCCTGATAACTGTTGTTATAAGCGAACTCAACCAAAGGCAGATGCTTCTCCCAAGAACCTTGGAACTCTATCACACAGCATCTCAACATATCCTCCAAAATCTGAATAACTCGCTCAGACTGGCCATCCGACTGAGGATGATAGGATGTACTGAAATGCAACCTTGTACCCAGAGCTTGATGCAAACACTGCCAGAAACGCGATGTGAACCTCGGATCCCTATCCGACACAATCGACTTAGGCACACCATGCAATCTCACAACCTCAGCAATGTACAGCTCTGCCAACTTATCCAAAGAAAACGTAGTATGCACAGGCAAGAAATGCGCACACTTCGTCAAGCGATCCACAATCACCCAAACAGAATTCTTCTTTGATGGAGACAAAGGTAAACCAGATACAAAATCCATGGTAACCCTCTCCCACTTCCATTCAGGGATTTTCAACGGTTGCAACAAACCAGAAGGAACCTGATGTTCAGCCTTAACTCGCTGACACACCAAACACTTGCTCACGAACTCTGCAACATCCTTCTTCAAACCTACCCAATAGTACTCATCACGAAGATCGCGATACATCTTTGTACTACCAGGATGCATAGCATAAGGACTACTATGACCTTCAGTCAGAATAGCACGCCTCAACTCAGCATCAGCAGGCACTACTATCCGACTACCAAAACACAACACTCCATCCTCATTAAAGCAGAAATCCGAAGGTCTACCCTCCGCGATATCCTGAACATGAGACACCAAGGAATCATCCAACAACTGCTTATCCTTGATCAACTGAACCAACAATGGCTTCACTTGCAACACAGCAACAAGACCACCATCCTGCGATATACTCAAGCTAGCAAACATAGCTCTCAGCTCAACAGCTACCTTCCTACTCAAGGCATCCGCAACAACATTGGCCTTTCCAGGATGATACTCTATCGTCAGATCATAATCCTTGAGCAACTCCAACCAGCGCCGCTGCCTAAGATTCAACTCCTTCTGAGACATCAGATACCTCAAACTCTTGTGATCCGTGTACACCGTACACTTCTCACCATACAGATAATGCCTCCAGATCTTCAGAGCAAAAACCACTGCAGCCAGCTCAATATCATGCGTAGGATAATTGCGCTCATGCACCTTCAACTGCCGCGACGCATAAGCCACAACCTTACCCTCTTGCATCAGCACACACCCCAAACCAACATAGGATGCATCACTGTAGACTACAAACTCTTTCCCTGATTCAGGCTGAATCAAGATAAGAGCTTGCGTCAAAGCCAACTTCAGCTTCTCAAAAGCCTGCTGTCTCGCTTCTGTCCACTCATACTTGACATCTTTCTGCAACAACTTCGTCAAAGGAGCAGCAATCTTGGAAAAACCATCCACAAACCTTCGATAGTATCCTGCCAAACCAAGGAAACTACGAACCTCCTGAACAGACTTAGGAACTTTCCAGTTCATCACCGCTTCAATCTTCTGAGGATCAACACGAATCCCTTCAGCTGAGACCACATGTCCAAGAAACACCACCTCTCTAAGCCAGAACTCACACTTGCTCAGCTTAGCATAAAGCTGATTCTCCAACAAAGCTTGCAACACAACCCTCAAATGCTCTTCGTGCTCTTCCTCAGTACGCGAGTACACAAGGATATCATCAATGAACACCACAACGAACTCGTCCAGGTATTCATGAAAAACACGATTCATCATGTCCATAAAAGCAGCAGGAGCATTTGTCAAACCAAACGGCATCCCAAGGAACTCATAATGCCCATACCTTGTCCTGAAAGCTGTCTTAGGCACATCCACATCCTTCACCTTCAACTGATAATACCCTGACCTCAAGTCAATCTTAGAGAACACAGCAGCTCCCCGAAATTGATCAAAGAGATCATCAATCCTCGGCAGAGGATACCGATTCTTGATAGTCAACTTGTTCAGCTGACGGTAATCAATGCACATCCTCATCGTGCTCTGATACCACCAAATGTAACCCCCTTAACCCGGTCTAGACGGTTGACCCGAATTAAGGAAGTCACACGGGGAAAACCAAAGTCAACCCGAAAGTCAACCTTGATTAACGACCTTTTTTTTCCATTTTAAACTTATCTAGATGCACATTAACCCTACTTGTGATCACACAAACAACATACTAAAAGATCACAAACATCAGAGATCAAACAGGGACCTAATTGAACAAATTACAACTTTAGGGACCAAATTGTAAATTCTGATAAATTAAGGGACTTAACCCAAATTAAAGTTACCATCTTGAAATTAGTCAGGTTTCATGCTTCCCTGCGAAAATTCAGCTCAAAAGGACTTCTCAAACTCATACGATTGATCATACAAGATTCAGGACCAAAACGTAAACCAAACAAAACATATTAAGATACTTTTAACTGAAATTAACGGTCGGGTATCGATACGCCACGTGTCGTACCGATACTCGGGGAAGGCAGTAACCAAACTTCAGCAACGGTATCGGTACGGGTTTCCCCGTATCGATACGGCCTTCATACGGTATCGGTACCTGTTCCTCTGTACCGATACGCCTGGGCATGAATGAGCATATTTGGCTCAGGCGTATCGATACGCAAGCCCGAGTACCGATACCCCTGCCTGATTTCGACTCAAAAACCACCACAAACATGCTTCAAACTCCAAATTAACATCACCAAACCATACCACTTAATCATACAACATGCAAGAACCATAATTGCATCATCAATTCAGCATATAAACAGCACATAAGAAAAGCCCCAAATTAGGTGACATGCTTCCTACTTAAGCTACCATTCATGCATAAACCTTCATAAGCAAGCAATAGGAATCCAATCCAAAAACCAGCAATTCATACAACATTTAACAAACTCAGGGAGTCTCAAACATCTCCCAAATCATACACATTGGTCCCCCATTGCCAAAACAACCAAAAGCTAAAAGAACTTATAAAACCTTCATACATTGAGCTTTACTTGAACTTGTTCGCTTGCCTTCACTTGCTGCCCCTCAATGTACTCTAATGCTCTGCATTATTGAATCAAGAAAACGAGAGAGCATAAGCCAAAGCTTAGTGAGGAGAGCTCTTTTAAAACCATTCAATAATGCAATTTAAACCATTTATAAAACATGCTTTTATTCATCCTTTACACATGCTCAAAGCATACTTTAAATCAAGCAATCCCATGCTTCAAATACCATTTAAACAAGCATCTCATGCTTCAACATAAACATTAAAACATGCATCTCATGCATCTCAATGTACTATACATGTCATATTGGCTCAAGTGATACATTTCTTTTATGAAATCAAGTTCAACAACTTTCCCCAAGGACTTTTAAACACCTTGGCCCCAAGGACTTTTAAACACCTTGGCCATGGACTTTTAAACACCATGAATAAGGACCACACAAGGACTTTTAACCACCTTTGTGTCCAATGCTTGAATCACCCCAAGGACTTTTAAACACCTTGGCCCCAAGGACTTTTAAACACCTTGGCCCCATGGACTTTTAAACACCATGGAAAGGAGCACCTAAGGACTTTTAACCACCTTAGTGTCCGCAACAAGATTCATCCAAGGACTTTTAACCACCTTGATGATCTTAGGTAACAAGGCTCACTCAAGGACTTTTAACCACCTTAGTGACCTTCACTTTTACAAAACATCACTTGCCAATATACATCTTATACATCATATAATCCACTGTTTTAAAGCATTAAACCAAGCCATTTCATCATGCATTTCAAATCATCAAATCCACATTTACACAATGCATAAAAGCAAGGTACTCCTACCTAGAGATACCCTTAACACATGGCTTAAAACATCAGCAATTAACATGCTAAAACATCAGCAATTAACATGCTAAAACATGCTTTCCAAAACAGTAATCAAAACATGCAAATCATCATTTTGCATCACACCAAAACACGGCCACCACTTAGAGAGAAATCCGAAAACTTACACTTGAGCTTAGCAAAGTTGTTTAGACCTAAACTAAGCCCCCAAAACCTTGGTTTCAAAGCTGAAAACCATTTTCACAAATCCACTCACCGATTTCCACTTTGCTTCAAGCCAAAGCACCAAATCAAGCCTCCGGATCAACAATCCTTGGATCCAAGGATGCCTCCCCTGTTTCAACACATTAAAGCAGAGGATTAATGCATCATCATGCATTAATTGCTTCAATGAAAGCACCTAAACTCGCTGCTCTCACGAAACCTCCATTTTCGGCCACCAAACACAACCGAAAATGCATCCGAAACACTTCTAAACAAAGCCCAGCCATTAACCAGCAAAACCACACTTCCATTAACATCAAAGAACATCTAAAAACAACCTAACAACATCCTTATACCTCCAGCAACATCAGATCACCAAGATCACCACAAAAACTACCTTAAAACACAAGCTAAACTTAGGAAACTCAACCTATCCGGGATTTCATCAATCAAGACTCATTTCCTTTTCAATTTAGAGATCATTTAACATCAAAAACACCTCTCAAAACACAGATCTAACAGATCTAACGAAAATCAAGTGAAATCATCAAAATCTTACATAATTAGCCAAGATCCATAAATCAACTTAAAAGCCTTTAATTAAACATCAAATTAGGATTGAAAACTTAGGAATTTCATTAAAGAACTTGAAGTTCAGAGGAGAAGGACGTTCTTACCTCCAAACTTGAGTTTCTCCTCTTTTTGGAATGGAAAACCTTGATGAAACTTGAAGCAATTGAAGAGGTTTTGAAGATATGTTGATTTGCAATCAATTGAGAGTTGAAAGGAGGATTTTAGGTGAGAAAATCAGAATTGAAACTCTGGAAATGGAGTGTTTGGGTTGAGAGAAAAAGAGAGAAAGAAAATGGGAAGTTAGTTGAGAAAATGACTAAAATATGATTTCCCTCCTTTTTGTTTTCTTTAAAATCAGAATTATGAGTCAAAATATCTTAGAAAAATCTGGAGAAACTCTCTTTGGGTAAATAGCTCCTTAAAGATTCAAAGTTTCAACCCTTTATAAAACAGCCACCAAACTTTCAAAAATTACATTTTGGTCACTAGCCAAAATGTCACCTTTCCGAAACTCATTTTCCAAAATTGATTTCACAGTTCACTTAATTATATTAAAAGATGATTTTAGAACATTTTTCCATATTTTTAATGCAACCCGAACTAGGCTTTCCTAATTTAACCTCTTACGATTCGAACAGCACTTTGACCAACCGGTCAACGCCCAAGACTTCCAAGCCCAAAACCGGGGCGTTACATAAACCTCCGATAAAACCCAGCATGCCCTAAGAAACTCCTGATTCTCTTGACTGTGGTGGGTGGCGGCAGCTTTTTGATTACCTCGATCTTAGCCCTATCGACTTCTATGCGGCGGTAGCTTACTTTATGGCCTAGGACTATCCCTTCATTCACCATGAAGTGACATTTCTCCCAGTTCAATACCAAGTTTGCTTTCTCACATCTCTCGAGCACTTTCTGTAGGTTGCCTAGGCAGCTTTCAAAATTGTCTCAAAAGACAGAGAAATCATCCACGAATATCTCCAGGAAATCCTCCACCATATCGGAGAATATTGCCATCATACACCTTTGAAAGGTTGCTGGTGCATTACAAAGTCCAAATGGCATCCTCTGAAAAGCGTAAGTACCGTATGGGCAAGTGAATGTCGTCTTCTCTTGATCCTCCGGTGCAATGGCTATTTGGTTGTGACCTGAGTATCCATCAAGAAAACAATAGTAAGGCTTTCCCGCTAATCTATCAAGCATTTGATCAATAAAAGGCAGGGAAAGTGGTCCTTCCGGGTAGCTTTGTTAAGCTTCCGGTAGTCCATACAAACCCTTCACCCGATCACAGTCCTGGTTGGGATTAACTCGTTTTCTTCGTTGGTTACCACAGTTATTCCTCCTTTCTTAGGAACGCACTGCACCGAGCTCACCCACTTGCTATCCGAGATGGCATAAATTATTCCAGCATCTAGCCATTTGATGATCTCCTTACGAACCACCTCTCACATAGCATCGTTTAGACATCTCTGGGCATCAATAGTCAGCTTATGATCATCCTCTAAGAGGATTTTATGCATGCATAGTGCCGGGCTGATGCCTTGGATATCAGCGATCGTCCATCCAATAGCCTTTTTATACTGCTGCAGCATCCCTATCAGCTGCTATTCCTGTTCCCGCATCAACTTGGAAGAGATGATTACGGGCAACGTATCACTTAATCCAAGGAAAACATATTTAAGCTGCCCTGGCAGGGGCTTAAGATCTAGAACATGTGGTTCTACAGTTGATGGATTTTGGACTATATGTTCATTCGAGGTATAGTTTAAGGGCTCGAATAACTTACATCGACGATTGCCTATCCAGTTTACCTCCTCTTGATCTTCAGTATCAGATATATCAGATTCTGAGGAGCTGCTGTCGTCGTCGCTGCCGTGACAGTCTTCTAAATGGCTGCTGGGGCAGTGGCCAATTTTGATGTCATGGTAGTCCGACCTGATGCAGGGTTGGTCAAGGATAACTTCAGTGATAGCCTTGCATTCTTCTTCTGCATCATCATGTTTTATTCCTTGGAGAACATTCAGCTTGATCTCTTGATCATTCACTCTCATAGTGAGTTCTCCTTTTTCCACATCAATCAATGATCGTCTTGTGGCTAAGAAGGGTCGCCCCAGGATGATTGGTGCATTCTCATCTGCTTCACAATCTAAGACAAGAAAGTCAGCATGAAAAATAAATTTGTCCACTCTTACCAGAATATCTTCTATCTTCCCTTCTGGATGTATGTAAGAGCGGTCTGCCAGCTGCAGTACTACTGTTGTGGGTTGAGCTTTTCCAATACCTAACTTCTAAAAAACAGATTTGGGCATTAAATTTATACTAGCACCAAGATCACAAAGTGCCTTACCCACAAATTTGTCTCCGATTATGCATGGTATGATGAAGCTCCCAGGATCCTTCTTCTTCTAGGGTGGATGCTTGTGTAGAATACTCATGCATCCCTCTGTCATTTTAACCGTTTCAAATTCCCCAAGTCTGGATTTATTTGACATGGCATCCTTGAGAAATTTGGCATAACCAGGCATCTCCTTGATAGCATCTAACAGCGGAATGTTGATGTGAACCTGCTTAAAAATATCGTAGATCTTCTTAAGTTGGGACTCCTGTTTCAATTTCTGTAACCGCTGACGAAAAGGAGGTGGAGGACGATAATCAGCAATACGCCATTCCCACTGCATTCAGATCTGAGGAGGCTTAGGTTCTTCATCTTTCTCCTTTGTCCCTTCTGCTATCGTGACAGGTTCATCGGCAGCATGATGTTCGTCTTCTGCCGGGGCAGCGTTCTCGGCAGTTGACTCCAAGGCTGGTTCCTTAACTGATTCAGCTTCCTTCTCTGGCCCTGGTAATTTCTTCCCACTCCTTGTCGTGATGGCTTTACACTGCTCATGTGTGGGTTGTCTAGCGTTTTCAGTATCGCTAGGGAATCCTCCATTCTGCCCCGGTTTAATATGCTGGGAAACCTGACCCATCTGTGTCTCCAATGATTTCAGAGTAGCTTCATGGTTAGTCATCTGCATCTCTGTTTTATCCATGAATGACTCAGTCTTCTTGACGAAGTGATTCATGTTCTCAATGTAAGTTCCTGTTTGAGACATAAATGTAGCCAAAGTCTGCTCCAGTATACTAGTCGTGGCAGTTGGTGGTTGTTGCTGCTGCTGTTGTGGTTGCTGCTGAGTCGGTAATCTAGGTCCCCTGATTCTGAGTGTTTTGTGCTTGAGGATTCAGGGCATTGTTAGGGTTGCTCCAAGAGAACTTGGGATCCTTTCTCCAGTTGGGATTGTAGTTGTTGGAATTGTAGTTCTGTTTGTAGTTCCCAACATACATCCCTTCCTCTAACTGTAATGGATAATCTTCCGAACTGTGATTCCCATCGCAAGTTTCGCATACCTCTTCAGCAGAGTAGACATGTTGTGAATCTTCTTTCAAGAGCTTTTTCACTGCCTTTGTGAGATATGCCACATGTGTTTTTAGGGAACTGTCGGCCTCATAATCTTTCACAGCTAGTACTCGTTTACCCCCTCTTCTTGTTGTAGGAAACTGTTCCTCATTCTTTGTCAGGTTTTTCAATACTACCATTGCGTCTTCTGGATCTTTGTCCAACATCAATCCATTTGCTGCTGAATCAATTCTCATACGAGTCTGTAAATTGGCAGCATTATAAAACTTAATTACCTGGTTCCAAACGGGGAATCCATGCATTGGGCAGTTCCTCAGTAGGGTGGTAAATCTGTCCCATGCCTCGTGCATTGGCTCGTCATCTTCCTGTTGGAAAGTAGCAATTTCATTACGTAATCGCTCAGATAAATGTGAAGGATTAAAACGAGACAAAAATTCACGAGTTAAATCTGCCCAAGTTCGTATTGAACCCGACGTTAGTTTATTCCACCAAGTTTTCGCCCTGTCCCTCAATGAATGAGGAAATAACCGAAGCCTCAGTATCTCCGGATTTACTCCTGGTAGTCTAAACGAACCACAGATTTCCTGGAACGTTTTCAAATGCTCCCTAGCATCATCTGTAGCAGCACCACTAAATTGGCCAGCGTTATTAATCATGCTGAACATGACAGGTTTCAGTTCGAAATTTTCCGCTTCTACGTCTGGCAGGGTGGTTTCTAGTTCTACATGATCATTGATCATGTAGTCTCAACATGACCGGCGTGCGGCAGCGGCAGGAGGATCGGCAGGTGGACCGTTCCTTCCATCTCTGACAGGATCTTCAAGATCCTGTGGATTCCCTTGGTTGTTCATGGCCTCTAACTGTTCTTCAAGGTATTCGTTTCTGGCTAATACGAGTCGGAGTCGGTTCCTAAGATTGCACGAGCGTTCGATTTCAGGATCTATCTGATACTCAGGTTCCTTTCCTCGTCTCGATCTGTGCATAAACAGAAAACCTAGTGAAAGCACGGGTTGAACAATCCAAGAAAGAAAACAGAAAAAAAAAGAATGTGCAGTAAAAGATAGGGTAAAGATATGTTGCCAGTCCCCGGCAACGGCGCCAAAAACTTGTTGCGTGTAAAAGTGTCTATCGCAATGTAGTGCAAGTGTACACGACGCAAGTAGTAAAGTGATACGTAAGTATCGGATATCGTCTCCACAGGGACTGGGCTAATAGCTTTAACCTTAGAATGTTGCACGAAGGGAAAAATAAATAGTTTAATTGTTTGTCACGAGATAATAAAGAATACTGAAAATAAAAGAGTAAAGAAATCAGGATAGAGAGAATGGGTCGGTATTGATTTGCTCAGTAGTGTAGGTGTTGCAAGGTCTAGGAATCTCTATTCTGTCGTTGCGCCTGTCGCGGCAGCACCTGTTGTTAGTCGCGGCAGCGATCACACAACTCTGAACTTCAAGCTTGGCAATAATCACTGTTGTGCCTTGGCCTATCCCTAGGTCCAAGTCTGTCGATGAACACGTCTTTGATGTTACCTCCCGGCGTGAATCGAAGGATGAACACCGATGTTGTTGAATTCTTCCTTAGCCACTTAACCTCGTCCTATCCCTAGGTCCGAGATAGTTCAACCATAAACTGGAGAACCCGTACTTATTCCTTTCATATACTTAACTCTCCCGATATTAAGTAAATGTGTAATCTCACAATGCTCTCCCGATACTCTTGCAAGATGTTGAAAACCAAAATAAGCAAACTTGAAGTTTATTTTATTGAACAGAAAAATTCCTAAAACAAATGCAATCCTTGCAACTACTTTACAAAATCAACCCTTAGCCCTAGGAGAAGTTTAGAACATGATGAGAAGGGGAAAACGACTAGGTTTTGGGAAGAAGGCTAGAGAGTAAGATATCCTTCCCTAGGTCAAATTACATGCCTTTATATAGGCCTTGGGTTCAAGTTTTCTAATATGGCAAGAATACAAGTTTAAACTAAAATACAATTCTATTAAAGACTAAATCTTAAGAGCATATATCTTTAATTCGTCCTTCCTTCTTGCTTGGAGTTTCTTCCTTGAACTTTGGGCTTGGCCTTCATTCTGATCTAGGGCTCAAAAAAATATAAGGATACTCTATGACAGACCAGCTTAATTTTCTCTTTCTGTCGAGGCCCACTTCACTTCTTCCCTTCACCATTGCTGTCGTCCTTGGCTGCCATGGCAGCGGCCATGGCAGCATCGTCCTTCTCGTCTGTAGTCCAGTTCCAGCTCTGCTTCTTCACTGCCAAACGTCTGCTTCTCCACTGCCCTCCATATGTTACAGCAGCTACTTGCAAAAGAACCAATTTCAGTAGAAACTGTGCTATTTGATATAATTGTGATGTATACATGAAATCTATCCTAAATGCAATGAATTATGCTTGAATGCAGTAAAAATATAGGTTAAATAGGGGTAAAATATAGAACTTTTACACACTCAACACATGGGTACAAGCTTTTGTCCGGCTTCAGTCCAACAAATCGGAGTACTACACCTCCTACCATACAGAGCTTCATACGGTGCCACCTGAATACTAGCCTGATAACTGTTGTTGTATGCAAACTCTACTAACGGTAGATGCTTCTCCCACGACCCCTGAAATTCGATGATACAACACCTCAACATGTCCTCCAACACCTGAATCACTCTTTCGGACTGACCATCTGACTGCGGGTGATACGAAGTATTGAAGTTCAACCAAGTACCCAAGGCACGATGCAAACACTCCCAAAATCTAGCTGTAAACCTCAGATCTCGGTCTGACACAATCGATTTCGGTACCCCATGTAGTCTCACTATCTCGCAGATGTACAGATCGGCCATCTTATCTAAGGTATAGGTGGTATGAATAGGTATGAAGTGCGCACACTTAGTAAATCTATCAACTATCACCCACACTAAATTTTTCTTCGAATGAGTCAACAGTAAACCTAACACAAAGTCCATGGTGATTCGTTCCCATTTCCATTCCGGAATCTTCAACGGCTGTAACAACCCTGAAGGAAACTGATGCTCGGCCTTGACTCGCTGACAAACCATACACTTAGTCACAAACTCGGCCACATCCTTCTTCAATCCAACCCAATAGTACTCTTCTTTTAACCCTCGATACATCTTCGTACTACCCGGATGCATAGTAAAAGGACTGTTATGAGCTTCATTCAAGATCGTACGTCTCAACTCGGCATCTTCCGGAACCACTATCCTATCCTTGTAACATAAGATCCCATTCTCGCCAAAACAATAATTAGTAGGCCTATCTTCGGCTATATCTTGCACGTGAGGTGCCAAAGACTCGTCTCGCAACTGCTTCTCTCGAATCAACTGAGCTAACGAAGGTTTAACCTGAAGTTTGGCTATCAACCCACCATCCTTGGACAGACTCAATCTCGTAAACATAGCTCGCAACTCAACTGCCACTTTTCTACTCAAAGCATCGGCCACTACATTTGCCTTACCTAGATGGTACTCTATCGTAAGGTCATAGTCCTTAAGAAGCTCTAACCACCTACGCTGCCTAAGGTTCAACTCCCTCTGAGACATCAAGTACTTCAAACTCTTGTGGTCGGTATATACGGTACACTTCTCACCATAAAGATGGTGTCTCCAGATCTTCAAAGCAAACACTACGGCGGCTAACTCTATGTTATGAGTGGGATAGTTCTTCTCGTGCACTTTCAACTATCTTGAAGCATAGGCTACCACCTTACCTTCTTGCATAAGCACACAACCTAAACCTACGTATGATGCATCACTGTAAATCTCAAATTCTCTTCCCGGCTCAGGATGTACCAAGATAGGAGCTTCGGTCAAAGCTTTCTTCAACTTCTCAAACGCTTCTTATCTTGCATCTGACCACTCATAAGGGACATTCTTCTGAAGCAACTTAGTCAAAGGAGCCGTTATCCTTGAAAATCCCTCAACAAATCTTCTATAATATCCCGCCAAACCTAGGAAACTACGGACCTCTGTCACTGACTTCGGTTGTTTCGAATTCACTATAGCTTCTATCTTCTTGGGATCCACACTAATCCCATTAGCCGAGATCACATGACCTAGGAAGACTACCTCCCTAATCCAAAACTCACATTTGCTTAGCTTGGCATACAACTGATTCTTAAGCAAGGTCTGAAGCACTAACCACAAATGCTCATCATGTTCTTCTTCAGTCCTAGAGTACACTAGGATGTCATCTATGAACACCACCACAAATCTGTCTAAGAACTCATGGAGCACACGGTTCATCATATCCATGAAAGCTTCCAGAGCGTTAGTCAACCCGAAAGGCATCACCAAGAACTCATAGTGCTCATAACGTGTACGGAAGGCTGTCTTCGGTATGTCCACATCTTTCACCTTCAACTGATAGTATCCGGACCTCAAGTCAATCTTCGAAAACACAGAAGAACCTCTCAACTGGTCAAGCAAGTCATCTATCCTAGGCAAAGGGTACTTGTTCTTCACTGTCACCTTATTCAACTGCCTATAATCTATACACATCCTCATGCTACCATCTTTCTTTTTCACAAACAAGACTGGAGCACCCCACGGACAAATACTAGGCCTAATGAAATCCCTATCGGACAACTCCTGAAGCTGTGTCTTCAACTCTTTCAACTCTTTCGGTGCCATCCTATACGGAGCAATAGACACTGGTGCAGAATCAGAATACGTCTCACTAGCAAACTCAACTGCTCTATCTGGAGGCAAACCCGACAACTCTTTCAGAAAAACACTTGAAAAATCACACATTGTTCTGATGTCTTATGGTCTAACCTCACTCATGCTCGGATTCATCACATAACCCAAGTAAGCCTGACATCCCGAATTCAACAACTTCTGAGCTTCCAAAGCAGAAACAACATTGGACAAGAACCTAACGTTCTCACCAACTACCACAACCTCAAAATCATCTGTAAGCTTCAAGGAGACTCTCTTGGTCTCAAAGTCAACCTTAGCTCTATGCTCTACGAGCCAATGCATGCCCAAAATCACATCGAAACCGTAGAACGGCAACTCCATCATATCAACCGGAAATACGTGGCCATGAACCATCAAGGGACACCTCCTATACATTTTCCTAACTACCACTGTATCGCCAAAAGAGCTCGTAACATTTACGCCTACCTCTAACCACTCACATGGTAACCCTAATGACCTTGCATGCTCACCCAAAATGTAAGAATGTGTCGACCCCGAATCTATCAAAGAAAGCAAACTCAAGGACTGTAACGAGAAATTACCTGCGATGACATTCGTGTCATTCCCGGCCTCTCGCTGTGCATACACCCTAGCCGGTCCTCCACCCTCGGGTTGAACTGCTACTACATGACCCAAGTTCCTCTGACCCTCATTCCTCGGCTGAAAGTTACCACGACCGCACCCACGACCTCTCTGATGCTCAAAACCCCTAGTTGGAGCCGGTCCACCCTTAGCCGGGTGTAGAAAGTCACGCCTCAAATGGTCTCGAGAGCTACAGTTCCAACACGCCCCGTAGATACCCATACATTCGCCCTGGTGGCGTCTCCCGCACCTAGTGCACTCCGGAGTGTGTACAATAGCTCCTTGGCCCTGACTACCCTGACCATAGTTACCACCCTATGCCTCGAATCGGACTGGTACCTCCTATCCCTATGCCTCTTGGCATGATCTCTGTCCCAATTTACGTGTCTCTTCCCAGAATCGGACCCACTAGCACGAGCACTGGAGCCTAAGTTCTGCTCAATATCATTGGCCCTAGAGACCAAGACATCAAACTCAGTGTAGTCAGAGGCAAGCATGTAGGTCTTCACATCTCTAGTCAACCCATACCGGAAGCGCTCACACCGTTCCCTCTCATTAGGAACCAACTCAGGTGCATACTGGCTCAATCTCACAAACTGAACCTCGTACTCTAATACGGTCCTGTTACCCTGAACCAATGCCATAAACTCCCTCTTCTTCTCATCCAAGTACCGGACTCCGAGATAATTCCTCTTAAAGGCATTTCTGAAAAACTCCCACGTGATATCTGCTTCGGCCATACCCGAAGTAACAGTGGTCCACCAAGTGTATGTGTCCCCCTGAAGCAAGGAGACAATGCAACCCAACTTACGGACGTCTGAGCACTCCATCTGACCCAAGATGCGTGTAGTACTCTCAAGCCACGCCTCTGAACCCTCGGGAGTCAACCCACGGAACTCAACTGCTCCCAAGTTACGAAGCCTCTCTAAGGGTAGACCTGTCCACGCACCCTGAGGTGGTGCTGCAGCTTGCATACCGGCCAAAGCTGTCTGAAAAGCCCCAGCTATGGTCTGAATCAAATGGGTCATGTCCGCGCCCACTAGACCCTGACCCGCTTGAGCCCCGACACCTCCATCGTTAGCACCGGCCTGAGGCCCATTACCATCACCTCCGACTTGTGCACCAGCATGAGGGACATTTCCTTCGCCACCTACTCCATTACCACCGGGAGCAGGAGGGACTGGAGGCTCACCCCCGGGTGCCTGGTCACCCGCTCTAGGTCGCCCCCTCGGTCTCACCATATCAAGATAGAATTTAGAATAGCAAACACACAACACACAAGAAAAATGTTAGGTTAGCAAAAGGGCAAGGACTTAGGTTCTCAAGCTCGTTAAACCAAAACCATTTTTTTACAACAACACCTAACAATGGGGACATTTGACTAGCCCTTAACCAACATCAAGGCCACTGGAACATGCTTTCAAACACCGTACTAGCAAGTAAACTTCAAGCAATACATGGTAAAACACTCACCGAGATATAGCAACACATAACACATCAAACTTACCTCACTTACCTACCCGAGGTCTTGGAAACCTCAAGCTCTGATACCACCAAATGTAACCCCCTCGTCCCGGTCTGGACGACTGACCAGTCCGAGTAGGTCACACGGGGAAAACCGAAGTGAAACTCGTTAAGGCTCCCCTTCGGTTAGCAACCCTAGAAAATTTCCTTTAATCATTATCTTGTCTAAAGGCTTTAGTACTTCCTATGTGAAACACGACAGCGGAAACACAACGAAATACGACAAACATGCAAAGCAAGCATTTAAAACAGCCCATTTTAATTTTTATAGCAGGCCGTATCGATACACTAGAAGTGCGTATCGATACGCCTTGACTAGGTCAACTGCCCAAAGTCAACCTAGGGAGACCGTATCGGTACACTGATTGACCGTACCGATATGCCCTTATTGGTCAACTTCTCACGGTCAACGATAAAAGACCGTATCGATACACCCTAGACCCGTACCGATACACCAAAATCTCGCCAATATCTCAGATTTCCAGAGAGCTTTTGGCGTATCGATACACCCCCGCATACCGGTACGCTAGGCTAAAACTGAGCCCTAAAGTGTAAGACCGTATCGATACGACCCTTGGGCGTACCGATACGCCCTGCACTGCAAGACTCAATTTGGCAGAAAAACAACCTAAGACTCGACTCTAGATGCATTTTACGACTCGTCTAGCAACATACCAACATTCATATATCATTTAGCAACCAAACATAGCATGTAATTCAACACAATCGAACAAACATGGCATCCAACACAAGGTAGGCGAATAGGTAGGAACTTGCATAAAAACATATGTTGAGTGTGTAAAAGTTTTATATTTTACCCCATGTTTAACCCATATTTCTGTTGCATTCAAGCATAATTCATTGCATTTAGGATAGATTTCATTTATACATCACAATTATATTAAATAGCACAGTTGCTACTGAAATTGGCTACTTTTGCAGGTAGCTGCTGTAGCAGATGCAGGGCAGTGGAGAAGTAGAGCTTGAACACAGGGCTGCAGACAAGAAGAAGGATGTTGCCATGGCCGCTGCCGTGGCAGTCAATGACGACAACAATAAAGAAGGGAAGAAGTGAAGTGGAGCTCGACAAAAAGAGGAAATTAAGCCGGTCTGTCGTGGAGCACTCTTATATTTCTCTGAGCCCTAGATCAGAATGAAGGCCAAGCCCAAAGTTCAAGGAAAAAACTCCAAGCTAGAAGAGAGGACGAATTAAAGACATCTACTTTGAAGATTTAGTCTTTAATAGAGTTATACTTTAATTTAAACTTGTATTCTTGCCATATTAGAAAACTTGAACCCAAGGCCTATATAAAGGCATGTAATTCGACCTAGGAAAGGACATCTTATTCTCTAGCCGTCTTCCCTTAAACCCTAGTCGTTTTCCCCTTCTCATCATGTTCTAAATTCCCCCGAGGGCCAAGGGTTGGTTCTGTAAAGTAGTGTCAAGGATTGCATTTGTTTTAGGAATTTTTCTGTTCAATAAAATAGACTTCAAGTTTGCTTATTCTGGTTTTCAACATCTTGCAAGAGTATCAGGAGAGCATTGTGAGATTACACATTTACTTAATATCGGGAGAGTTAAGTATACGAAAGGAATAAGTACGGGTTCTCCAGTTTATGGTTGAACTATCTCGGACCTAAGGATAGGACGAGGTTAAGTGGCTAAGGAAGAATTCAACAACATCGGTGTTCATCCTTCGATTCACGTTGGGAGGTATCATCAAAGACGTGTTCATCGACAGACTTGGACCTAGGGATAGGCCAAGGCACAGCAGGGATTCTTGCCAATCTTGAAGTACTGAGTTGTATGTTCACTGCCGCGACAACAATAGATCGCTGCCGCAGCAGGTGCTGCCGCGACAGGCACTACGATAGAACAGAGAAGTCCTAGACAGTGCAACACCTGCACTACTGAGCAAATCAATACCGGCCTACTCTTTACTCTGAATATTTTCATCTCTTATTTTCAATCTTCTTTATTATTTCGTGACAAACAATTAAACTCTTTCTTTTCCCTCTTGTGCAGCAGTCCAAGGTTAAAGCTATTAGCCCAGTCCCTGTGGAGACGATATCTGATACTTACGTATCACTTTACTACTTGCGTCGTGTACACTTGCACTATATTGCGATCGACTCTTTTACACGCAACAAGTTTTTGGCGCCGTTGCCGGGGACTGGCAACATATCTTTACCCTACTTTTACTTCACTTTCTTTAATTTTTCTGTTTTTACTTGGATTGTTCATCCTGTGCTTTTCACAAGGTCTTTTGTTTGCTTATGCGCAGATCTCAACGAGGCAAAGAACCTGAGCACCAGTTAGATCCTGGAATCGAACGAACGTGCAACCTCAGGAAACGAGTTCGCCTCCTAGTAGAAAGAAACGAATACCTGGAGGAACAGTTAGAAGCAATGGTGAAAGGAAGACACGAAGACTGGAGGAACAACCAATGGAATCCCCAAGGTCCTGAAGATCCTATCGGAGATGGAGGAAACGGACAGCCTGCCGATCCTCCTGCTGCTGCCGTACGCCGGTCATGCCGAGATTACATGATCAATGATCATGTGGAACTAGAGACCACCCTGCCAGACGTGGAAGCTGAAAATTTCGAGCTGAAACCTATCATGTTCAGCATGATTAATTCCGCTGGCTAATTTAGTGGTGCTACTACAGAGGATGCTAGGGAACATCTGAAAACGTTCCAAGAAATCTGTGGTTTGTTTAGACTACCAGGAGTAAATCCAGAGATACTGAGGCTTCGGTTATTTCCTCATTCATTGAGGGACAGAGCTAAAACTTGGTGGAACAAACTAACGCCAGGTTCAATACGAAATTGGGCAGATTTAACTCGTGAATTTTTGTCTCGTTTTAACCCTTCCCATTTATCTGAGCGATTACGTAATGAAATTGCTACTTTTCAACAGGAAGACGACGAGCCAATGCACGAGGCATGGGACAGGTTTACTACTCTTCTGAGGAATTGCCCGATGCACGGATTCCCTGTTTGGAATCAGGTAATCAAATTTTACAATGTTGCCAACCTACAGACTCGTATGAGAATCGATTCAGCAGCCAATGGGTTGTTGTTAGATAAAGATCTTGATGATGCCATGGTAGTATTAAAGAATTTGGCAAAGAATGAAGAGCAATTCCCCACATCAAGGAGAGGTAAACGAGTACTAGCTGTGAAGGATTACGAAACTGATAATTCCTTAAAGACACAAGTTGCATATCTCACAAAGGCAGTAGAAAACTTGCTGAAGAAGGATTCTCAACCTGTCTATGCTGCAGAAGAGGTATGTGGAACTTGCAGTGGGAATCATAGTTCGGAGGACTGCCCACTACAGCTAGAAGAAGGGATGTACGTTGGGAACTATAACAAACAGAACTACAATTCCAGAAATTACAATCCCAACTGGAGAAAAGATCCCAAATTCTCTTGGAGCAACCCAAACAATGCCCTGAACCCTCAAGTACAGAACACTCAAAATCAGGGGGCACCTAGACTTCTGACTCGGCAACAACCGCAACAGCAGCCGCAACAGCCACCAGCAGCCACAACTAGTATATTGGAACAGACCTTGGCTACGTTTATGTCTCATACAAGAACTTACATTGAGAACATGAATCACTTCGTCAAGAAGAATGAGTCATTCATGGATAAAGCATAGATGCGGATGACTAACCATGAAGCTACTCTTAAATCACTGGAGACACAAATGGGTCAGGTTTCCTAGCATATTAAGCCAAGGCAGAATGGAGGATTCCCAAGCGATACTAAGAACGCTATACAACCCACACACGAGCAGTGTAAAGCCATCACAACTAGAAGTGGGAAGAAGTTACCAGAGCCGGAGAAGAAAGCTGAACCAGTTAAGGAACCAGCCCTAGAATCGACTGCCGAGAATGCTGCCCCGGCAGACGACAAACAACCTGCTACCGCCACACATGTCACGACAGTAGAAGAAACATAGGAGAAGGATGAAGAACCTAAGCCTCCTCAGATCCGAATGAAGTGGGAAGGACGTATTGAAGATTATCGTCCTCCACCTCCTTTTCCACAGTGGCTACAGAAGTTGAAACAGGAATCCCAGCTTAAAAAGATCTATGATATTTTTAAGCAGGTCCACATAAACATTCCGCTGTTAGATGCCATCAAGAAGATGTCTGGTTATGCTAAATTTCTCAAGGATGTTATGTCGAAGAAATCCAGACTTAGGGAATTTGAGACGGTTAAACTGACATAAGGATGCATGACTATTCTGCACAAGAATCCACCCCAGAAAAAGAAGGATCTTGGGAGCTTCATAATACCGTGCATAATCGGCGACAAATTAGTGGGTAAGGCACTTTGTGATCTTGGTGCTAGTATAAATTTAATGCCCAAATCTGTATTTTAGAAATTAGGTATTGGACAAGAACAACCCACAACAGTCGTGCTGCAGCTGGCAGACCGCTCTTACGTACATCCGGAAGGGAAGATAGAAGATATCTTGGTAAGAGTGGATAAATTTATTTTTCCTGTTGACTTTCTTGTTTTAGATTGTGAAGCAGATGAGAATGCACCAATCATCCTGGGGTGACCCTTCTTAGCAACAGGAAGATCATTGATTGATGTAGAAAAGGGAGAACTCACTATGAGAGTGAATGATCAAGAGATCAAGCTGAATGTTCTCCAAGCAATAAAGCACGCTAATGCAGAAGAAAAATGCAAGGCTATCACTGAAGTTATCCTTGACCAACCCTGCATCAGGTCGGACTGCCATGACATCAAATTTGGCCACTGCCCCAGCAGCCATTTAGAAGACTGTCACGGCAACGACGACGACAGCAAGTCCTCAGATTCTGACATATTTGATACTGAAGATCATGAGAAGGTAAAATGGATAGGCAATCGACCAGGTAAGTTATTCGAGCCCTTACATTATACCTCAAATCAACATATCATCCAAAAGCCATCAACTGTAGAGCCACCTGTTCTAGATCTTAAGCCCCTGCCAGGGCAGCTCAAATATGTTTTTCTTGGATTAAATGATATGTTGCCCGTAATCATCTCTTCCAAGTTGATGTAGGAACAGGAACAACAGCTGATAGGGATGTTGCAGCAGCACAAAAAGGCTATTGGATGGACGATAGCTGATATTCAAGGCATCAGTCTGGCACTATGCATGCATAAAATTCTCTTAGAGGATAATCACAAGCTGACTATTGATGCCCAGAGACGTTTGAATGATGCTATGCGAGAAGTGGGACGAAAAGAAATTATCAAATGGCTAGACGCTGGGATAATTTATGCCATCTCGGATAGTAAGTGGGTGAGCCCGATGCAGTGCGTTCCTAAGAAAGGAGGAATAACCGTGGTGACCAACGAAGAAAACGAGTTAATCCCAACCAGGACTGTGACCGGTTTGAGGGTTTGTATGGACTACCGGAAGCTTAACAAAGCTACCCGGAAGGACCACTTTCCTCTGCCTTTTATTGATCAAATGCTTGATAGATTAGAGGGAAAGCCTTATTACTGTTTTCTTGATGGTTACTCAGGTTATAACCAAATAGCCATCGCACCGGAGGATTAAGAGAAAATGACTTTCACTTGCCCATACGGTACTTACGCTTTTCGGAGGATGCCATTTAGACTTTGCAACGCACCAGCAACCTTTCAGAGGTGTATGATGGCTATATTCTCCAACATGGTGGAGGATTTCCTGGAATTATTCATGGACGATTTCTCTGTCTTTGGAGATAATTTTGAAAGCTGCTTAGGCAACCTACAGAAAGTGCTCGAGAGATGCGAGAAAGCGAACTTAGTATTAAACTGGGAAAATGTCACTTCATGGTGGATGGAGGGATAGTCCTAGGCCACAAAGTAAGCTGTCGCGGGATAGAGGTCGACAGGGCAAAAATTGAGGTAATTGAAAAACTGCCACCACCCACCACAGTCAAGGGAATTCGAAGTTTTTTAGGGCATGCTGGTTTCTAACGAAGGTTTATAGCCAATTTTTCGAAGATCACCAAGCCGTTATGCCACCTACTAGAGCAGAATCGTCCCTTCAACTTCAACACTGAATGTACTGAGGCATTCAGAATTCTGAAAGAGAAGCTAGTAACAGCCCCGATTGTACAGCCACCTAACTGGAAGTTGCCATTCGAGATTATGTGTGATGCCAGTGATTATGTTGTAGGGGCAGCACTTGGGCAGAGGAAGGACAAGCTCTTCCATGTAATTTACTATGCTAGCAAAACACTCAATGATGCCCAAGTGAATTACACCACAACAGAGAAGGAATTGTTGGTTGTGGTGTTTTCAATTGACAAGTTCCGATCCTACATACTTGGAACGAAAGTGGTGGTCCACACAGACCACTCTGCACTGAAATATCTGTTTGCTAAGAAAGATGCAAAACCCAGATTGATTCGTTGGATTCTACTGTTGTAAGAGTTCGACATAGAAATCAAGGATAAAAAGGGGACAGAGAACCAAGTTGCAGATCACTTGTCAAGATTAGAGAAGGGAAAAAGTCTCCCAACAGACAAGACATACATACTGGAGACCTTCCCTGACGAGCAGCTGTTCGCTGCCACAAGCACTGTCGCGACAGCCATGGCGGCAGGTAAGTTTTCTAAACTCCCCTGGTATGCTGATTTCGTTAATTATTTAGTTAGCGGAATATTTCCTCCTGACCTTAACTATCAAGCTAGGAAGAGGTTCCAAAATGATGTTAAGCATTATTATTGGGACGAACCTCTTCTTTTCATACTATGTGCAGATCAGATCATCAGGAGGTGTGTACCACAGGATGAGCAGGAAGCTGTGCTTGATCACTGCCATGCTTCACAATATGGAGGACACTTAGGTGGTAACAAAACTGCTGCCAAGGTTTTGCAGTCTGGTTTTTATTGGTCTTCACTGTTCAAGGATGCACAGGCATTCTACAAAAAATGTGACAAATGTCAACGGACTGGAAACATCTCAAGGAGACATGAGATGCTGCTGCAAAACATTCTTGAAGTCAAAATCTTCGACGTTTGGGGGATTGATTTCATGGGACCATTCCCAGCATCATGTGGGAACCTTTATATCCTCCTGGCAGTGGACTACGTGTCCAAATGGGTTGAAGCAATCGCCACGCAGAAAAATGATGCCAAGACCGTTTAGAGATTTCTACAAAAGAATATTTTCTCTAGATTTGGCATTCCAAAGGCGATTATCAGTAATGAAGGGAGGCATTTTGACAATAGGGTTATAGCTGCTACTTTAAAGAAATATGGTGTCAAGCATCGGATTGCAACAGCTTACCACCCTCAGACCAATGGACAGGCCGAAATATCCAATAGAGAGGAAAAGAACATTCTTGAAAAGATGGTTAAACCAACTCGAAAGGACTGGTCTCTACACCTAAATGATGCACTCTGGGCCTACAGAACAACATTTAAAACTCCATTGGGAATGTCACCCTACCGGCTGATTTATGGAAAAACATGTCATCTACCTGTTGAGATAGAGCACAGAGCATACTGGGCCATCAAAGCAGTGAATATGGACTTGGAAAAGGCAGGACAGAAAAGGATACTTGACTTGAATGAGATTGAAGAAATTCGAGCAATGGCCTATGACAACGCAAGGATTTACAAGGACAAGACAAAGAAGTGACATGACAAGAAACTACTGCCACGAGAGTTCTACCCAGGGCAGCTTGTGTTGTTATTCAACTCTAGGTTGAAACTCTTCCCAGGAAAGTTGAAATCTAGATGGTCCGGCCCATTTCAAGTGGTGCAAGTTTTTCCTCATGGTGCCATCACGATCAAATCTTTAAAAGACGGGCACCAATTTAAAGTTAACGGACAGAGATTGAAGCATTATCAGGGGACTGAAGCCCGAAGAATGCAGGAAGTGGTTACTTTAGGAGATGCCCCTCCTGGCATCCCTAATTTAACTTAATTTTATTTTTATTACTCCCTCTGTCCCACTAAAACTGTCACATGTTGACTTTTTTGGGTCAAATTTTTTCAACTTTGACCTCTTATAATTTAAAATTTATTATTGATAAAAATATGAAAAAATATATTTTAAAAACTTTGAATCAACTAGTTTTTAAATATATTTTTTATAATTTTTAATTAATTAAAATATTTAAATAAATTATAGTCAAAGTTGAAAATTTTTGACCAAAAAAAGTCAACATGTGACAATTTTAGTGGGACGGAGGGAGTATTATTTATTTATATACATATATATATATATATATATTAGGTAATTAGAATTATTTTATTTTTAGAAACTAAGTTTTTATTTTTATTATCTTTAGGAAATAAAAGAGACAAGGAGAGGAGAAGAAGTGAACTCAGACCACCATCTCACCAACAGCCCAAAAAGCCCAAAATAGGAGCCTGTCGTTACAGCTGACGTGACAGACGCGGAAAATCCAGCCTGTCAACACGCTGTCGCGGCAGACACGGAAACGCGTAACAGACGCGCAGTAGACACAGAAACACGTGACAGACGCGTCAGAAACCGCGTAACAGCTGGCCCCGTTATTCGCGCCTGCCGTTACAGCTCCAACGGGCAGCAAACTCTTCATCTATATAAACCCTATTTTACTATTCATTTTTCACTTCACTTTTACTCTCTCTACTTGCTCCCTCTCTAGATTTTCATTTGCTTTCATATTTTTTTTCTACAGTCCCTTGCAACCATGAGTACCAGAAACACCAAACGCAGATGTTTCATCTACAGCAAATGAACGGACAATCTCGGGCTCAAACCATTTATAGCTCGTAAGATCAGAGCACTACATTGGCAGATGTTTGTTGAGCAACCTGAAGAGATGAACGTCACCTTGGTTAGGGAATTCTATGCTGCCACCGACAGCAGAGACGCGACAACAGTGACAGTTCGTGGTAAGGAAGTCCCCTTTGAGCCAGAGTACATTAACACTCTTTATGGACTCTACGTAGGCAGAAGGGAAGATGGGCATCAGAGATTCCTGGAAAGCCTGGAGGCAGCAGATTATGATGTTGTCATGGCATAACTCACCGAAGAAGGAACCCAGTGGAATACCGATCCCAAACACCCAAGGACGGTGAAACGAGTTCAACTCACTCCCGAGGCAAAACTGTGGAACGCCGTCATGAAAAAGAGGATCATGCCGTCCTCACACAACAGCAGAGTGGATCAACCAAGGTTAGCTCTCGTTCATTCAATTTTAAACGAGAGGCCTATTAATGTTGGTAGATATATTCGGGAGGGGATTTTGGATTGTGCATTTCGGCCATCGGGACCCCTTGTCTTCCCCTACCTCATAACAGCACTCTACCGTGGTCACAATGTTCCTGAAGTTGTTGAGGATTTGAGAATCTAAGGAAAAGGATGGACGGAGAGAAACATCCTCAGCTTGATGGAGTTGAAAGCTTCAACGCCAATCTCCAGCTTCAACCCGTCTGCCGCGGCAGGTGAGCCGACAGAGCCCACCTAGACAGAGCCTGCCGCCACAGAACCAAGGCAGCCCACAGCAGCAGCTCCCCCAGCCGACTCCTCCACCCAAATCCTGGCTACCCTGCAGAAAATGGAGGAACGGAAATTGGGCCTGATGAGCTTCATCCAGGACTTCACAACAACAACGGTACATTTCATGAAAAGCAATTTAAATTTTCCAGATGTACTGTTTCCTGCTTTCCCCGATCACTATCTTGCCGCCCCCACCCCTGTCCATACCCTACCCCTGCTGCCACACCGAGAACACCATATGTTGCGTCCACTCCAACGCCGACCACGACAGCTGCAGGTGACAGCCACACCGCCACATCATCTGCCATGGGAGAAAAGAGAAAAGAACCCATGTCCGACCTCGACGAGTTCATAGCTGGTTTCTCTTCTTCCTCAATTTGGGAGGAATCCAATGGAGAGCCCTCTGTCAAGAGGAACCTGTCCAAAGAATTCACCCAGATGAAACGGCAGAAACCCAACACTGGAGTCGAACCGTCCGGCCAAGGGAAATCTGGCAGCAGCAACAGCAGTGGTAGCAGCAGCAGTAGTAGCTCATTCGAGGAGGTTCAGGTGCTGGAGAAACCACCCCAGATCTCACCGACCCGCATTCAGCCTCCGAGGGAAGCCAAGAAAAAGACCGCCTCTGCCTCTCCAAGCCATCTGCCGGCACCAATGACGAAAGTCACTGCCCGCCGGCAGATTCAGATCAACAGCAGCAGCAACAGCGACGACAGAGCTTAAAATTTAAGTTTTTATCTTATCTTTGTTGTTTGCTATTTTGTTATAATTGTGATGTTGTTTTTATTTTCTTTTTTCATTCTGCCATCATGCATTGAGGGCAATGCAACCCTTGAGTTTGGGGGTGGCATCCCTCCATTAATGAAGTGTCTATTTTTCTTATGATTTGTGTCGAAGTGTTAGTTTATTTTTACTTTAAAAAAATGAAAATTTGGCTTAAGTCTTTGAACTGAACTTACCTTCCGTGACAGCCTCTATCGTGGCAGTGCCTTTAGGATAGTTTTAGGAGCAATTTAGAGCCTTACTCTAGTTCTGATTCTTAAACACCCTTTGTGACTTTTATACTGTCTAGAACTCTACTGGTAAACCAGAATGGGGAAAAGCTTAACACTTGAGTTGCCCCTAGAGGTGCCTAACACTGGCTCTAGGAAAAGAAGTTAAGAAAAAGTAGACTCAATACACCTAGAGGTGCCCGAAACTGGCTCTAGGAAGTTAGCTAGAGGTGCCCGAAACCGGCTCTAGTCAAACTTAAATTAAGAAAAGAGAATCGAGTCTAAATAAAAACTAAAGAAGCCTAAGAATTGCCTCCAAAAAGATGAAAGTTGGCATAAAAATTCAAGTTATAAGCTTAGCTATTCTAGTAAACTAAGGGAGTCTAGGCATATAATTGTTCACAAACGTGCACACACTACACGAGAATTATAGCAAGGTTCCGAATGAATCCTGAATTATCCAACAGGGTGTTGCTCACAATAGGGAATGAATGGTAGGTAAGGAAAAGTTCACTGTTTTAAGCCAAACAAAAAAATTTATTTTTTTAGGTCTTAATTACTTGAGGGCAAGCAAAAACTTGAGTTTGGGGTGTGTTGAGTGTGTAAAAGTTCTATATTTTACCCCATGTTTAACCCATATTTCTGCTGCATTCAAGCATAATTCATTGCATTTAGGATAGATTTCATTTATACATCACAATTATATTAAATAGCACAGTTGCTACTGAAATTGGTTACTTTTGCAGGTAGCTGCTGTAGCAGATGCAGGGCAGTGGAGAAGCAGAGCTGGAACACAGGACTGCAGACAAGAAGAAGGATGCTTCCATGGCCGCTGTCGTGGCAGCCAATGATGACAGCAATAAAGAAGGGAAGAAGTGAAGTGGAGCTCGACAGAAAGAGGAAATTAACTCAAGGCCTATATAAAGGCATGTAATTCGACCTAGGAAAGGACATCTTATTCTCTAGCCGTCTTCCCCTAAACCCTAGTCGGTTTCCCCCTTCTCATCATGTTCTAAATTCCCCCAAGGGCCAAGGGTTGATTCTGTAAAGTAGTTGCAAGGATTGCATTTGTTTTAGGAATTTTTCTGTTCAATAAAATAGACTTCAAGTTTGCTTATTCTGGTTTTCAACATCTTGCAAGAGTATCGGGAGAGCATTGTGAGATTACACATTTACTTAATATCGGGAGAGTTAAGTATACGAAAGGAATAAGTACGGGTTCTCCAGTTTATGGTTGAACTATCTCGGACCAAGGCACTACGACAGAACAGAGAAGTCCTAGATAGTGCAACACCTACACTACCGAGCAAATCAATGCCGGCCTACTCTTTACTCTGAATATTTTCATCTCTTATTTTCAGTCTTCTTTATTATTTCGTGACAAACAATTAAACTCTTTCTTTTCCCTCTTGTGCAGCAGTCCAAGGTTAAAGCTATTAGCCCAGTCCCTGTGGAGACGATATCCGATACTTACGTATCACTTTACTACTTGCGTCGTGTACACTTGCACTATATTGCGATAAACTCTTTTACACGCAACAACATTGTAACGCCCCGGTTTTGGGCTTAGTAGTTTTGGGCGTTGACCGGTTTGGTCAAAGTGCTGTTCGAATCTAAAGAGGCGAAATTAGGAAAGCCTAGTTCGGGTTGCATTAAAAATATGGAAAAATGTTCTAAATCATCTTTTAATATAATTAAGTGAACTGTGAAATCAATTTTGGAAAATGAGTTTTGGAAGGGTGACATTTTGGCTAGTGACCAAAATGTAATTTTTGAAAGTTTGGTGACTGTTTTCGAAAGGGTTGAAACTTTGAATCTTTAAGGAGCTATTAATCCAAAAGTAGTTTCTCCAGATTTTTCTAAGATATTTTAAGCTATATTCTGATTTTAAAACATATCAAAAGTGGAGGGAAAGCCAATTTGGCTATTTTGATAACTAACTTTCCAATTTTCTTTTCTCTCATTTTCTCTCAACCCAAACACTTTCTTTCCAGAGAATTGTTTCTGATTTTCTCACCTAAATCTCTCCTTTCAACTCTCTTTTGATTCCTAATCAACATATCTACAAAACCTCATCATTTGCTACTTGATTCATCAAGGTTTTTGATTCCAAAAAGAGGAGAAACTCAAGTTTGGAGGTAAGAACGTCCTTCTCCTCTAAACTATCAGTTCTTTACTGAAATTCCTAAGTTTTCAATCCTTAATTGATGTTTTATTAAAGGCTTTTGGGTTGTGAATTGGATCTTGGCTTATAATGCAAGATTTGGTGATTTTTGGTGATTTTCGTTTGATCTGTCAAATCTGTGATTTGAGATGTGTTTTTGATGATATTTGAACTCTAAATTGATAAGGAATTGAGTTTTGATTAATGCAATCCCGGATAGGTTGAGTTTCCTAAGTTTAGCTTGTGATTCTTGTTTGTTTTTGAGGTGATCTTGTGGATCTGATGTTGCTGGAGGTATAAGGATGTTAATAGGCTCTTTTTAGATGTTAAATGATGTTAAAGGATGTTAGGTTTTGATGGTTTATGGCTGGGCTTTGTTGAGAAGTGGTTTGGATGCATTTTCGGTTGTGTTTGGTAGCCGAAAATGGAGTGTGGATGTGAGCAGCGAGTTTAGGTGCTTTCATTGAAGCAATTAATGCATGATGATGCATTAATCCTCTGCTTTGATGTGTTAAAACAGGGGAGGCATCTTTGGATCCAAGAGTTGTTGATCCGGAAGCTTGATTTGGTGCTTCGGCAAGAGGCGAAGTGGAATCGGTGAGTGAAATTGGGTTTTCAGCTTTGAAACCAATGTCTTGGGAGCTTAGTTTAAGTCTAAACAACTTTGCTAAGCTCAAGTGTAAGTTTTCGGAAATACTCTCTAGTGGTGGCCATGATTTGATTGTTGTGCAATGTGGTTTATTGCATGTTTTAAACTCTGTTTTGAAAGCATGATTTAGCATGGTTAATGCTGTTTTTGTAAGCCATATGTTGAAGGAAGCTCAAGGTAAGAGTTCCTTGTTTTTGTACATGGATAAAATGTGGTTTGATGCTTTAAAATGCATGATGTATATGGCTTGGTTTAATGCTTTAAAACAGTGGATAAATTGATGATAATGATGTATATTGGCAAGTGATGTTTTGAAAAGGTTAAGGTCACTAAGGTGGTTAAAAGTCCTTGAGTGAGCCTTGTTTACTTAAGAACATCAAGGTGGTTAAAAGTCCTTGGATGGTTCTTGCTATGGACACAAAGGTGGTTAAAAGTCCTTGTGTGATCCTTTCCATGGTGTTTAAAAGTCCATGGGGCCATGGTGTTTAAAAGTCCATGGGGCCAAGGTGTTTAAAAGTCCTTGGGGCCAAGGTGTTTAAAAGTCCTTGGGGTGAAACTTGATACGGACACAAAGGTGGTTAAAAGTCCTTGTGTGGTCCTTTCCATGGTGGTTAAAAGTCCATGGGCCAAGGTGTTTAAAAGTCCTTGGGGCCAAGGTGTTTAAAAGTCCTTGGGGTGAAAGTTGATGAACTTGTTTTTAAAGAAATGGAATTTATCACTTGTAGCCAATATGACATGTTATGATATGAAGCATGAGATGCTTGTTTAAAGTATGCTTTTGAGCATGTGCAAATGTTGATTTGAAGCATGATTTATAAAGTGTTTTATAAATGCATTATTGAATGGTTTTATTGAGCATTCCTCACTAAGCTTTTGCTTACGCTCTCTTTCGTTTTCTTAATTCAATAATGCAGAACATTAGAGTACTTTGAGGGCAGCAAGAAGGGCAAGCATTCAAGTGAAAGTAAAGCTCAAAGTATGGAAGGTTTCTTAAGTACATTTTTAGCTTTTGGTAATTTGGCAATGGGGGACCTATGTGTATGTTTTGGGAGAGGTTTTGAACTCCCTAAGAATGTTGAATGTTGATGAGAATGCTGGTTTTAGTGTTTGGCCTTTATATGCTTGAATTGGAAGTTTATGCTTGTATGACTTGCTTGTGTAGGAAGCATGCCTATAGATTTGGGGCTTTTCGTATATGATGTTGTTTTGATGAATTGATGATGCAAGTATGTCTTATATATGTTGAATTGCATGCTGGTAAAGTTTGGTGGCAATTGGAGCATGATTGGATGTTTAATTGCATGTTTAAGAATGCATTTTGGAGCAATCTGTGCAGGGTGTTTCGGAACAGTGCCACCCGTTTCGGAACAGGTGCCTTAAACAAGCCCAGGCGTCCGAAACGGGAGAGACCGTTCCGAAACGGTTTGGCTACTGCCAGCCCGTGTTGCGGTACGCGTTGCGGAACGGCCCGCGTTTCGAAACGGGCTCTGCCTGTTTCGGAACGGGTGACCGTTAGGGGCTGACATTGGCAGTTAAATGTTTTGAATTGTTTGCATTTTGGTCCTGAATCTTGTTTGTGCAATTGTATGAGTTCGGGATGGCCTTTTGAGCTGAAATTTCACAGTGAAGCATGAAACCTGACTAATTACAAGCTGGTAACTTTAATTTGGGTTAAGTCCTCATATTTATCAGAAATTACAATTTGGTCCCTAAAGTTGTAATTTGTTCAATTGGGTCCCTGTTTGATCTCTGATGTTTATGATCTTTGAGTATGCTGTTGTATGATCATATCTAAGGATTAATATGCATCTAGACAAGATTTAAAAGAAAAAAAAGGGTCGTTAATCAAGGTTGACTTTCGGGTTGACTTTGGTTTTCCCCGTGTGACTTTCTTAATTCGGGTCAACCGTCTAGGCCGGGTTAAGGGGGTTACAAACATACATGACTTCACTATTTCATTCAAGGGCAATAACACATATATAGACATTTCATAATAAGGTTTCACATGCTTTAAACAAACATATAAGCATTCATGGTAATACATGGCTATAGGCCTTCAACACACAAGCATTCAAGAAAAGTCAACATTAAAGCTAAGCACATATGAGTCTATCAACCATCACACAAAAACACATAGTATCCTCAAACCAAACATGCTTGAACACCAACAACCAAGCTAAGGAGTTTGAACCTCCAACTCCATACAAGTCTATACCCCCATTGTCTAGGCATTATTACGAATACTTAAATCATATTTGAGCTACTCGAGAACTCCAAAAAGCTCATCCCTTGCCCACTTGCCTCCCGAACTCTAACGATCTGCATGTTGGAAAAAGGAGAGCATAAGCCTGACAGCTTAGTGAGCGAAGCTCTAAAAACTCATCAACAATGTAGTTTTCAAAACACATTCTTAAAAGAGAAGGAAACATTTATTTGCAAGAAAATGAGGCACAACAACACAATTACAATGTTTGCACAAGCACAACCCAAAACACGGTGGGACTACACATCACCGTTTCGACTAGTAGTTTTCCGATGGGACTACACATCAAAGTACTCTTCTACTAGTCACTACCGGTGGGACTACACATCACCGTAGTTACACAACCATCACGTGAGGCTCGACACCAACAACGACTACACAACAACAACGAATGTAAAAGCAATCCACAATGCATATGATATCACAACAATTAATCACACATCATCACTTAACCACCAAGGTAGGATTAGTAAACTTACACTTGGGTTTAGGTTAGCCCACAAGGCTCTACCCAAACCCCCAAGAACCCATTTCGAAAGCAAAACAAGTTCAAACCATTTTCACTCACCGATGCAACCCAAACGGAAGCCGAACACCGATCTCAAGTCTCCAAATTCCCCGGAATCATGCCCGAAGCCTCTTCGATGGTTTTCCTTGATTCTAGTCAATCAAAAACAACAATTTACTCAATCATTCAGCCCCAAAACCACTGTCACAATCAATGTACAACTCCAAAACCCATTTACCACATTTCCAACCCATGAACTAACAAAACTTCTTCATTTTCGTACTCCCTAATGACCCAGCAGAAAACTACCAATTCCAATGCCTACAACACCTCCAAACACCTTCAAAACACCCTTCTAGTATCACTATAGCACCAGCCCAACTCCCTTTCACTAAACCACATCAAAAACACAAATTTTGACACTTTTAGAATACCCCAAAACCCAATTTTGGGATTCTTAATAAAGCCCAACCAAATTGAGATATAATGTACCCTAGGGCAAGGTTAGTTCAAAATTTAACTCTATAAATCAAAAACAACCCAAGAAGCCATTAAAGTTCCATACTTTTCTTCAAACTTGAAAACTTCAAAAACTTTAAAAGGGGATTTCTATGAGAACTAAAGCTATGGAAATGTTGGAAATAATGAGGAGAAATCAAAAATGCAATTACCTTGAAGAGAGCCCTTGAATTAATAAAGAGAATTGATGAAATAGTGACAAGGGTTTAGAAAGGGTTTTGACGTGAAATAAAAATGGTGGAATGAAGAAGATGAGAAAAGTTTTCAAAAAGCTTATATTACTCATCTTATTTTCCTTCTTTTACATATTTACAATTTTGCTATCAATGAATTTCAAAACCCTTTTAATTTAATTTAAACCAAAGCTTAACTAAATTTTAAAACGAGCCCACGACTCAAACTCGATTTACCCGAGTAACATCCGACCCCTAAACTCGGGGCGTTACACTAGAGGTAAGAAGACATTTTGTTGCTACAAGTGCAATGAGCTAGGACATATGAAGCGAGACTATCCAAAGTGGAAAAATGGGTCAGATGATAAACATGATGCATCATTCAAAACTGTAAATGTGGTGCAAAATGAGAATTCGGATTGCAGTGATGGTGATATGCTTTCTATTTCAACAACCCAGCTCAAGAATGCTTGGATTCTTGATTCATGATGTTCTTATCATATAACACCTAACAGGGAGTGGTTTTCTACCTATATGTATGTTAATTCTTGTTCTGTCTATTTAGGTGATGATAAATGTTGCAATATTGTCGGTAGTGGTGAAGTTAGAATTAAGATGTATGATGGTACTGTTAGAAAATTATGTAATGTTAAGCATATACCGGATTTGAAAAAGAATATAATTTTTTTGGGCACTTTGCATAAGAATGGTTTAATTCCTAAAGCTGATGAGGATAGAGAAACTATTAGGATTGTTAAAGGTACATTGACTGTGATGAAAGGAAAGATAACTGCATGGAATATCTATAAACTGTTAGGGAATATAGTTATAGGTGAAGCTCATTCTGTTGAGTTATATGATGATAATACAAAATTGTGACATATGCGTCCTGGTCATCTTAGTGAACGTGAAATGGTCGAATTGCATAAAAGAAATTTGTTGCATGGTGTCAAAAGTTGCAAGCTCGATTTTTGTGAATTTTGTGTTCTTGGTAAACAGACTAAAGTCAGTTTCACGACTGGAAAGCACAAAACTGAAGTGATTCTTGATTATGTGCATTCTGATGTATGGGGGCCTACCGGAGAATCATCATTGGGTGGATATGTGTATTATGTTACTTTTATTGATGATTTTTCTAAGAAAGTTTGGGTGTATTTCTTGAAACATAAATCTGAAGTCTTTTCCAAATTCAAGGTGTCGAAAGCTAAGGTGGAGAACCAAACGGGTAGAAAGATCAAGTATTTAAGTCTGATAATGGCACATATTCGCAGTTTCTGAAGTTCTGTGAAGAGCATGTGATTCAGATACATTTTTCAGTGCGAAAGACGCCACAATAAAATAGTGTTGCTGAAAGGATGAACAGGTCATTAGTTGAGCGGGCTCAGTGCTTGAGACTGAATGTAGGGCTTCCTAAAAACTTCTGGGCAGAGGCTGTGAGTATGGCATGCTATCTCATCAATAGGTCACCACAGGCATCTTTGGGTGGAAAAGTTGCATAAGAGGTATGGACAGGCAATGTCATTGATTTTTCACACTTACGAATTTTTTATTGTCCTACTTATGTACATGTACCTGGTGATAAGAGATCAAAACTTGATGCAAAATTGAAGAAGTGCATCTTTTTGGGCTACAAGAAAGATGTTAAAGGATACAAGTTTTGGGATCCAGTTGCAAGGAAAACAAATGATTAATACAATTTTTGACGAGTAATTCATGATGCAGCAGAACCGAGAAAAGGTGCTGGTGAATTTCAAACAGTATTCAAGAGCAGTTGAGAAAGAAGTAACAGCTGAGAAAGGTGAAAGTTTGAATTCAATTTCTGGTGACTCTAATACAGTTCCGTTGCAGAATTATAATTTATCCATAGATAGAGAGACGCACCAATGTAAAGGTTTCATGTAGATTGGGTTTTGAAGATATGGTGTCTTTTGCACTTCACATTAGTAGTAAAGATGCGGATACTTTTCAAGGGGTTATCTCTAGTCCGGAGAAAAGCAAATGGATGGCTGCAATGGTTGAAGAGATGAAATCTTTACAGAAAAATCACACGTGAGAGCTAGCTAGGCTTCTTGAGGGAAATAATGTTATAGGTTGCAAATAGGTGTATAAAAGGAAACCAACAGTATCAGAAAAAGAAGGAGAAAAGTTCAAGGCTCGATTGGTAGCAAAGGGTTTTTCACAGAAAAATGAGTTGATTATGATGAAATCTTTTCTCCTGTGGTTAGACATACTTCAATCAGGACAGTTCTTGCACTTGTAGCTAGTTCGGATTTGCATTTAGAGCAGATAGATGTTAAAACTGCTTTTTTGCATGATGATCTAGAGGAGCGAATTTATATGCAGCATCCAGGAGGGTTCATTCAATCCGGAGATGAACATCTGGTTTGCAGGTTAAAGAAATCCTTTTATAGGTTGAAGCAGTCTCCACGACAATGGTACAAGCGATTCGACTCATACGTGATTCAGATTGGCTACAAGCGATGTGAGTATGATTGTTGTATTTATGTTAAAAGCCTTGATGATGGTTCTTTTATTTTTCTGCTAATGTATGTTGATGATATGTTGCTCGATGCAAAGTATATGCATGATGTTGTCGGTTTAAAAGTTTTATTGAGTCAGGAATTTGATATAAAAGACTTAGGAGCTACAAAGAAAATTCTTGAAATAGAGATTCACAGAGATATAGGCTCAAGGAAATTTTGGTTATCTCAGCAAGGCTATGTTGAAAAAGTGTTAGATAGGTTTGGGATGAGCAAAGCAAAGCCCGTGAGCACTATATTGACGAATCACTTTAAGCTTTCTACAGAACAGTGCCCGAAGACAGACAAGGAAATTGAAGAGATGGCAAAGGTCCCTTATGCTAATGCTGTCGGCTGCCTGATGTATGCGATGGTATGTACTCGTCATGATTTAGCTCATGATGTTGGTCAAGTCTGTAAATACATATCCAAACTAGGAAGATTACATTGGGAAGCAGTCAAGTAGATTTTCAAGTATTTAAAAGGTAATGTGAGACATGGAATTGTTTTCGGCAGTCAACGACATGATCCTTTGATTGTTGGATATATGGATTCAGACTATGCAAGTGATTTGGATGATAGAAGGTCTACAACTGGGTATGTTTTCACCCTTGGTGGAGGGTCTATATGTTGGAAGTCAATTGCCCAATCTATTGTGGCATAATCAACACCTAAAGTTGAGTACATGGCAGTAGCTGAAGCTGCAAAAGAAGTCTTATGGCTTATCGGGCTAGTGAAGGAATTGGGTATTCGGCAAGTTGGAGTTCGGTTGCATTGTGATAGCCAAAGTGCTATTCCTTTGGCTAAGAATCAAGTGTATCATGCTAGAACTAAATATATTGATGTGAGGCTTCACAAGCATACTGCAGATAATCCAGCTAATATGTTGATCAAGCATGTTACTACAGACAAGTTCAAACATTGTTTGGACTTGTTGAATGTTTGCAAATGCTAGAGAAGCATGGTAGCCCAACCCACTTTGATGTGTGAAAGAATCTAAATTTATCTCTTAAGGGGCATGATATTCGTTAAGGTGGAGATTTGTTAAGTATGGCTTATATATTGTAAAAGGACAGATGTTGGCTGCTTTAACTAGGATTACAATTGTTCTAATCCTTTGGGGAGTAGTATTCCTTATCCTAGTTAGAATAGGACTTGGATGTAGGGGCTATATAAAAAGTCTTACTCCACCTCATTAGGCACTTCATCAATTGTTCTTTAGGCTTTGCAGAGCGAGAGCATCTGTCCATCAAAGGAGTACTCGAGTTTTCGGTGGGCTCGAATTAAGTGGTTTGAGAGTGCGTGGGCGAAGCCCCCGCGGTACGGTACGGGGTGTCTTTGTAATTGTATCGGGTCTATAAATAAATGTGTTATTTGTAACTGAATGACCATTGATCGAATAAAAGAAAACAATCGCTCTTTGCTCCCGAGGACGTAAGCACACTGCTGAACCTCGTTAAATCTATTGTGTTCTTACTTGTTTAATTTTCTTTTTTCGTGTGCACATCATAAGCAAATATTGACATGTGATTTGGTAAATATTTGAAATATATGAACGTGTATATTGCGGTTTAGTCGCCTGTCCTCGGTGACCGAGGGCTTCTGGTGTTCCAATCAATTCGAACATTTTGTCAATGAGGGTGTCTACCCGACTGACAAAGAAGGAAGCCACAGTTGTAGCCCTGGAGAGATCACTCAACCCTGAAGCCTCAAGGCCATCCATGACCGGCTTCATAACTAGCAAGAAAATACGAGCATGAGCTGCACATACGGTACATCAGTAGATGCTCATAGGAAATTCTGTAAAGCCAACAGATGAGTGTAGAAAAAGACTGCATCTTCCACTCTAAGTTATGCCATTTGCAATACCTTCCTTGATCGAAGGAATATGCAAAGGGATTACAGGCTGAACAGAGCGGAGAGTGGTGAAAATTGTTCAAGACAAAAACACCTTTTTAATATTATTGTACCTGATTTCTGAAAGCAATTTCAAAAACATCAACAGATTCTTGGGTACAAGAAGTTAAATTCGGTTTTTTTTAATACTGTAACCCCCATCAAAACTACCATGAAAAAAACTTTTAAAAACTCTCCAACTCAGACATTTTGTTATTATGTCAACAAATGTGTGCCGGGATTTGTAATGACTTAATCATCTGCAGACCCAGAAGCGTGATGCGGAAACTTTTCCCACACATCCTCCCATGTTCTCAGTCCATCGGTCACAGACTTAACAACCAATGCTGCCTCCTCCACGCTAACACGGACTTGGAGCTTGCTGTCTCTCTCACGGATTGTCACGTCCTTCGTTGAATCAACAGTAATGGCAAACGGCACACCGAGTTCATCTGTTCTAGCATACCTTTTACCTATCGAGGTACCTGTAAATACAGGAAGGGATATCAAGTGATGAGTTGAAATTCATCAATAACTGAAATATGCAGGAACATCCAAGTAAGATTTGAAGAGGCATCATTCTTTAATCAAATACCTGTAATGTCTATCTTATGTGAGATTCCAGCAGCTGTCAATGACTTTGAAATAACTTTCGCAACATCCTCGTACTGTTGATTTTGAACCAGTGGAAATACGGTACATTTAATAGGTGCCACAAGAGGAGGAAACCGGAAAACATTCAACTGCTCATCTCCGGCTTTACTTGGCCTTGTGTAGAAAGAGTGCTCAAAAAGGCAATAAATTATCCGCCCAATTCCAAAGGATGGTTCGATCACAGATGGTGTAAAAACTCTTTGGTGTTCTTTCTTTTTCTCCTTTGAAATCGAGACCATGTTCTTTTTAATGGGCACATTTTTCCCGAGAGTGCATACATAGAATTCCACCTCCCCTTTGGATTCCAAAGCAGCCTTCATTTCAAGAGCTTCTTTTTCATTCATTGCCTAAGCAAAAAAGAAATTCATGCATGAGGTGATATGGGAAGACACAGCACATGGCATGAAATATTAAGCGGTCAAAAAAACCAGTTTATCATTTACCTCCAAAGCTTCTACGACATTCTTTTGGTTTCCCTTGAATGCAAGGCCCAGTTCTTTTTTCACAGGAGCTATAACCAGTTTCTGAAAAAATATGAAGGTGTCGATTTATTTATGACTTCACGCAGTAGAATAGAACCTTAAGGATTTTTTTCTTGTATTATGAATATATAAATCATGCAATCTTAACATTAGCCTAATATATGAAAATGATAGGGGTAATCCGCAAAAATACCTCCACTTCTCTAGGTTCTGAAAACTTCTCAGCAGCCACAAGTGGTACACCACTTTTCTCCTGACATAAACAATAAAATGATGCCGCTTGAGTAAATCTATTTAGTATATATAATATTTGCATAGAAAAAGAATAGTTTTTCTTTTTGTGTTTCATCTAGCTTTTGATAGCATTGCCAGATTACTCATAAACGTAGTTAAGAAGTCACAACAGTAGGATGGACAAAAAACAGATTTGTTTTGATAAAAATAATGATAACCTCCCTGAGTTCCTCATAGAACACTCTGTTCACATCATATGGCGTTCCTAAACATAACCAAGGTGACCAGCTTACCCTCATTAATTATGATATTAAGATATCTTACAATCACCACCTTAACAAAATAAAGAAAGATAAGATGAACAGATGAAGACAGAGAACAAGACCTTACCGAGTGAGCACGCAAGTCATAAGCAGACCTGTCTGCAATTCCAACACATTCAACCCAGCCATACGAAGATTCGATCTCAGCATCCCAACAATCTGCAGCATAATGGGCCATTTCATTGGCAAGATGCTGCCTGAACCGTAAACGGTCTTTGTCTATACCCAGACGAGTTAGGAAGAGGTAAACTCTGCCAATAAAGTAGCCAAGGGTTTCGTTGTTGACAATTCCCTACAAGAAGCACAGTATCATCACAAAAGGGCAGGGAAAGTGATGTTAACAGGAAAAGCGACATGGTTGAGCTTCGACCAACCTTCGAAACAGCATCACCGAGACAGATTTTCTTTGCAGACTGTCCAGACATTTGCTCCTCTCTTGGGAACATCAAGAACTCCAGGCCTGCAACTTCAGAGTATTTTGGATGAGATTTGTCTTCAGGATCAACAAAGTGCTCAATCTCTGCTAGAGTGAATTCTCGAACCCTCAAAAGTCCTTGGCGAGGGGATATCTGCCCATATAGAACATGATATAATGTGCATTAATGAGAAAAAACATCTAAACAACAAAGAAAGCAATAATCCAAGAAACACCAATTAATAGCAGCAGATTCAAAGACAGATTTTAAGACCTCATTTCGGAAAGCCTGGCCAATTTGGGCTGCAGCAAAAGGAAGCTTGTTCCCATTGTAATAGTACAAGTCTTTAAAATTCACAAAGATTCCTTGCGCAGTTTCAGGACGCATATACCTGCAGTAGACCAAATTAATCATGATTCTTTAGATATAATGCTACATTTACATAGAATAATTACAGCAAAAGACAAATTATGAAGTCGGCATACTCTAGTAGCAGCAAAACAAGTAAAATACATGCTTAGATATCAAACCCCACATAGTTCACCAACAACATGCTAATCAAAAATAACTTACCCAGGGCTCACACCAGATGGACCAATTGATGTCTGGAACATTAAGTTGAATGGATAAGGATCGGAGAGAGGATTCTTAGTATCCGGAGCAGTAATACCATACTCTTTGATCTTTGCACCAAGCGCTTCAGGTGACAGATCATCCAATGTAGCAAGTACATGCTTAAGCTCAGCAGCCTTCTCTGCACTGATGGTGAGGTCTTTTTGAAGCTTATCATTGCAAAAGTCCTTCAGCAAGTGATCAGCTCGATAACAGGTTCCGGTTTTTTCATCCTTAACCATAAGGTCAGTAAATTTTTCAACATGACCAGATGCCTTTAGGACAACCTCAGGTGTCACACAGGGGCAGTCAACCTCCAACATGTTCTCTTCGAGGACAAAGTGCTGAAAAATAGTAATTCCACCACGATAAGTTAGAAATGTGTTTCGAGTTTAGCATATATAAACGTCTTACGAACTTACATCAAGGCAACCACGCAAGATTATACAATCAAAGTGACTAATTTGATTTGGAATAATCAAAACTGAAACAGCACCGATTTGAATACAGTTTAATTTATATTATCAATTCAGTAAACATCCGCATGTGTCCTAATTCTCCACTAATGCTGCCAATGTAAATAAAATTCTCTAAAATTGCGAGAGCAATAAACATGCAATACCTGACGCCAGAAGGCAAGAACATTGGATTTAACGGCGCAACCGGGCGGGCCGTAGTCATAAAGCCCGGCGACACCGCGATAAATCTTGAAAGACGGGATGTAAAACAAACGCCGTTCCAAAGTATTAACAGCGGCTTGACGGAAGGCTTCCCTGCTAAGAGCACCATCCCCATCGCCACCACTAACAGCAGCCTGGAGCTGCTTCTCGATCGATGATTTCTCGAGCTTCAAGTTGTTCAAGGCTTCGATTGCAGCGTCGATTTCCGGCTTGGAGGCCTTGGCGGCTTTAAGAGCTCTCACCGCGTTGCCATGCGCTTCCACAGCTGATAGCTTCTCCGCCAGAGCTTTGCGGAGCGATTCCTCCGATGCGGCCATGGATAGCGGTCGGCAATTGAGAAAGGGATGTACGGTTGGGAGGGCGTTTAAGAAGCGTGAGGTGATGCGATTGTGAGCAGAGGAAATGAGAGGAATGAGAAAGCGCATGCGAATCCGGCGACAGTCGGCCTATGAGTGTGCGTGTAACTAAACTAGGGTTTTAAAATGAAAACAGAGAAAATATCACCAGTTTTGGTTTCCATCAAAAAAAAATTACAACAGTAGTTTTTTATACATAATCTTGTATATTTATTTTTAAAAAATAAAATATAAATTTAAAATTTTTAACCTCTAAAACTGAAAGAGTTAGGATCACATAGTATATCTACCGAATAATTTTATATTTTTACAATCAAAGTATTTAACCTTATTAATGGTCTAATGTATAATTAGGGTTTAGGGTTTAATTTTATTTTAAAAAATATCCATATTGTGTTATAACTTCTCTTTTTTTATGTTGTAAGTATTATAAATTTGTATACATTTCACATATGACATTACCTCATGCAAATATAGAATAGTATTCTAATATCAATAAGAAATGTCACAAACTTGGTCGGCAATGAAAATGGAAATCATAATTGAAGTCAATTTTGTAATGAATATAGACTTTCAATTGGTGGGTGGTGGGTGGTAGTTTGGTGTTTGAGTGTGCATTAATAGATGTTAGAGGAGATTAGGGTTCACAAACAAACATTTCTTGTACATGGTGGGATGAGGCTAAGAAATGTTACCCATAGAAGATATTTCCGACCAACAATCAATTAGTCTAGTAAGACGAGATATTAATTTTTTTAAATAATATTAAAATTTTGAATCATAAACGGAGTAAATTGAATTGGAAGAAGAAATTATACCATAGGCCCGGCTGCCACATCATCAATGGTTCCACCAATAAAAAATATCAATTTCATTAATTATTTTCATGTCATCTTTTTACGAAGTGAATCTTCATTCATATGTTCACTTGGTAAAAAATGACATGTAAAAAATTAATGAAATGATTAATTTTTATTGGTTGGGACCTTAGATGACATGATGAACTGGGCCTATAATATAATTTCTTGAATGGAAGGGTCACGCTCATAATAGGTCTCTACAGTCAGGAACGGATGTAACTAGAGGGTGGGAGAGGCAACTGTCCCAACTTTGATGGTTTAATTACATTTTAGGCCATTTATAGTTTCAAAACTATTTCAATTAAGCCCTTGCCCCTCCTAAAATTGTCTTGTATAATTTAATGTTAGGACCTTATCAGTTTTAATTAATTAAATTAAGCATTAACTCCCCAATTTTTCTAGTTTAATTACTATTTAAGATCTTTTAATTTTAAAATTGGTGAAATTAAATCATAACTCTTTTAATTTTTATGGTTTAATTACTTTTTAAGATTTTTAACATTTCAAAATTAAACAACTTACCCCGCGATTCAATCCTGACTTTATTTGTGTTTGTAGTACTCGATCTAGATTAGTCAATTAATATATTGGATATTGATGATTATATGAAAAAATAGACTAAATTCACAACTTTTTTATTAAAAAATTGAATTTAATTCTTTTTATCGAGTTAACTTTGAGTCATTTAACAATCTATATTTTTCCCACTTTTCCCTTCTCATCCTTTCCACTCTCCACCGCCCCACTTTTCTATCTCTCATTTGTTCAATTAATAATCCTAAACGGCATTTACTATATTGGCGTAGTGTTATCTTTTATAAGAAATTGGATTAACTCTGCAAACAAAGAATTTTGGGTAAACTGTAACATTCTAAAATTTGGTCTAGTCGAAATTTGGTTCCAATGATCGAAAATCTCATATTGATAAAATCCAAACATTGTATCAGCTAGTTAAATTGTTGACATCAGACTCTAATTGAGCTAAAATATTATCATCAGACTCTGTCGAATAACATTGAAACCTATATAATGACTAAATTAAAAAAAAATATAAGTTGAAGAGCAAAACTATAGTATGGCGAGAGTTGAGGGACTAATCTTGCGGTTAGCCCCTCCTTAATTAAAACACACCTTAGTGGGAAAATCTGGTGAAGTTGCTTCCCCTTAAGGAAAGCCTTATAGGTAAGCTATAATAAATAAAAGAAAGAAATTGAAAGAGGATAGAAAAACTTACCCGATTATTAAGTAAGCAAGCACCTCCCCATCTTTTCATCTTTATCATCTCCTACCTAAGCAAGCACTTCCATTGGAGCTAGCTTCAATCTTCGTTTTTCTTCGATTTATTGTTATCGAATCGTTGCTATCGATCAGGTAAGCTATATTCCTCAATCGGTTATTGGCTTTTATGGATAAATTAAGTTTATTCTCAAGCCAGGGTTTTGACCATCCATGGATATTTCATTGTTGTTGTTTATATTGAAATCGGATATCGATTTTGATATCGTTGTATTAATTTTGATATCGAAATATCGATCCTAACAATCTCCCTATTGATTTCCTAGCTCAAAAAGTTGATAAAGAACATCTATCGTCTCCAACCAAAGCTAGGAGTAAGGGGATTGTTATTCGAGAGCCTTGAAAGCTTCGGATTGTCAAGGTGAGTGTAGTCGGAGTCTCGGAATTGGGCGAAAGGCCTTCCCTAATCTATTATTTGTTGTTTTCGGTCATTTAACTCAAATTGCTATCGACAAAGTTACATCGGACTAGTAGACGGATACCTTGGTAAGTGTCGGTAAGTTGTCATTGAACATCATACATAGCTATTGGTATCTTCATTGAGCATTGTCATTGTTATAGATATTGTTATTGAACCATTGCAAGAAATTATTGCTTATTGTTATTAACATCGAACCATGCAACATTGATTATGAGACATATTGGTTATTGATAATATTGAAATCATTGGTCATTGGAACACTCATTGATTATTGAAATGAATATGAACGTTGGAACCTTGAATTTGAATAGACATTGGATACAATTGGCATGCCATAGAATTCATGAGCTCAGTGTACGGGTGGACTACAATCTTGAGGCTATGACCTATATTGATTTGGCTAGGCGAAGGAATGTGTATTGATGTTGGTCATATTGGTGAGGCGGAGGGACTAGACCATTCATTGACTTGGCGAGGCGTAGGAATTCGCGTATCCACTGTCTTGATTCAATCCAAGGATTAATGATGAAAAGAATATGTTAAACATTGTATATTGTTGTATATCATTGGCATTGATAAGCATGAGATCATATATATTGATACTTGACATATTGTTGTTCATATTGCTTATGACTACCTCACTAGGCATCGTATGCCTAACGTGTCTCTTCTCATGCATTTTCAGGTTGAAAGGATCGTGTGTCGGAGCATCGGATTGTCAAAACAAGACAAGTCACTACAAGCCCTAAAATAATGTGTTTTGATCTTAAGAACTCCTAGGAAGGTGGCAAAGTAGTTGAACTAGTCATTTATGCCCATGTTGTTATGTTTGTGATATGCATATGTTGTAATATGGTTAATGGCCCTAAATGGCCTTTTTGGTTGGCTTAAAATGGCTTAAAAGTGCATACTTGGCTCACAAAGGTCAAAACATAGTAAATGTATTCGCATGATCATGAAATTTGGCATGCTAGTAGTTTATACTATTGAAATATTGTGTGTGGAATTTTGTTGCATTTGGACATCGTTCAGTAGGTCAAATTTAATAAATACTAGCAAAAATCTGTCATTACAAGTCAGGCAATATCGAAACGGGTGATGGCGTTCGATACAGGTAAGCATAATTGAGCTTGAGGAATAGGGCGTATCGGAACGGTTCATGGCCGTTTCGAAACATTTTGTCACTGGAATCTTTCGTTTCGATACGAGTTTATAGCGTATCGAAATGGGTCAAAGTCAAAGTCAAAAGAAGTCAACTCGTTTCGATACAGGGCATGCCCGTATCGATACAGTCTAAAGGGTAAAGTCAACAAGGGTTGACCATCGTTCACCTGTTTCGAAACATCCCTAGGGTGTTTCGATACGGGGTTAGTTAAGTTAGTTAAAGGCATATTAAACAGTTTGCAAGGTTCACAGTTTAGTCCCTAAATATTGAAAGATTAAATTGAATGAGTTAATGGTCTCCAAATTGTATGAAATTTTACAGGTATGTTAATAATGTAGTGAATTTCAATCTGGTAAAATCGATTTCATTGAAGGACCTCTAATTTGTTGAATTTACAGTTTATTCTTTAAAACTTGTAATAATTACAATTTAGCCCCGATTAATTAATTATTGCTTCGTATGGATTAATTGGACTAAAATGTATTGAGGCATTGTGTTATTGTATGATATTGGTTTAAAGGTTAATATTAAAAAGGAAATTTTGTTGCATTGTCTACTGTATTGAACACTGATATCACCTTCCGACCCGGTTCTCGACTAGACTGGGAAGGGGTGTTACATTTGTGGTATCAGAGCTAGAGTTTAGTCGATTCTAGGACTAAACCGAAGTTTATGTCATTGTTATTGTGCTACTTTACCACCTAAGAGTTATATATTGCGTATATTGTGACTTGTCGACTAATTCGATCTTTCATATAGATATGTCTGAGACTAACAAAGCTCACATAGACGAGCTTGCTACTGACTCCTCAACGCATGGCGAGGAGATTAGAGAAGGAAATCCTCAGAACGCACCGCAACCGTAGGACTCTCTTGTTCGGGGTACCGAGCCTGCAGCACCTACCGCTCGGGCCGAGTGTTATAAGAACATGTCCGACATGGCCGACATGTTCAGGCAGTTTATGACTGCTATGAGGGCCGAACAAGTTGTGCAACCTATCGCATCTGTTGTTCAATACACTTGAGCACCTATTGATAAGCTCTTACAGTGTCGAGCTTATACTTTCACTAGACAAGATGATGACAACCCTAAAGTTGTCGAGTACTGGTTGGACAACACCTTGCGGATTCTGAATAAGCAACTTCAGTGCTCGGATGAGCATAAGCTTGAGTGTGCCACCGCTTTTCTGGCCAATGAGGCACTTCATTGGTGGGAAACTACCATTTTGACAGTTTCTGAAGATGTGGTGACTTGGGAGTTCTTCTTTAAAAAATTCCACAAGAAATATGTCAGCGAGTTTTACCTTGCTGAAAGGAGAAGCGTCTTCCTTCACCTCAAACAGGGCGGGCGACCGATCAAGCATTACATCCATGACTTCTGCAAGTACTGTAGAAACGGTGTTGAGTACATTAAGAAAGAGGAAGAAAAGTGTCGGATGTTCATTGCAGGGCTTAATGATGAACTACGCCCTATGTTCACTGCGTTAGGCATTTCTGGTTTCTAGCACCTTGTGAATCGAGTTAAGGCCACCGAAACCGCACATAGAGCTCAACGAGCTGGTGGGTCTGGAAAGTTTGAGAAGAGGTTCAGGGATGATTCTCGACCTCTGAGATGGAACAAGAAAGGGAGATATCAAGGCCCCAAACAGAATATCTATCCACAGCCCTCTCGTTCTGGAAACATTGATATACCTCAGTCTGTGACGCGATTCTTTACCAAAGTAGCGTATGTTGATAGTACTAGAGGTTCAAACCGAGGCAACCAACATCCACTTTGCAATTATTGTCATAATAGGCATCCAGCGGGTCAATGCCATAAGCAGATTGGAGCCTGTTTGTAACACCCCGAAAACCGGTCTAGTCAGAATTGGATTCCAATGACCGGAGTACTAATATTAAATATCAAAAAACTGAATCCTTGCTATAGATTATATTGTTAGAAATATTAACTGAACTCATTCGTAATTAGGAACCTCATTGAAAGTGCTTAAAATCATGTTTTTGAACTAGGCATTTCGATATAGTCAGACTCGTACCGAAACGGTCTAGGTAAGGCATTTTGAAACAATTGTAGTGTTCCGATACGGTTCTAACAATTTTAACTAACTTTTGGACTTTTGCTTGACCGTTTCGATACGGTTTCACGCGTTTTGAAACGGGTACCCTGTTTCGAATATAGTTAAAAGAAAATTTGAGAGGAAAGGATAAGGTGATGATTCACTTGCTTGTTGCTGCCCTCCCCAAGTGAATATCATTAAAAAGGGATGACAAATAGTCATCTATAAGCCTAATATTGATAAGATAAGGAAAATATAGAAATAGTATTTTAAGTTTTCCTTTGAAGAAGGAAATCTTCTTATTGGACCTTGGTAAGGTGGGTAATGATTGATGTTGTAATTTACTTAGAATGAATAAAGAGAAAGCTCACCTATTTGTTTTGCATCACTGAAACCCATCCTCATCTCTTAACTTTGAAAGAACAAGCACACACTTCCATTGTTGTCTTCTCAACCAAGCTCAAGCATACACTTTTCTATTGTGAGCCATAAGCTTAGGTTTTCTTTGATCTAAGAATATCGATTCATTGTCATTGATCGGGTAAGTGAAAGCCCCAAGTTAATTATTGATTCTCTCGGCTATTGAATGCCCAATTTCAAGTTTTAAGTTAAGCTTTGCCTAATGGTTAATGGCTATTCAAGTATTGATATTGTTATAGTGATTCTAATAAATCCTTTATCGTTCTTCCTAGTTCAAGAAGGCGAAAACACTAATCCATCGTGTAACCCCCTCGTCCCGATCCGGACGCTTGACCGATCCGAGTGGGCTACACGGGGATAACCGAGGCGAAACCCGTTAAGGCTCCACTTCGGTTACCGACCCAAGGAAAAACTTTTCATTTAAATTATCTTTTCTAGATGTATTATTAAACCCTATGTGAGAAAAGCAACAGCAGAAAAACATTGAGGTAAACAAACAACAGCCCACTTGAAAACATCCCATTTTATCCTTATACAGCTGACCGTATCGGAGCGCCCATAGGGTGTTTCGATACGCCTTGACTAGGTCAACTGGCCAAAGTCAACCCGATGAGACCGTTTCGAAACAGGGGTGGCCCGTATCGAAACGACCTCAACGGTCCGAAACACTAAAGCTCGTTTCGATACGTCAATTTATCGTCAAATTCTCATATTTCCAGTAGCAAAATCGTATCGAAACGGCCCCTAGCGTACCGAAAAGCTTAGCCCGAAACGGGACCAACCGTTTCGAAACGCCCTCTGTCTGCAGATCAGTTTTAGCTGGTTTATGGCACAAGGATGTCCCTAAACCCCACCAAAACCTCCCACAACACACAAGCAACAACACTAAGACAAACCAACATTACAAGCATGCTTACACACTTCAAACATATCAAAACCATACATTAAAGGAATCAACATCATCTCAAACATCCATACATAACATTCACGATAATATGCTTCAACAAGGTCAAACACTTAGGCATCCAAGATAGACACTTTAAACATGATTTACAAGCAAGACAAGGCAATCAAAAGCCAAACCAACATAAACATTTAAAGGAGTCTAACATGCTCCTAAACAACCAACACCAACATACTTCAAAAGCATCAAAGCAACAAATACATATCCCATTGCTTGACTATTACATCCTTTAACTAAAATGTCCATACTTGATAGCTAAGATAGCACCACAAGGCACACTTGGAGGCCCTCTCCTTGCACAAGCTCCCCATGAACTACGAATCTGCATTGTCGAACAAAAGAGAGCGTAAGCATAAAGCTTAGTGAGGGTAAGCTCAATAAAACAAACCTCGACAATGCAGGGTCCAAGCACGAGCACAACCAAGGTAGAATGCATGATCTTACATTCGATCCACATGAGCCAAAATGTACATGGTGCATGAACATATATTCAATATTATGCCATACTCAACAAGCCATAACCACATCATATGTAAACACATATCATAATCCTTAATGGCACACATATAGTCTCATGTTGGTACACATCTCATCACATATTGGCATCACATATCACATCATATTGGCACCTAGCTATGACTCGAATACGCGGATAACACGTTGGAACTCACATCCAACACAACCATTACCTTACGGTGGGATTACACTCATCACCGTTCACGCGGAGGGGATTCCACTCATCCTCACGCCCCGTCGATGGGATTACACTCATCATCGACTATCATATATATAAGAAGGTTTTCCGGGCGAACTCGTACTCCATCTTGATGACTACCATCACCAAGACTACGTGCGCATTTGACTCACGTGTGCACTCTAACATCCTAATAATCGATCATTTGTACCCAAGCATACTAGTGCCAATATTAAACACAATCCACAATATCATTTCATATCCAGTTCCGTGCTTAGCACGTACTCACCATGATTAACATCATGCACAATCCACATGCATATAACAATGCATCAATTCATGCCTCAACATACATGTAAAACACCATATACATAGCCATCATAATCACAATTAAACATGAGGCATAAACACATTCAAAGATCAACCATAGTCTCTACTATAGCTTGGGATTAGGCTACCACTCTAATCCTAACTCTAGGTGGGTCTACCAAGCCCGACCTAGTCCACATGCTTGAACCAAATACTCGAAAACCAATTTAAAACATTTAACCACTCACATTCACTTCCAAGCTCAACAACCAAGCAACCAAGACCTTCAAGCTTCCGGATTCACTCTCGATGCTTCACCAACACAATTCCTTGTCTCTTTCAAAATCGACCAAAAATGAAGAAGAAATGAGATGGAATAGTGATTTGGAGAGGGAAAGGGTTTTTGACGTGGAGAGTGAAAAAGGAAGAAGATGAAGATGAATTAAAAGTTGTCTTTTAATATAAATGGGGTTTTAATTTGAAAGACCAGCTATTTACAAAAATGCCATTGAAATGGTTATTGGGTTTGAATATCAAAATTTGGTCCAACATTTTAAATTTAATTTTGCAAAACAAAAACCGAGACATTATTTTATTTATTTATTTCACCCGACCCCCAAACCCTGGTGTTACAACTCTTCCCCACTTAAGGAATTTTGTCCCCGAAATTACCTGACGGAAACAAGTACAGAAACTGCTCAAGCATATCAGATTTCCTTTCCCACGTGGCCTCTTCCACGCCTCTACGTCTGCACAACACCTTGACCAACTCTATGGTCTTGCCACGCAACACCTTGTTATCAGAAGCAAGTATCTCAACTGGTTCTTCATTATAAGACAAATCCGGATTCAACTCTATCTCCTCAACAGGCATTACATGAGAAGAATCTGATCTATATCTCCTAAGCATCAACACATGAAAAACATCATGGATCTTCTCTAACTCAGAAGGCAATCTCAAACGGTAAGCTACTGACCTAATCCGCTCAACTATCTCACACGGACCAATAAACCTCGGACTTAACTTGCCTTTTCGGCCAAATCGCATTACCTTCTTCCACGGAGATACTTTCAGAAACACTTTCTCACCCACTGAAAACTCAATCTCTTTTCTCTTCAAGTTTGCGTAAGACTTCTGACGATCAGAAGCTACTTTCAAATGGTCGCAAATCAACTTCACTTTGTCAGTAGTTCCCTTAAGCAAATCTGGCATAGGTAACAATCTCTGACTTGTTTCAGCCCAACAGATCGGAGTCCTACATCGTCTACCATTCAAAGCTTCATAAGGAGCCATCTGTATACTAGCCTGGTAACTGTTGTTGTAAGCAAACTCAACTAAAGACAAATGCTTCTCCCAAGAACCCTAGAAGTCAATCACACAACAACGAAGCATATCCTCCAAAATTTGTATCACTCGCTCTGACTGTCCATCGGACTGCGGATGATAAGAAGTACTGAAATGCAAACGACTACCTAGAGCACTATGCAAACAACCCCAGAACCTCGAAGTAAATCTCAGATCTCTGTCTGAAACAATAGACTTCGGAACTCCATGAAGTATCACAATCTCGCGAATGTACAAATTCGCCAACTTGTCAAAAGAATATGTAGTGTTCACTGCTAAGAAGTGAGCACACTTAGTGAATCTATCAACAATCACCCAAACAAAATTCTTTTTCGAAAGAGACAACGGTAACCCCGACACAAAGTCCATAGTGATCTTCTCCCATTTCCATTCTGGAATCTTCAAAGGCTGTAACAAACCTGAAGGAACCTGATGTTCTGCCTTCACTCTCTGACAAACCATACAACGGCTCACATACTCGGCTACATCATTCTTCAAACCAACCCAAAAGTAATCATTCTTCAAATCACGGTACATCTTGGTACTACTCGGATGCATCGAAAAAGGACTCGAATGTGCTTCACTTAAAACCAGACGTCTCAACTCAACATCTTCAGGTACTACAACTTTGTCTCTGAAACATAACACATTCTCACCACTGAAACTATACTCGGTCGGTTTACCTTCAGCTATGTCCTAAATATGCGGAACTAAAGACACATCTTGCAACTGCTTCTCTCTAATCAACTGAATCAAGGAAGGCTTTACTTCCAACTCAGTAATCAAACCACCATAACTGGATACACTCAATCTAGCAAACATAGCTCGCAACTGAACTACAACTTTTCTACTCAAAGCATCGGCTACTACATTTGCCTTACCCGGATGGTACTCTATAGTCAAATCATAGTCTTTCAACAACTCAAGCCATCTTCTATGCCTCAAGTTCAACTCTCTCTGTGTCATCAAATACTTCAAGCTTTTATGATCGGTGTAAACTATGCATTTCTCACCATACAAGTAATGACGCCAAATCTTCAATGCAAACACAACCGCGGCTAACTCTATATCGTGAGTAGGATAGTTCTTCTCATGAACTTTCAACTGTCTCGAAGCATAGGCAACAACTCTTCGTTCTTACATTAAAACACAACCTAACCCTATGTAAGAAGCATCACTATAGATCACAAACTCTTTACCTGAAACTGGTTGCACTAACACTAGAGCATTCGTCAAAGCTTCTTTCAATTTCTCAAAGGCCTTCTGTCTTGTGTCTGATCACTCAAACTTAACTCCCTTTTGCAACAACTTAGTCAAAGGAGTAGCTACTCTAGAGAAACCATCAACAGATCTCGTATAGTAACCGGCTAATCCTAGGAAACTCATAATCTCAGTCACAGACTTAGGTTGTTTCCACTCAACAATAGCCTCAATCTTCGTCGGATCAACACGGATACCTTCAGCTGAAACAACATGGCCAAGAAATACAACTTCTCGAATTCAGAACTCACATTTACTAAGTTTCGCATACAACTGGTTGCTCAACAATCTCTGTAAAACAAATCTCAAATGCTCATCATGTTCTTCTTCTGATCTCGAGTACATAAGAATGTCATCTATGAAAACAACTACAAAACGGTCTAGATAGTCTCTGAAAATTTTGTTCATCATATCCATGAATGCTGCAGGTGCATTCGCGAGCCCAAACGGCATCACAAGAAACTCATAGTGACCATATCTAGTACTAAAAGTTGTCTTCGGAACATCACACTCTTTTACTTTCAACTGATAGTACCCTGATCTCAAATCTATCTTCGAGAACACGGAAGCACCCCTCAACTGATCAAACAGATCATCTATACGAGGCAACAGATACTTGTTCTTCACATTCAACTGATTCAACTGCCTGTAGTCAATACACATACGCATGTTGCCATCTTTCTTCTTTACAAACAACACAGGAGCACCCCAAGGAGAACTATTAGGCCTAATGAAACCACGGTCTAACAACTCTTGAAGTTGACTCTTCAATTCTTTCAACTCTTTCGGAGCCATACGATACGGAGCAGACCCTGAAACAGTCTCAATCACAAACTCAACATCTCTGTCAGGAGGCAAACCTGGTAACTCTTCAGGAAACACATCCGAAAAATCACAAATTATTCTAATATCTTCAGGTCTAGCCTCACTCATATTCGGATTCATCACATAAGCTAAGTAAGCCCCACAACCGGAATCCATCAACCTATGAGCCTCTAATGCTGACACAACATTAGACAAGAACTTAATGTTCTCGCCTACTACTACTACCTCGTAGTCATCAGAAAGCTTCAAAGAAATTCTCTTCGTCTCAAAGTCTACACTAGCTTTGTGCTCAACCAACCAGTCCATACCCAGAATAATATCGAAACCATAGAACGGAAGCTCCATCATGTCAACGAGAAACACATGACCTTGAATCTTCAGCGGACACCTCCTATACATTCTTCTAACTACAACTATCTCACCAAAGGAGCTAGTCACATGCATACCTACATCTAAGATCTCAACAGGTATATCTAACTTCTGTGCATGCTCACTCAAAATGTAGGAATGCGTAGAACCCGAATCAACCAAAGAAAGCAAAGACATAGACTGTAACTCAAAATTACCTGATATCACATCTGTGTCATTCCCGGCCTCTCTTTGAGCATAGACTCTCGCTGATCCACCTGCCTCTGGCTGCACTACCACAACATGAGCGAGGTTCCTCTGAGCATCTACCCTAGGTGCATCAGCCCTAGGCTAGAAGTAGCCACGACCGCGCCCATGGCCTCTCTGATAATCTATCGCTCTCGCAGGAGCCTGTGCTATGTTTGGTGCCTGTGCCGCCTGATGCGGACACTCCCTCCTAAAGTGGTCCCTCGAACCACAGTTCCAACAAGAATAGAAGTTACCCCAACACTCTCCAGAATGCTGTCTCCCACAACGTGTACACTCGGGCAAATGCCCCCCAGCTCTATGGCCCTGGTGGCCCCTACCATGGTGGCCCCTACCATGGTGGCCACCGCCACGCCTATGGTTAAACTGATGTCTACCGCCTCTATGCCTCTTGGCATCTTCACGGTCAAAGTTATTATGTCTCTTACCGGAACTAGATCCTCCAGAACGCTTGGTTAGCCCCAAGCTATGCTCAATGTCCTTGGCTCTAGAAACCAAGACATCAAAATCTGAATAATCTGAAGCTAAGGTATACCTCTTAATTTCCTCATGAAGCTCATATCTGAAACGGTTACAATGGTCCCTCTAAGTAGGAACCAACTCTGGAGCGTACTGACTCAAACGGACAAAACGGATCTCGTAGTCAGTCACAAAAGTGTCTCCCTGAACAAGAGCCATGAACTCTCGCTTCTTCTCATCAAGATATCTTGGTCCCAAGTATCTCTTATGGAAAGCAGACTCAAAGAAATCCCATCCAATCTCAGCCTCAAGAACCCAGTAGTAATGGTGACCCACCAGGTGTAGGCATCACCCTGTAGCAACGAAATCACGCAGTCCAATTTACGAGCACCCACACAACCCATCTGAGCTAAGATGTGAACTATCTTCTCTAACCACAACTCAGACCTCTCCGGTGTAGATCCTATAAACTCCTCTGCCTCTAGGCTAAGGAGCCTCTCCAACGGTAAACTAGCATCATCACCTCTAGGCTGAGCTGCAGCCTGAGCTCCGGCAACTGCGGCCTGAAACGCTCCCGCTATAGCTTGTACAAGCAGAGCCATGTCTATTCCGGTAGGACCTTGGCCACCTTGGCCAACCTGAGGTCCCTCTCCTCCAGTTCCAGCCTTGCCTCCTACTCTAGGCTGAGGAGGTGGTGGTGGTGGAGGTGGTGGAGGAGCTCCAACTCTAGCAGCAGGCTCTCCTACATGAGCCTCAACTCCAACCACCGGCTCATCAACAGGAGTCGCAACACGTGGTTCCTGACGAACCACCCTCGGTCTACCCCTAGGCTTCGACATCGCGCTCACAAACAACAACTACAACAATAACAATAAGCACAAAAAGATAGGGTTAGCAAGGCAAGGGTTCCAAGTGGCTCAAGTATGTTCCCTCACTTTAAAAATCCTTTTTCCGATGTAATAGTAGCAATGGGACTCCACACAACATGCTTTAAACAAAACAACATACATACATGCTCAAACAAGCATATAACAAGGCATACTTGATAAACAAGCAAACATGCTTACATGGCAAGCAAACACCGTGCAATTAAATACAAGTACTCAACTTACCTCACTTACCTACCCAAGGTCTCGGAAACCTTAGGCTCTGATACCAACAACTGTAACCCCCTTGTCCCAGTCCGGACGCTTGATCGATCTGAGTGGGCTACACAGGGATAACCGAGGCGAAACCCGTTAAGGCTCCACTTCGGTTACCGACCCAAGGAAAAACTTTTCATTTAAATTATCTTTTCTAGATGTATTATTAAACCCTATGTGAGAAAAACAACAGCAGAAGAAACATTGAGGTAAACAGACAATAGCCCACTTGAAAACAACCCATTTTATCCTTATACAACAGGCCGTATTGGAACGCCCATACGGTGTTTCGATACGTCTTGACTAGGTCAACTGGCCAAAGTCAACCCGATGAGACCGTTTTGAAACAGGGGTGGCCCGTATCGAAACGAACTCAACGGTCAACTTCTCGTGGTCAACGATACGAAGGTCGTTCCAAAACACTAAAGGCCGTTTCAAAACGTCAATTTATCGTCAAATTCTCAGATTTCCAGTAGCAAAATTGTATCGAAACGGCCCCTAGCGTACCGAAACGCCTGGCCCGAAACAAAGGGACCGTACCGAAACGGGACCAACCATTTCGAAATGCCCTCTGTCTGCAGATTATATTTAGCTGGTTTATGGCACAAGGATGTCCTTAAACCCCACCAAAACCTCCCACAACACACAAGCAACAACACTAAGACAAACCATCATTACAAGCATGCTTACACACTTCAAACATATCAAAACCATACATTAAAGGAATCAACATCATCTCAAACATCCATACATAGCATTCACGATAACATGCTTCAACAAGGTAAAACACTTAGGCACCCAAGATAGACACTTTAAACATGGTTTACAAGCAAGACAAGGCAATCAAAAGCCAAACCAACATAAACATTTAAATGAGTCTAACAAGCTCCTAAACAACCAACACCGACATACTTCAAAAGCATCAAAGCAACAAATACATATCCCATTGCTTGACTATTACATCTTTTAACTAAAATGTCCATACTTGATAGCTAAGATAGCACCACAAGGCACACTTGGAGGCCCTCTCCTTGCACAAGCTACCCACGAACTACGGATCTGCATTGTCGAACAAAAGAGAGCGTAAGCATAAAGCTTAATGAGGGTAAGCTCAATAAAACAAACCTCGACAATGCAGGGTCCAAGCACGAGCACAACCAAGGTAGAATGCATGATCTTACCTTCGATCCACATGAGCCAAAATGTACATGGTGCATGAACATATATTCAATATTATGCCATGCTCAACAAGCCATAACCACATCATATGTAAACACATATTATAATCCTTAATGGCACACATATAGTCTCATATTGGCACACATCTCATCACATATTGGCATCACATATCACATCATATTGGCACCTAGCTATGACTCGAATACGCGGATAACACGTTGGAACTCACATCCAACACAACCATTACCTTACGGTGGGATTACACTCATCACCGTTCACGCGGAGGGGATTCCACTCATCCTCACGCCCTGTCGATGGGATTACACTCATCATCGACTATCATATATATAAGAAGGTTTTCCGGGCGAACTCGTACTCCATCTTGATGACTACTATCACCAAGACCACATGCGCATTTGACTCACGTGTGCACACTAACATCCTAATGATCGATCATTTGTACCCAAGCATACTAGTGCCAATATTAAACACAATCCACAATATCATTTCATATCCACTTCCGTGCTTAGCACGTACTCACCATGATTAACATCATACACAATCCACATGCATATAACAATGCATCAATTCATGCCTCAACATACATGTATAACACCATATACATAGCCAACATAATCACAATTAAACATGAGGCATAAACACATTAAAAGATCAAACCATAGTCTCTACTATAGCTTGGGATTAGGCTACCACTCTAATCCCAACTCTAGGTGGGTCTACCAAGCCCGACCTAGTCCATATGCTTGAACCAAATACTCGAAAACCAATTTAAAACATTTAACCACTCACCTTCACTTCCAAGCTCAACAACCAAGCAACCAAGACCTTCAAGCTTCCGGATTCACTCCCGATGCTTCACCAACACAATTCCTTGTCTCTTTCAAAATCGACCAAAAATGAAGAAGAAAGGAGATGGAATAGTGATTTGGAGAGGGAAGGGGTTTTTGACGTGGAGAGTGAAAAAGGAAGAAGAAGAATTAAAAGTTGTCTTTTAATATAAAGGGGGTTTTAATTTGAAAGACCGACTATTTACAAAAATGCCATTGAAATGGCTATTGAGCTTGAATATCAAAATTTGGTCCAACACTTTAAATTTAATTTTGCAAAACAAAAATTGAGACATTATTTTATTTATTTATTTCACCCGACCCCCAAACCCGGGTGTTACACATCGTCTCCGTCGAAAGTTAAAAATAAGGGACTCACCATCCGAGAACCTTAGGAGCTTCGGATTGTCAAGGTGAGTGTAGTCGGATAATCTCCAAAATACCTATCGAATAAATTTGCTTGAAAGCAGAGATTCAAATACCCAACCAAAACACCTATCGAATAAATATGATACAAGCCGTAAATATCGAAAAGACCCAATTCGAATAATCTCCAGTAAAACCCAGCATTAGACAACATCAAAACACATAGATAAACATCTAAAAACATCATCCTGACATCATATCAACACCAGCTATTGATTCACCTCAAAATCCACCCAAAAACCCATTTTTCATACTTCAAAATTCAACACCCAACCCCATTTCGGGATTCCTACCATTCACCCATCATCTCAACACAATAATCACATCAAAACAAAGGTAACAACATCAACAAACCCAACATTAAAAGATCTTACCCAAAAATCTTACCAAAAGCTCATTTTCATCAATTTTAGCCAAATTTCATTAAGATTAAGACAAGAGAATAAAACCTTAGCATTTAAAAGAATCAAAGCATGGGAATTTCATTAACGAACCTTACATTAGAGGAGAATCACATTGCTTACCCCTAATGCTAGCTATTACCCCTTGTTTGGCAAAAATCCTTGAGAAAAACAATGAAATAGACTTGGGTTTTAGGAAATCAAGGTAGGAGAACCATTTAGCAATAGTAGATTAATAAGAAAACACTTTTACCTTGAGGAAATCAAGCTCAAATGTTGTTTTGCTGAAGAGATGAGGTAAGAAAGCTTGAAATGGTTTTTGACGTAAAATGAGATTTTAGATAAAACCTTGTTTTAATTAAATCATAAAAGCTATTTTAAAATATTTGAATAGTCAAAATAAAAGGGGATACTAACAAAATTGGCCCAACCAAAATAGCTCATTAAAGATTCAATGTTTTGACTCTTTTACAAAATGGTCACTAAAAAAGATTTTACAAACTTTACATTTTGGTCACTAAACCAAAATGGCATGGTTCAGAAATCGTTTTTCTAAAATTGCTTTTGCCAAAACCTTTCACATATTTAAAAAGGATTTTAAGGATTTATTCCATATTTTTTCCAACACCCGAGGACCTCTTTCCCTGAACTTACTCAAAACACTCAACACCGGTCTTTCGGACCTCGAAACCTCATCGGATCTTCCAGACCCTAAACTGGGATGTTACAGGAATAGAGAGTTTATGGTTCAAATTGATGTTTTAGTTATAATTTAAGGGTTAAATTAGATATTATCCTTTTTGTAACAGGCATTAATGACACAATGATCATTTTGTGATTTATCGATAACATTAGCGATAATAACGTAACTTTTGAAATTGAGTGACTCAAACAAAAACTTACTCAAACCTTAGTGACCATGATAGTAATTTACCCAAGATTTTTTTAGTTCAAAGGTAGATTTCGACGAGTATATGGAAATTCATTGGACATGCCATTTGACTTGGATAGTGGAGAAATGATTAGATGGATCCGGCTCACCACGTTATTTATGGTCTTAATCAATAAGATTCAGTCATTTTAAAGTGATTTCTAAATAACTACTCACTCTTTATCCATATGTAGAAAAGAGGTGAAGATTTACCTTGAAAAAAATGAGATGTATGGATTTTATTGGCTCGGAATATAAATAACATGATGAGTCGATTCTATTTAATATTTTTTATGAATAAAAGGTTCGATTAAGATTGTTCAAAAATCAAATAGGTACCAAATAAAGCATTCAAACTTTTATTTATAACTTTCACAAAGAAGTTATGAAAGAGCAATTATTATAGAAGTCGGATGATTAAGGTTAATTGTCAAAAAAAGTAAGCTTTATACTTAATCATTCTTAAGCGGTTCACGTGAATATATAAATTTAGTCTTAAGAAGGAAGCAATGTGTTGAGATGGCCGAGTTGGTCTAAGGCGCCAGATTAAGGTTCTGGTCCGAAAGGGCGTGGGTTTAAATCCCACTCTCAACAGAGTTCTTTTATTTTTAAAATTTTTGAATTAACAAAGTTAGTTCAGATCCCCTCGCTATTTGGTATCGTGTAGGGATCCTGATTCCTGGGAATAAGAGCAGAGTTGGTTTTTCCTTTTTTGAGTTGTCTGCATATTATGTATATCAGAGCAGGAATCAAGGGCTGGTCTGTTCATGGAGTACGAGGAAAGTATAATGCTCTTGTGTGGTCTGTGGATATCTTGAGACATAAAAACAAAATCCCTTATTCCTGATTATCCTTAAACTCGCGCGGAATGCTTGTTAGATGTCAGATTCGAATTTGTATATTTCACATATAACATTGCCTCGTGCAAATATAGATAGTTTTCTAAAATTAATAAGAAAATGGAAACCATAACTGAAGTCAAGCTTGTAAAAGAAAGACATTCAATTAGTCGGTAAGTAATTAGTGGGTGGTAGTTTGGTGTTTGGTTGTGCATTAATAGCTGTTAGAGGAGACCAGAGAGCCACCCTACCTTGGTCTCATGCAACCAGGTCGAGATGGGAGCAACATGAGCGTTCGCTCAGGGACTCATCTTCTACCTTTACAACTTTAATAATTTCTCAAATAGTATTTTTTGTAAGTTAGCCATTTCTCTTTATTGTTTTGGTTGTATTTAAGATATTTTCTAAACAAGATAATAATTTGTTAGTGAAATATTAAATTAATTGTTTAAAGTAATAGAATATATTTTTATTCTAAATGAAGATCCCGAAAATATTTGAGTCGGCTCTATATGCAACATGACATAATCTCACTTGGCTTTACATACAACCATTTCTTGTACATGGTGGGATGAGGCTCTCAAATGTTACCAATAGACGATATTCACATACTTCTTGATTCGGAAAAAAAAAACTTAAATTTGATTCAATTGATCTCCTAAACATCGTTTAGGAGAGTGGTGTAGTGTGATCTTCTATAAGCAATTGGACTAACTCTGCAAACAAAGAATTTTGGGCAAACTATACCCGTGTTCACTAAAGTTTGAATAAGTTTTATTTTAGTCACTAGAGTTTCAAAGTTATGTTGTGGTTAGAGATGAAAATAAGATTGAATACTGAGAGGGGTCAATTTGTCAAACTTCAAAATTATGAGGGACCTAATAAATATTTAAACCCAAATTTTGAGGGGGCTAAAGGTTAATTTTATATATATATTCAAAAGTTGTATGGCTTTAACAAAATGATGGTGTCTAATTGGTGAAGAGCACAACATCCGGGAAGCAAATCGAGGTCATGAATCGAAATGGTTAGAGAGAAGACAAATTAAACCATGTTGAGGTCGTTCTGCTTGAATTTTTCATTAGCAAAGGAATATAGAGTTTATGATTCAAATTGAGTTTATAATTCAAGGGCCAAACTAGATAGTAACCTTTTTGCAACGAGCATTAATGATATGATGATCGTTTCATGATTTATGATAACATTAGTGATCATAATGTAACTTTTGAAACTTTGGTGACTTAAATAAAAACTTACTTGAACCTTAGTGAACACGAGAGTAATTTACCCAAGATGTTACAAATTAGTAAAACCAAGTGTTCGAGAGAGATGACAAACAGAAAGACGTCAGCAATTCTAGAAAACAAGTGTGGTTGCAGGTGATTGGGATGGAAGAGAAAAGTGACTAACAACATTGAAAAAGAAATTTATATAGAAATTTTAGACTGGTTAAGATTATTCAAGAAAAAAATTTCAAATGAAACTTTTAAACTTCTAATTATAATTTTTTTTGAATATGCTGGTGTGATTATAAGGTAGTATCTGTTTAATTTTTTTAACCCTTTAATAACATGCACACACACCGTGCAACATAGTGCTCAAACTCGAATCATCTGGATGAAATACATCATCCTTTACTACTGAGACCACTCCGTGGAGTCAAACTTCTAATAATAACTTTACCAAAGAAACTATAAAAGAACAAACATTATGAAAGTCAGATGATCGTATTGTAAATTATGAATAATGGAAGGGAAAAGACTTACACATACATAAAAAAGCAAGCTTACTAAATGAAAAACCATTCTTAAGTGGTTTAGATAATATATAACTTTAGTTTTAAACCCGAATAACATGTTGAGATGGCCGAGTTGGTCTAAGGCGCCAGGTTAAGGTCTTGGTCCGAAAGGGCGTGGGTTCAAATCCCACTCTCAACAAATTTTTTTATGTTTTAACTTTTTTTTTTCCATGAGCTTAGGCCTGCAAACTTAGCCTCTTCTTGTTTCGGTGAACAATCTCATTGAAATTTATATTGGTGAAGTGAATACATAAATTTTATTGAAAATGTGCGAACTTAGGGCGTTAATGCTGATGTTGTCTGCATATTGTGTAAATCGGAGCAGGAATCAACAGCTGGTGTGTTCATGGAGTACGAGAAAAATATGGAAAGTGTGGCTCTGCTGTTGTGTGGTTTGTGCTCCGACTATGAAACAATTTTAAAATTTGTGGTCAACATCTATCTTTATTTGAGTTAATAGAACGCATGAGGTTAATTATTGAACTCGAACTATTTGAAGTCATCAAAGCTGTGTGTTTTTGTTTGTTACATGTTAATTTCAATAGTAATGACACTTTAATGGAATGAAGGCTTATCCCCAGAAAAAACTAATGAAAAGGGGAAAGGGGATCAAGTTGAGACATTTTGAAGTTTAGGGACCTTTGTGCATTTAACTTCACGTATCATATAGACACGTGTGCATAAAAGGAACCGAATCAAATCTGATAACTAAAGTGAAAGAATGATCCGATTAGAATAATATTTTTGAGTTTGAGAATTCAATTAGATATTTTAAAATATAGGTATCAATTTGAATTTTAATACATAGTGTTGGATGTTTATGGCGGAGCCATGATTTCATATAATGGGGTCAGAATAGAGAATGAGGTATGAGAGATTATTTTACTATAGTAAGTGTTGTTAATCTCATACCTAACAAATTAAATGAAGTTAATTTTCATATTTTTTATAAAATCTATATATTAACTCTTTCAAAATCTTATACAAAAAATCGAAGAAAAATAAACATTTTAAAATTAAATTTACTAAACAAGAATTAAAACTTAAATTTCATTAATACAAAAAAAGCATAACAAATACAACACACACAAATTAAAAAGTGAATTTTGAGGACTGAATCCACCAAGAGAACTAAGATGTAATACTAAGAACAGAAAATATAGAGTTTTTTAATTAATTTCAGTGTGAGAACCCTAAGCCTCTAATATTCACAAAATATAGATTATATATCAAGCGGTAAGTCTATAAAGTAATGACAATTGTAATACTAAAGTTACCATTAGCTTTGCCAATTTACATTGGAGGCATATTCTAATTTACCTAATATTATTTCTAACCAACTAGACCGACTCAACTAAAAAATCAAATAAAATTTGAAATATAAAATGAAAATTCGAATAACTCAAAATTTTTAGTAATTACTTGATTAGTTTTCAAATTTGAGTCGATCCCCTCAATTCTTTTCGATATATTATGTATATCACATGTGAAAATATGAAGATATATATATATATATATTGTATACTGATATAGAAAGTCGTTTAAATTGGAATCAATGTGTTATATAACATTATAAATAATTGAAATTAAATTTGTATAGAAACTCGAAAACTCGACTCGAATCGAAAAAAATTCAAATAAAATTTAAATCGTAAAATAAGACTCGTAAACTTAAATAATTCAAAAAAAATTGACTCGACTCGATCAAACGCCTAACCCTAGTTGTGTCTAGTTGATCGCCACAATAATGTACAACTACCAAGAGTATGTGTCCATTGCAACCATCTCCTATGATTTTCTTTTGAATGCCATTATTTTTCTCCAAAACATGATGAATAGATATTAAATTAATAGAAAATTCTACAATGAATGACATACATTGATATATATTACTAATTTTTATTATTTTATTTTTAAATAAATTTTTTAAATAAATATGTGGGACCCATCAATTGTTTTTTGCTTTTTATTTTTATTTTGTTATTCCAATTGTATTTAATTTATGTCAATATAAAATTATGGCATAAGGATAATTTTAACTTCTAACGTTTACAATTTCTATCATTTTGGTCATTATTTTTTTAAGAATAAATTTACCCCTGACCTATATCATTTTGTCAAACTACTCAATTTTAACTAACATCTCGATTAAACCGTTAAAAATTTAAACGGTGATGACATGTCAATATTCTTACTTAAAATATATATTTCTCAACTATTTTTATATAAAAAAACTAACAAAAACTAAGCATAAACAAACAACTAAATCATCACAGAAAATTTAACACCTAAACACAAAGCTAATAAATGTATTCCTAAACCTAATTCAAATTTCATAAACCCCAATTTAAGTTTTCATATCAATTCTAAACCTATAATTTTTTTATTTTATGACATTTTTAGTGTTTCCGTGATTTTTTAAATTTCATTTGATATTATTTTTAAAATTTATTTTCAAATACTAAATACTAAAATCAAAACCTCAAACCATCTGTATTAAATTAAATATTAAAATTTTCAAAACCCTAAACTAAAGAAATAAAAACCCATTTGATTAGTATCAAAAGTGTTCTTTGATTAAATAATAAGTGATTTCTACAAGTTTTAACAATCGCGTCAAATTTCTCTGTAATATTTTATCTATTGGTTCAAAATGCTTCAAATTTTAAAGAACAAGATTTGATTCAAAGTGAATTCAAATTTGAGCGTAAAATCTTATTTGTTTGTATGGTATGTACTGTTAGATTTTAGAATAAATTTACTTTGAAAATTGTAGAGTAATTTCATGAATCTTAGCTAAGATTTTAAATCCAACACAATTTATGATTAACTCCATTCTTTTTCAGGTTTTTATTTTTGTTTTAATTTTAATTATCTTTAATAGTTTAAATTAGGCTCAAGGGCTCGTGAAGCCCCTGAACTTTTGAAAAAAATCAATCAAGCCCTTAAAGATTTTCCGCACTCAATGTCACCCTCAAACCCCAAAAATTAACGAATCCGACCCTTTGACTGACGGAATCCGTTGTTGACCGTGACAGTGCTGACATGGCGGTCCATGTTAAAAGAAAGTGATGACGTGGAAGAGTGCTTAATTGACTTTTTAAAGGTTGAGGGTTTAAATGATTTTTTTTATAAAGTTTGAGGGCTTATTTAATCTTTAAGTAAAATAAAAAAATGTTAAAATATTCTAAAATAAATATTAAAATTACTAAAAATAAAAATAATATAAAAAAACACATGACCATTGTAATAACAAAATAAGATTAAAATTATGTTCTAACCTAATAAGTTGTGTAAAATCTTAAGTACATTCCAATACATATGATGCAAACTCATATCACAATATAGTTACATACTTTTTATTTGATTAAACCAGCTTTCATGGAATTCGAGTTAGAAAATAAGAAAAAGTAAGAAACACTCTTGTGGTATACAAGGATATATGGTGCTTAAAGAATTTTTTCCATCCGATCAAACAATAAACTTCATCTTGTTCGATGCATCCAAGCCGTAATATCATAGGAAAATCCAAATTTTTTTTTATAGTGAGATTACTTTCATGGTCAAAGAAGATTTTTTTATATTAAAAATATAACTTTATATTAAAAATAGTGGTGTATATCAATGTATATATAGCATTAGTTAGTATATATATACACATATATATGGTTGTTAGTTGTTACTTTTAGTGGACACCGGAAAGAATAGAAACCCTAAACCCATACAAAATCAGTTGCAGGAAGAAAGAAGAATGGCCGTGGGCAGAACTTTCATGTGCATGCCGGCAGAGCCCAATTTTTTTCAAAAGCAGCCTCGGTTTCAAAGTGACAGATCTCTTATTTTCTACTTTCTTCTGATGCGAGGGAGAATAAAAGAGGCAAAGCCGCCATATTTGACGTTCGAAGCCGAAAGCATTGGTTCTACGCCCACCTCTGGATCCACAACATGCGTGGTCCCTTAACTCTTTTTCAACCCACACAGCATAATTAATACTTCCTTAGGTTTATTCCAACAAGTTATTAGGTCGAATGATAACAAGTTTATATATTTATTTAAATTATTAAAGCAGTTAATAAAAAAATTCGATATTCATGTTTCGATTCTGAGTAATATGAATGAAATCCGACCTGTTTCGATTCTGAAATAGTTGAAAATCAATGTGATATCTAATATCCATAAGTGACTTAATTTTAGAATTTAAATATTTAGTTTAACATGTAAGGTTTTGGGTTTAGGTTTAGTGGTTTATGATTTATGGGCATTGGTTAGAATTTAGGGTTTAGGAATTATATGTTAGGGTTATACGGCGAGAGATTTAAATTTTAACCTATAAACCTTAAATTTTAATTTTAAACTCTAAATTCTAATCAAGACTCCTAAATCACTAAATTCTAAAACTAAAATGTTTAGTTTTTACTGTGAATGTATAGAATAATTACCAAAAAAAATAATAGAAAGGTTGTGGTCAGTGTGGTCGGTTGGCATGGGAGGATCTTGGATGGTCTACTCAACTTCGCTGTCCGTGGCAACTTGGAAAAGGTCCGGTGGAGGTTTTGTAGAAAGGTCATCCATCCGACATCATTTTATTCAAACAAAGAGCATAGCACTTGTTCACTAAGGATATCATGTTACACCTTTTAGTTTGGTCCCATCTTCCAAAGCTTCCAATGAACTCATAATTTATGCGTCTTTTAACTTTATTTTTCATATTTAATGTTTAAAATTTTGATATTGAATGAAGTAGTGCTTGTCGTAATCCTCAAGATCTTTCTTTTCCCACTTGCCTTTGGAATTGTTATTGTTATATCTTTTGATGTGATCCTATAGATCTCATGGAATTACATTCAATAGCAACGACTCAATTGCTTTATTCTTTTATTGATTATATTGGGTTAGCATGATCTTACCAATGAGTTGGTCTAACTAGTAAGTAGTTTGATATTGCTTAAGTATATTTTAAGTTCGAAGCCTTATCTATACAGAAAATTCCCGCCGAAAAACTCACCTACCAAAACTAAGTGTGAGACGCAGGTTGTCCGGATTAGTCAAGGCAAAGCCCTGAAGATCCAAGACAAAAAAAAAACAATATCAAGGATTTAAATAGAGACAACAATGCAATAGGATGATAAAATATTAATAATGCATAGAATTATACACGGTAATGTATTAAATAGTAACGTTTTCTACTCGTTTACTGTAATCAAACAAGAGTATAAACAAGGCAATGATCGTAAAAATTTGCAAATTGTTATCAAAGGAATGAATCATCCTATTTCCGGCTAGCCAAACAGTACCGTACTTGTTTAAGGCAGATTTACCAATTCTCTTGAATTACAACTTGAAAAGGCTACTATGTATTGTTTTACTGCCTTCTATTACTTGGATCAAAATCCTTCCCGTATTGCTTCGGATAATCAGAACCCGAAGAGTTGTCGTACTTGGCCGAAAACCTTGTGAGGTCCTGGTGGTGGAGGTATTGATGTGACGATGCCAACATCGAAGGCAACTGTGGAGACAAAGCTTGTTGATCATTGAAGAGATTCGAAGTGTAATAGGAGATATCGGCATCGTTACTACTTGAAAGCAACTGTGCATATTCGAACAAGTGGGGGTACGTATCCTGAGACCACGACGAAGGCGGAGCTACCGGCGTAGGATTTTGTTCAGGTCGCACTACGCTTGAATCTCCACTACTCAGCTCCATATTCCCTTGAACTCGTTCAGGGAAATTTAGTTTGGCCTTGTTACCTTTGAACTTGAGAGCAGCTTTATCGTACGCAAGGGCTGCATCCTCCGCCGTGTCGAAAGTGCCGAGCCACACTCGGGCTGCTTTCTTAGGATCACGGATTTCAGCCGCCCATTTGCCCCATGGCCTTTGCCTCACTCCTCTGTAATGTCGTTTCCTTGTGTTTTCTTAACATAAAGAAAGGCAATGCATTAGGACATGACATGACTCGTGTATATACATACAGGACCCCAAAGTTTTAATGTCAAGAAAGTTTAGTACGACAAGTTTGGCATTGAATATTACATAGTAGGATTGTTAGAACATCAAGATATGATGAATGAAGACACAAAACATTTCATATGTTTTATAGACACATCATACAAAGACAGGTGTTTGCATGTCTTTGCATGCAATCATGACACAAAGGGAAGCAACAAGTGGTGGGTGCGTTAGGTTGTCTTCAAATTGGAACCATAGATAATTCAAGATTAGGTAAGACAAAGGTCTTGCTAGATGATTACCTTGATTCAGTTTATTACATTCACAATAATATAATTCGAACTATTAGCATTCTCGTTCCATCAGACCAACTAATTGTTTGATACAATTAACAAACTTCAATAACCCAAAAGCAAGTCACACTCAAGTCTAAAAAAGATAGCAGAAGAAGTTACAAAGCACCACAAGAAACATAAAAATCAAGGTTTCCAAGCACATCGTTTTCGCTTCCCTAACGTTTTAAAATTGTCCATCTCAGTAAATCGTTGTCAATGGTAGGCAGAATTCAGAAGCAAAGGTCGGTAACTCCAAGAACAGTTCCTTGGTCAAGGAAGAAAAATGAATGAATGTAATGTAACCCAATCCACTTTAATAGATCCCAACACGTTAAGTTATTCATTTACTTTTATCCAACACCCAAAATAAACATAAGACTTTCAAATTTTACATGGGGTAAAATCATCCTATACATATATATGAATGTTGTTGGAGATGTGGTAAAATTTAGAGAAAAGAAGCATGAATAACAATCTCTCATGTAAACCCAGTTGACAACAAAGCACAATAACGTAGTATTTTATAGGCAAGAGAGAGAGATTTCTTTAAGGAAAGTAGCTAAGGATATTGGGTGGGTACATTGGATTTTGAACGATGCAGGAATTTAAATAGTGGTCCGTAAATATAATAGCGGCCATTATAAACCGTTATATCTATAAATCTTATGTCCGTAATAACAATCATCGGTTGCAGTCCATATTTTGGCTGCAAATGCAATTTAAATTCCTAAAATGACTCTATGCAGAGAGACTTTTGTGTATTTCTATTTCGTCTCTTGAACGGAAAGCTGAAAAGGGTAAAACCAAGACCGGTGGATGGATCAAGGCGTTGGTTTTAGTGGTTTGTTTAAAGAATCAACCCTAGCTGGTTGCTGTTGTCTTGCATTTTCCGGTCAAAATTTGATTAAACAGAATATAGTAAAAAAATATTGTGATAGTCAAAGATAATATGCACCTTGATCTTGAAGTACAGCGGGCGGAGGAGGAGGGCCGGTGTCTTCTTTCACAACAGACTGCACCGATGGTTGTTGGAAGCTGAAAAGCTGCTCATCGGTGCCCATCACTTGAGTGAAGGCCGTGACGATGGTGGACATATCAGCTGATTCCGGCAAAGAACTCGTGCCGAAGTCATCACGTCCTTGTCTCTTCTCCGCCGATGTTTCGGGTGGGAGTGGGCGTTTTCCATGCCTCCGATCCACCTTACTTCTTAAAGATTTTGAAGACTAAACACTGATGATATACTAAGTGCCACGGGCACGGGTAATGAAAATGAACGGACAGATGTGGGATTGGAGGGTTGTTTGCTGGGATAATCTCTATAAATGGGCGATGTGGGACGAAAATAGGGTTGAAAGTTAGGATGAAATATATATGGATGGGGACGTGGGAGGAAATTAGAGAAGAGGGGGAGTTTATTCTTTTATGTCAGATTCGAACAAAAAATATCTGCCACTTACGGTGTTCTTTTTATACACCGGGACTAAAAAGTTAAATTCAAAACTCTAATTTTAAATTCTAAAAAATATAACCTACGCTCAATATCCTAAACTCTAAACTTAACCGTTGGTATTCGATTCATTTATTGATTAATTTGAATCAACTTTTATAAATGTCAATTATGAGGGCGACTCTATCAACCTTTTTTTTTCATTCACAACTTCATGTTCTAAACCTCTGACCTTACTTAAGAGACCTTATGTTTCATCCCACTAAACCAACAAGCGGTTAGTTTATTGAATTGGTATTTTGTATCTCATATTTCATTGAGCGAAAGCAAACGTAATGTAATGATGCAATTAGATCATTACATGGAAAAATGAAATAACAATGTTATAATGATATATAATGATATATACTATTAAAACATTGAAGTATGCATGGTCGGTTTGGTGGTCAGAGCATGTTCATCTACTTTACTTATTTTTTTTTAAATTTTAGATTCAAGATCTCTCATGAGTGTTACCTTCACCTAAATTTCTTTTTTTTTTTTCATTTTGGCTGGTCAGCAGTGGGGTCGGTCTTAATATTTCATTCTTAAGTCAACTGCTGATTAATGGTTTTATAATTTCCAATTAATCAATTAATGATATTAGTTATACCAACCAACCTCTTGTTTTCTTGGGTTGATTCTCGATTTTGAACAACTCAATTTGCTTTTTCTTATTTTTTAAATTTTTTTAAAAAAATGGAATTTTTTGTGGAGAAGGAGAATGGAGGGATGCAGTGCATGTGGCATCACATCTGATGTTTGATTTGAGAGAGAAATAATTGCAGAAATCATGCAATCCGTCTTTAGAAGAACAATGAACATAAATAAATAAATACAAGAGGATGTTATTTTCTTGTCATGCAATCCATGACTTAAATTAATGCGACCCATGTCCCTCTTCCACACGAAACTCGGCAATTGCACATGTTTTTAATATATATAAGTTTGACCTTCATGTGCCTAACATCACTCTTCCCTTATAATAAATAGAGGTGGCAAATTTACTCGAGATATGAAATCTGAACCGATTTTATTCAATTTGTAATTCAAATATGATTATTCGAACTTGATCTAAAACCCGAAACAAATAGAATCGAACCAAAAATTGACCCAATTTTTAGTTGAACCGATATGGACCTGAACTGATTTTCAAGCAAACCAAATAAACCTGAACCGAAAGCAAATCGAACCGAAGATAACCCAAAATAAAGAAAAATTATTAAAAGAAATAAAGAAAGATTTGACGTGAACTGTCGCACAACTCACCAAAAATTTAAATATACTAGCTTTATAATGCCATATATGGGTGTAAAAAAACATATCCGACCTAAAAACCCGACTAAAATATATCGATCTCCTATTGAACCGATCTTGACCCGACCTAAAATCAACCGACTCGATATCAATCGACCCAAAAAAGCAACCGAACTAATGTGACCCGACCCGAATAACTGTAGACCCGAATTAAAACCAAACCATACTAGATCTGACCTGAACTGAACCGAAACCGAATATAGTCAAAACCGAACCTGACCTGAACCGAAATGATCCGACGCGAACAACTCATTTGCCCCCTCTAATCAATAAATGATAAAGAAAGGAACTAAGGTCGGCCCTGGGACAGGTCAAACCTGTTGAGTGGATCAATGAATTGATCAAAGCCAAGAGGGGATGAATTGGGTTTTTGAAAAGTGTTGGAGAAAATAGAATGACTAAAAATGAAGAACAAGAAATTTTAGAGTGGTTCAAGATCCAAATTAACTCTACATTCACTACCTTAGCTACCACTAAGGATTTTCCAACAATCCACTAATTGCTCTTCCCCTTTTCAAGGCTTAGGAGTTAACCTTTACAATACCGGTCAAACCCACACAAGAGTACAAAGAAGAAATTAAGGCAAGAAAGATATCTCCCAATACAAGATTGCCCCTTTAAGTACAATCACTCAACCCATATTTGATTACAAGATCAAAATTAAACACAACAAAATTTGGGATTTTACAAAGAATAAGAAATAAAGCACTTTGAGCTTGGATTTTTTGTAAGGATGTTTCTTTTTGATGCAATAGTTGTTGCTAGTCTTCAATTGGCTTCAATTTATACATTCTCCATTAATTCTAGCCGTTTGAGTGGTTAGGGTATTGAATATAGCCGTTGGGACCCTCTCTTTCCACCATAAATGACTTCTACAGCTTACCGTATCGGTACACGAGGACCCGTATCGATATCTGTCTCAAAACAGAAAGAGCCATTGCACAATCACAAGAGGGGCGTACCGATACGCGGGTAAGCATATCGGTACGGGACATGAACCGTTTTGATACGGGGAACATCCGTATCGATGCAATTAATTTCACAAAGCTCACTTCCGTATCAATACGGGACAACCACCACTTTAAATTTCAGTTACCTAACAACTGACACCAACAGTCAAAAACATTAAAGGCTTTCGAATTTAAAATTCCATTAAATCTGTATCGGTACGCTATTCAAACTCCTTCAGTTTTACAAAGAGAGCATATCGATATAGATGCAATCTGTTTCAATATGGTGAGGGGCGTATCGAAACGCATTTCTCCAGTAGCCAACTTTGTACAAAAAAGTATCGATACGGCTGGAAGCATATCGATACGCCTGGACTTTTTTCAACAGTTTGGCCTAGGAACACTTAGAAAATATCTGGAGTTTGAGTTATTCAAATTAGATTAAAGCCTTGTTGATTTAAAATCTTTTGAGGGACTTGAAAATTTATTTCAAGTTTTCAATTTAATCCTTAACATACATTGTTATATCATAGGTTTTACAATCTCCACCCTTTTTTATATAACAAAACCAAAACTTGAAATTTTTGAGACTTCTGAAAAACTTTGCGAAATAACTCCCCCTTAATATTAGCTAGGTAAAATTTAAGTTAAAAATCAAAATTTTAAGTGTGAGCTTGTTCCCTCTCCCCTTTTTTATTAGATCAAAAAAGATAGAGACCTAGATAAACATAGGCAAAAGGCATAAATAATAACCAACAACATATTATAGATAAACATTAAGTTCATAATAAAGGAAACATCAAAATAAAATCCAAATAGCAATAATCAAAGCATAGGTTTTAGAATGAAAACTTAGTCCTAAAAACAAAATTCAAAAAGCATAAATAGATATCCTAAATGACATGAATTGTATGCAAAGATAAGCTACTACACTTCTCCATCGCCATCTTCATCATCTTCACCGTCCTCAACATGTGCATCATCATTCCTCCGAGATTGACGCCACTCGTCATGAAAAGCAGTAAGAAATATGTTCATTGAGTTGTGACCGCCTTCAAGGGAAGTGAGACGCGTCTCCACATTCTTCACACGATCTTCAAGGCTTGTAAAACGTGTGTCTATAGCAGCAAACCCTGAATTTATCGCTTGATCCATAGAAGCAATTCCTGTGCGTAAGCCCGTGAATTGCTCGTTGAGAAAAGTCATGAGGGCATCCATAGAAGGTGGAGGAGGAGCTTGAGGAGCTTGATCGGCTTGAGGATTAGCAATTTCTTCTAGAATGGCATCGCTAGGGAGCTCGGAGAGACGAAGCCAACTACCATTGAAGTACATGAACTTTCCCCTTGAAAGAGATCTTTCATCAATAGGATCGGTGAGGGGAGTCGAGTAGTCGTGAGAACAATCTATCTCATTTTGGGTGAAGAAATAACTCAAGGCCGTTCCATAAGTGAATGAAGTGACAAGAGTAGTGTGGCGATGTTGCACGAGATAAACAATCTCCGCAAACATAATCCGAGCAAGGTTTAGTTGTTTTCTTTCACGGAAACACCAAATCCAAAAGTCGTCAACTTGGCGGATAGGTGAATACTTGCCTCCCGAAGGCCTAAACCACCAAGAAACCATCAAGTGAAGGATTCGGTCTTGAGCATTAAGAGCCGTCACGTAACATCCCAAGATATGGCCAAGAGAATTCTCATCATCAAGACCCTCATCCTCTAACTTGAACACATCACAAATAGATTGAACATTGATGGTGATCTTTTTACCCATTAGATAAGAATTAACAGCCATAACAACACCCGCTTGATTGGCGACACACTTGGCATTAGCATAGAAAATCAAAACCAAATTGTGATAGAAAAAGCCGAGAATTTGAATAAAATTCATAAATTTCTATTCTTGGAGCAAAGGTAAGTAAACAAATTTCAAGCGCTCCAAGTTGAGAAAAGGAACGGAAATTACCCTCTCCGGACGGATTTTGTAGTTTTTAAATTATCGGAAATATGTAAGATCTCCGAAGGTCTTAAAGCACTGTTGATAGATAAGAGTGAGGTTTGGGCGAGTGTCATCTCCGACATTGGAACCTTCATCGACTTCACTAGTACGCGCTCTCTTTTTGGGTGCCATTGACTAGAGAAATAGATCAAAAAACAGTGTATGCATTAACTTCCTTATTCAACCTATTGAAAACCAATAATCAAGGTTTTTTGTTTTAAAAAAATTGAGAAACAAGACAAAAAGTTTGAAAAAGTTTGTTTTTGAGAAAAAAAACAAAGGAAAATTTAAAACAAAAATCAAATAAAATAAAAAGAAAAAAGAGATTTATACCTTGATATTGATAGAGAGGAATGAGAGAAGAACTTTGCACCAAATTGATTAAAAGCTTGAAAAGCTTGGCTTGATGTTGAAAACCCTCAAGAGATTTTGAGTTGTGTGGTGAAAATATGAGGGATTGAGAGACTTTTTATAGAGAGAAAACGGCTAGGGTTTTAAAATTGCAATTTTGGTAAAAGTAGAACTCTTTAAATGTCATTAAGAAGCTGTCTGCGCAATCGAGTATCGATACGGGGGTAAAATAGTAATTCCCTGGAAACGCTCGTCAAAGGTCCGTATCGAAACAGATGGTATCCGTATCGAAATGCTCTTAGATCGTATCGAAACGGGTTTAATCGTATCGATACCCGTTTTAGGCAAAATGCAGTCTGGAAAGCTAATACAGTACTCGTATCGATACGTAGGAGTCCGTATCAATACCCTATGCCCAGAAGTGCATTTTAGGCTTTAAGAACAACCAAAGGCTCAATTTTAACACCTCCTAAATGAATGCAATTGATGAATGAGCAGTTCTAAGCATATTTTAACAGAAGCATACTCCCCTAGCTATAAGCATTGATATTTTCAAGATCAACAACACATAAACATGCAATTTCACAAATTCAAGCAATTTTAACCTCAAAAAAGTCCTAAAGGGCCAAGGAAGGCTAGTTAGACCTAACTCCCTCCTAAGGGACCAAAAACGCTATTTGTCTAAAGATTTAGTAAAAATGTCTGCTAGTTGGTTCAAGGTGTCAACGTACTCTATAACAACATATTTCTTAAGGACATGATCTCTAATGAAATGATGCCTTATTTCTATATGTTTGGTTCTAAAGTGTTGGATGAGATTTTTAGTTAAGCATATGACACTAGTGTTGTCACACTTAAGGGGTATGGGTTCAACTTTAATACCATAATCTAAGAGTTGTTGCTTCATCCAAAGGACTTAAGTACAACAACTCCCTAAGGATATGTACTCGGCTTTGGTGGTAGATAGAGCTACACTATTTTGTTTCTTAGAGAACCAAGATATGAGCATACTACCTAAGAATTGACATGTTCATGAAGTACTATTCCTATCGATTTTACACCCCTATAATCCGCATCCGAATAAGCATGAAGGTTGAAGGTTGAGTCTCTAGGGTACCAAAGACCTAGACAAGGGGTATCTCTACGGTACCTAAAGATTCTCTTAACGGCTATAAGGTGAGACTCTTTAGGACTAGCTTGAAACCTAGCACACAAGCAAACACTAAACAATATATCTGATCTACTTGCGGTAAGGTAAAGCAAAGATCCAACCATAGAGCGATAAAGCTTAGAGTCAACGCACTTACCTCCTTCATCTTTTTCAAGCTTTGTAGATGAGCTCATTGGTGTAGCTTGAGACTTTGCTTGCTCCAAGCCAAACTTCTTGAGCATATCTTTCACGTACTTTGCTTGATTGATGAAGGTGTCATCCTTCTTTTGCTTGATTTGGAATCCCAAAAAGAATGAGAGCTCCCTCATCATGCTCATCTCGAATTCACCTTGCATTAACTTAGCAAACTCCTTGCAATGACACTCATTAGTAGATCCAAAAATAATATCATCAACATATACTTGTACTACTAAGATGTCATTTTTATACATTTTTATGAAATGTGTAGTGTCCACCTTACCTTTTTCAAAACCTTTTACAATCAAAAAGTTTGAAAGCCTTTCATACCAAGCTCTAGGAGCTTGTTTTAAACCATAAAGTGCTTTGGTTAGTTTGAAGACATGATTTTGAAATTTTGAATCTTCAAAACCCGGTGGTTGTTCCACATACACTTCCTCATTTATAAAACCATTTAAAAATGCACTTTTCACATCCATTTGAAATAGCTTGAAATTATGATAACATGCATATGCAAGCAACATTCTAATAGCTTCCATTCTAGCTACGAGTGCATAGGTTTCATCAAAATCTATTCCCTCTTCTTGAGTGTAACCTTGAGCAACTAATCTAGCTTTATTTCTCACAATGTTACTACTCTCATCTAGTTTATTCCTAAATACCCATTTAGTTCATATAGTAGATTGATTACTAGGCCTTTCAACTAATGTCCAAACATTACCTCTCTCAATTGATTTAACTCTTCTTGCATAGCCACAATCCAAAAAATCATCATTTAATGCTTCTTTATTGTTCTTAGGCTCTATGCATGAGATAAAAGCGACATGATTCAAGAATTTAAGATAAGATCTAGTAGTTACCTCCTTGGATGGATCACCCAAGATTTCACCACCTTTGACATAGTTGTACTCCCTTGGGTAGCTCACTTCCTTTTCCTCAAGAGCCAAGTCCTTCAAGGCTTCAAGAGGTTGATCTTGTGCATCCTCGTCTTTAGTTAGAATCTCATCCTCCTTTGAAGTTTGTCCTCCACCAAAGGCATCAAGGATTCCTACATCATCATCATCACAAGATTCCTTCCTCGGAAGGAGGTTATAATCAAATACAACATGAATAGACTCTTCTACTACTAAAGTTCTCTTATTAAATACACGATGTGCTTTAGAGGTTAAAGAATACCCTAAGAAAATAGCTTCATCACTTTTAGCATCAAATTTACCTAAGTTGTCTTTACCATTGTTTAAAACAAAACACTTACAACCAAATAGATGAAAATAGATAATGTTAGGCTTTTTAGATTTTAAAATCTCATATGGCGTTTTCTTTAAAAGTGGCCTAATCATTACTCGATTTACAATATAACAAGCGGTGTTTGTGGCTTCCGCCCAAAAATATTTAGGAAAATTGTTTTCACAAAGCATGGTTCTAGCCATTTCTTGTAAGATCCTATTTTTCCTCTCAACTACCCCATTTTGTTGAGGAGTTCGAGGAGCCGAAAAATTGTGGCTAATACCATTTTCATTTAAAAACTCTTCAAAACCTAGATTTTGAAATTCGGTTCCATGATCACTTCTAATATGAGAAATTCTAAGTTCAAGATCATTTTGAGTTAATTTTGAAAATGTGATGAATTTTTCTAAAGCCTCATCTTTAGTACTTAAGAATAGAACCCAAGTAAATCTAGAATAGTCATCAACAAGTACAAATGCATACAATTTACCACCCAAGCTCATAAATTCTAATAGGCCCAAATAAATCAATGTGAATTAGTTATAAACGCCTACTTGTAGAAACACCATTAATGGATTTAAAGGATGATCTATGTTGTTTACCCTTAGAGCATGCATCACATATTTTATCATTTGAAAACTTGATCTTGGGTAAACCTCTAACTAGATTTAGGGAAACTAATTTTTCTAAAACACTAATGCTAGCATGTCTTAGTTTCCTATGCCATATCCATGCATCATTTTCATTTTGTGCAACAAAACATGCATGGGATGTATGAATGTCATCTAAATGCACTATGTAAATGTTACCTATGCGATGACCAATGAGCATTATATTGTTTGATTTAATGTCAACAATTTTGCATTCATTTTTATCAAATAAGACATCAAATCCTTTATCATACAATTGACTAATGCTCAATAAATTGTGTTTTAGACCATCGACATATAAAACATTTTCAATGAGTATAGTAGAGTGATTACCTATGGATCCAATACCTTTAATGTGGCCTTTGGAGTTGTCACCAAATGTCACTACTCCTCCACTTTTTGGCTTTAAGTCCATGAATCGACTCTTGTCTCCGGTCATGTGCCTCAAGCATCCACTATCAAGGTACCATGAGTTTTGGCTTTGTGCTTTGGCCTTGTAGCAATGCTCCCCCTACAAACAAAGATATTAAGCTTTGATTTTTGGTACCCAAATCATTTTGGGTCCACGAGTGTTAGCTCCCAAAAGCTTGGTTCCCTTAGGAATCCAAGGTGACATGGCATCAACATTATTAGACTTGAAGAGTTCCTTAGGAACTCATACACTTCTAATTCTTTTTGTCATATTATGCCTATGGAAGCCACTTTGTTTGTAGGTATTGTTCTTTCTTTTAGGTTTGTTTGATCTAGATGATTCACCTATTTCATTTTTCACATTACCAACACTATTGAAAGATTTCTTAAGCTCATTAAGCTCATTTAACACCTTTTGGCGTTCACTATTGCATTGAGAAATAAGATTGTTTAAGTCTACATTTTCATCTTGAAAGAATTTAAGTTCATCTTGTAAACCTAAGATCTTTTTTCTCAAATTTCAAGTTAGCTTGAGAAAGTGAGTCATTTTTAGCATTTAATTCCGAAATGATTTTTCTATTTTTTAGAACCGACTCCTTATACTTCTCAACTAACTCATCATAAACCTCTTGTAACTCATCATAAGCACCATGCAATTCATCAAATGTAAAATCAAATGAAGATGAGTTAGAAGTTACCATGGAAGAATCCTCCTCAAGAGCCATGAGGCAAAGGTTGGCCACTTCGTGTTCCTCACCCTCGGATGACTCCTCATCACTCCAAGTAGCAAGCTTGGCTATGAGCTACTTCTTCTTCTCAAAGCCATTCTTCTTGAGTTGAGGGCACTCGGAACGAATATGACCCGGTTTTTTGCACTCAAAGAAAATGATTTGATCCATCTCTTCTTTTTTGTTTTTGGTCTTGAAGTCCATTTTTCTTTGAATCTTTCTTCCTCGGTTGGACCTCATAAACCGTGAGAACCTTTTGGCTATTATAGCCAATTCTTCTAAGTCTTCTTCCACACTAGAAGTGCTCTCCTCATGTAGAGAAGCTTTGAGAGCCACTCCTAGCTTTTTCTTCTTGTCTACCTCAAGCTTCTCCACTACTTTCTCTTGCTTCTTCCTTTCATCTTCCCTTCCTTGCTTCATGATCTCATGAGTTAGGAGAGAACCAACTAGCTCATCAAGTTTAAGTGTCTTCAAATTCTTTGCCTCAATGATGGTGGTTCTCTTCCTATCCCAAGATTCAGGAAGTGAGTAGAGTAGCTTCCGGACTAGTTTGTCTTCTGGGATTATCTCTCAAAACCCTTTAGCCCATTGACAATTGTTGAGAAACGATCGAACATCTTTGACACGGTTTCGTCGGGCTCCATTTTGAAATTCTCATAGCTAAGATTGAGAATTCCAATCTTTGTCTCCTTCACATCACTTGTTCCTTCATAAGTAGTCTCAAGTGTATCCCACACTTTCTTAGCACTTTTGATGGAGGAAACCTTGAAGTAGATATCGGGACCGAAAGAGCAAAACAACATGTGAAGAGCTTAGTCGTTTATTTGAATCTTCTTTCTCTCTTCTTCACTCATCTCATTTTTCTTCTTTGGCACAAGTCTTCCTTCGTCGTCTCTCTTCATCGGAATAGAGGGATCATCTTCAATGGCATCCCAAACTAGATAATCGTTAGATTGAATAAAGAGACGCGTCCGGTTCTTCCAAAAAGGGTAGTTATCACCGTTGAAGAAAGGTGATTTGGTAGTTGATTGAGACTTGTACATGCTTGACCCGGAGGTAGATGCCATGGCTTGCTTTGTGGTTGATCACACTCTTCCTAGAATATCCTCTTGTGGTTGTTAATCCTTCAAAGAGGTAGGCTCTGATATCAATTATTGAGTGGATCAATGGATTGATCAAAGCCAAGAGGGGGTGAATTAGGTTTTTGAAAATTGTTGGAGAAAATAGAATGACTAAAAATGAAGAACAAGGAATTTTAGAGTGGTTCAAGTTCCAAATGAACTCTACATCCACTACCTTAGCTACCACTAAGGATTTTCTAACAATCCACTAATTGTTCTTACCATTTTCAAAGCTTAGGAGGTAACCTTTACAATACCGGTCAAATTTTCTACCTAAAATTTGACCAAACCCTCACAAGAGTACAAAGAAGAAATTAAGGCAAGAAAGATATCTCTCAATACAAGAATGCCCCTTTAAGTACAATCAATCAACCCAAATTTGATTACAAGATCAGAATTAAACACAATAAAATTTGGGATTTTACAAAGGATAAGAAATAAAGCACTTTGAGCTTGGATTTTTGTAAGGATGTTTCTTTTTGATGCAATACTTGTTGCTAGCCTTCAATTGGCTTCAATTTATACCTTCACCGTTAATTCCAGCCGTTTGAGTGGTTAGGATATTGAATATAGTCGTTGAGACTCTCTCTTTCCACCATAAATGCACTTCTACAACTTACCGTATCGGTACACAAGGACCCGTATCGATATCTGTCTCAAAATAGAAAGAGCTGTTGCACAATAACAAGAAGGGCGTACCGATACGCGGGTAAGCGTATCGGTACGAGACAAGAACTGTTTCGATACGGGGAACATCCGTATCGATGCAATTAATTCCACAAAGCTCACTGAAAGTTTCCGTATCGATACGGTACAACCACCACTTTAAATTTCAGTTACCTAACAACTGACACCAACAGTCAAAAACATTAAAGGCTTTCGAATTTAAAATTCCATTAAATCCGTATCGGTACGCTATTCAAACTCCTTCAGTTTTACAAAGAGAGCATATCGATACAGATGCAATCTGTTTCGATACGGTGAGAGGCGTATCGAAACGCGTTTCTCTAGTAGCCAACTTTGTAAAAAAAGTATCGATACGGCTGGAAGCGTATCAATACGCCTGGACGTTTTTAAATAGTTTGGCCTAGGAACACTTGGAAAATATTTGGAGTTTGAGTTTTTCAAATTAGATTAAAGCCTTGTTGATTTAAAATCTTTTGAGGACTTAAAATTTTATTTCAAGTTTTCAATTTAATCCTTAACATACATTGTTATATCAAAATCAAACATAGGTTTTACAATCTCCCTCTTTTTTATATAACAAAACCAAAACTTGAAATTTTTGAGACTTTGGAAAAACTTTGCGAAATAACTCCCCCTTAATATTAGCTAGGTAAAATTTAGGGTAAACTATACTAATGACCACCGAACTATGGGGTTGGTGTCGATTTGACCACTATATTTTTAATTGTCTTAAATATACCACATAATTATTTAATTGGTTACAATGTAACCATCTACCGTTAAAAAAACGAAAAAGCTGACGGGGCTGTTAAAATAATTGGTATAATTACAAATTTGGTCCCCTTTATCTATACAATCTATCAATTTGATCTTAATTTTAATCTAATAAAAAATTATTTATTTTAAGGGTAAACTACATAAATGACCACCATACTATTACAAAAGTCGCGATTTGGCCATCTTACTTTTTTTCTAAGCAATTAAACCATCATATTATTAAATTGGGTGCAATTTGACCACCAGCCGTTAAAGGTTAACAGCAGGGTGACGTGTCAGTTGAAAAAATAAGGGTATAATTACACATTTGGTCCTTACTACTTATACATTCTTTCAATTTAGTCATAATTTTAATTTAATAAAATAAATTAATTATTTAATTAGGTGGTGACACGTGTCACCACCTAATTGGAGGATGAAAATAAAATCCACAAATGCAAGTAAGAGGGGTTGAACCCACGTCTCTTAGCAAACAAGAATGTTGGCTTACCACCACACCAAATGTTATATTGTGATATAATTTCTGCAGTATATTATATGTAAATAAACATCAAAAACTGAAAAATTACATCATCGTCATTAGCAACATTTTTCATTGCCTTGAGCTTCTCCAAATCTCCAGAAACAAAAAAAAGTCAAATTATATCATAAATTGCAGGAATAGAATACCAAATAATTGAAACAGAATGACCCCGCACAAGCAAATCCTGTAGCATCAGCCAGTTGCAACAGCTCCTGGCTTGTTGGATCATTTGCTGAAGCACATGGCTTGGAAGGTGGCTCATGGAGGTGAAGAAAGATTCATGAGGCGCCATAATGCTGATGGGGCAATGGAGTATTGGTTTGAGAGTGCTGATTTAATAGATATCAGGAAGGAAGCTGGGGTGCATGACCCTTATTGGAATCCACCTCCTGGTTGGAAGCTTGGGGATAACCCCACCCAGGATCCAGTTTGTGCTAGAGAGCTCAAGGAGCTTAGGGAAGAGATAGCCAAGCTCAAAATGTATGGACCCTTTCTTCTTTTTACTGTTAATTTGTTCTTTATCCCTTACAAACATGCACTGAAACTGGTCTTTATATGTGCACAAGGGGCATGATGGAGAACGAAAAGACTGAAGAAAATCTAGCTCTTGTCACCACCCCGAATTCTGCTGCTGCAAGCCAAAACATGGTTCATGAAGCTAATATGTTACTTCCATTGAAGGTAGATTTATTAGGCTTCTTCAGTACTTACCTTGTTCACCATTTATATGACTCTTTTAATTAATAGAAATTGCTCAGGAAAAGTACATGAACTTGATGAAATTGAAAGATAAACTTGAGGGGCAGCTGGGTGAAATTGGAAAATCTCTGTCTGGAGTGGAGGTAATCGAAGATTACAGACTGTTACTTTGAAGTTTGAACCTTTTTTCCCCACCAAATCCTGATGCTGCAGAAGTTGCTTGTGCGGGGGTCGTTCTGTTTCAATTATTTGGTATTCCATTCCTGCAATATATGATATAATTTGACTTTTTTGTTTCTAGAGATTTGGAGAAGCTCAAGGCAATGGAAAAATATTGCTAATGACGATGATGGAATTTCAGTTTTTGATGTTTATTTACATATAATATACTGCAGAAATTATATCATAATATAATATTTTTTGTGGTGGTAAGCCAACATTCTTCTCTATTGAGAAACGTGGGTTCAACCCCTCCTACTTGCATTTGTGACTTTTTCTATTTTCTTCATTTAATTAGGTAGTGACACGTGTCACCACCTGATTGGAGGATGAACATAAATTTATTTAATCAAATATAAATAATTAAATCCCTCCAATAAGGTAGTGACACGTGTCATTACCTAATTAAATAATTAATTTATTTTATTAAATTAAAATTATGACTAAATTGAAAGAATGTATAAGTAGTAAGGACCAAATGTGTAATTATACCCTTATTTTTTCAACTGACACGTCACCCTGCCGTTAACCTTTAACGGCTGGTGGTCAAATTGCACCCAATTTAATAATATGATGGTTTAATTGCTTCGAAAAAAAGTAAGGTGGTCAAATCGCGACTTTTACAATAGTATGGTGGTCATTTATGTAGTTTACCCTTATTTTAATTAGGTTGTGACATGTGTCACCACCTTATTGGGGGATTTTAATTATTTTATTTAACTTAATTAATTAATTTCCCCCCTCCAATCAGGTGGTGACACATGTCACCCTGATTGGAGTAGGAAAAATGAAAACCAAGGAATTGACCTTGGAAGAAATCAAACCTGGGACCTTGGAGAATAGCATGCAGGAGCTTGCCACTGAGCCAAGCATATAATTATGATATGTAATACTAATAATAATATATGTCTTATACAATTGGAGAAAGAAAAAAAACAATATACTCGCCCTTGGTAGGATTCAAACCTAGGAATCCTTAAGGGCTGTGGCATGGGTTTGCCACTAGGCCAAATAAGTATTTTTGATATGAAGTACTAACTATAATATATATCTTATTCTATTGTAATTTAGTTTGGAATATTATATATATAATAATATTAAAGTGCAGACTATGATGCTTGGTTTCCAGAACAAATTGGTCCTGTAAATACCTACTGGACGTACCTGGGTTGATTTGAACATGTTAGAGACATTTTTAAACTATGTTGTTGTAATTTGAAAGAAAGAATGAATGTAAGAAGATACCTTTGTTTCAAATTGTTGATAAAGGATTCTGGGTTTTGAGATTTGAATGCTCTTAGGAAAGACCACATGTTCTCGATCAATGGCCACCCCATGTCGCCTGGAGGGAGAGAATTCAGCTTCTTCTTCCACTGCTGCCGCAATCTGTTGAGATTTTCAAAAGAAAGAGCACAGAATGCTCCAACGAGTATTGCAAGAATCAACCATAACAAATCTGAATCCATTTCTTCAATTCTCTATGTATGGTTTCATTATGTGAGCTCAAATTTATATAGGATGTTAACATTACCCCAACTTGCCCCACTCCAACGTGACTCGTCCCAACCCGAATGTATTTTTTTCTTGAATTTTGAGTTTGGGGAGGACTGTGCAGGTTCTGGTAAAGCTTGAGTCAAGGTCCGGATAAGTTCGAGTTTAGGGAAAAAAATCAATTATAGTTAATATTTCATATAAAAAATCAAATTGTATAAGACATATATTATTATTAGTATTGCATATAACAATTATATGCTTGACTCAGTGGCAAGCTTGTGTGCGCTATTTCCCAAGGTCCAGGTTTGATTCCTTTCAAGGGCAGTTCCTTGGTTTTCATTTTTCCTACTCCAATAAGGTGGTGACACGTGTCACCACCTAATTAAAATAAATAAATTTTTATTAGATTAAAATTAGGATCAAGTTCATAGATTGTATAGATAAAGGGGACCAAATTTGTAATTATACCAATTATTTTAACAGCCTCGTCAACTTTTCCGTTTTTTTAACGGTAGGTGGCTATATTGGAACTAATTAAATAGTTATGTGGCATATTTAACACAATTGAAAATATAATGGTCAAATCGACACCAACCCCATAGTTCGGTGGTCATTAGTATAGTTTACCCTAAAATTTAAGTTAAAAATTAAAAAATTTTATTAGATAAAAAAAGATAGAGACGTAGATAAACATAGGCAAAAGGCATAAATAATAACCAAGCAACATATTATAGATAAACATTAAGTTCATAATAAAGGAAACATCAAAATAAAATCCAAATAGCAATAGTCAAAGCATAGGTTTTAGAATGAAAACTTAGTCCTAAAAACAAAATTCAAAGTACATAAATAGATATCCTAAATGACATGAATTGTATGCAAAAATAAGCTACTACGCTTCTCCATCGCCATCTTCATCATCTTCATCGTCCTCATCATGTGCATCATCACTCCTCCGAGATTGACGCCACTCGTCATGAAAAACGGTAAAAGATATGTTCATTGAGTTGTGACCGCCTTCAAGGGAAGTGAGACGCGTCTCCACATTCTTCACACGATCTTCAAGGCTTGTAAAACGTTTGTCTATGGCAGCAAACCCTGAATTTATCGCTTGATCTATGGAAGCAATTCTTGTGCGCAAGCCCGTGAATTGCTTGTTGAGAAAAGTCATGAGGGCATCTATAGAAGGTGGAGGAGGAGCTTGAGGAGCTTGATCGGCTTGAGGATTAGCAATTTCTTCTAGAATGGCATCGCTAGGGAGCTCGAAGAGACGAAGCCAACTACCATTGAAGTACATGAACTTTTCCCTTGAAAGAGATATTTCATCAATAGGATCGGTGAGGGGAGTCGAGTAGTCTTGAGAACAATCTATCTCTTTTTGGGTGAAGAAATAACTCAAGGTCGTTTCATAAGTGAATGAAGTGACAAAAGTAGTGTGGCGATGTTGCACGAGATAGACAATCTCCGCAAACATAATCCGAGCAAGGTTTGGTTGTTTTTTTTTTCACAGAAACACCAAATCCAAAAGTCGTCAACTTGGCGGATAGTTGAATATTTACCTCCCGAAAGCCTAAACCACCAAGAAACCATCAAGTGAAGGATTCGATCTTGAGCATTAAGAGTCGTCACGAAACCTCCCAAGATATGACCAAGATAATTCTCATCATCAAGACCCTTATCCTCTAACTTGAACACATCACAAAGGATAAGAAATAAAGTACTTTGAGCTTAGATTTTTGTAAGGATGTTTCTTTTTGATGCAATAGTTGTTGTTAGTCTTCAATTGGCTTCAATTTATACCTTTTCCATTAATTCTAGCCGTTTGGGTGGTTAGGGTATTGAATATAGCCATTGGGACCCTCTCTTTCCACCATAAATGCATTTTTGCAGCTTACTGTATCAGTACACGAGGACCCGTATCAATACCTGTCTCAAAACAGAAATAATCGTTGCACAATAACAAGAGGGGCGTATCGATATGCGAGTAAGCGTATCAGTATGGGACAGAGACCGTTTCGATACAGAAAACATCTGTTTCAATGCAATTAATTCCACAGAACTCACTGGAAGTTTTCGTATCGATACGGCAAAGGGCGTATCGGTACGGGACAACCATTAATTTAAATTTCAGTTACCTAACAACTGACACCAACAATCAAAAACATTAAAGGCTTTCGAATTTAAAATTCCATTAAATCCATATCAATACGAGTGACACCGTATCGGTACGATATTCAAACTCTTTCAGATTTACAAAGAGAGCGTGTCGATACAGATGCAATCTGTTTCGATACGTTGTTTCGATACGGTGAGGGGCGTATCGAAACGCGTTTCTATAGTAGCCAACTTTGTAAAAAAGGTATTGATACGGGTGAAAGCGTATCGATACGCCTGGACGTTTTTCAATAGTTTGATCTTGGAACACTTAGAAAATATTTGGAGTTTGAGTTTTTCAAATTAGATTAAAACCTTGTTGATTTAAAATCTTTTAAAGGACTTAAAAATGTATTTCAAGTTTTCAATTTAATCATTAACATACATTGTTATATCAAAATCAAACATTAGTTTTACAGAACCGGTCGACCGCCTAGAGTCCCATTTTCCTAACTTTTATTACTTAAAAAATTATTATAGAAAAGTTTTTAAAATTTGGTTATAATATTAGATAGAGGATTCCACGTTGGGCCATAAATAATAAGTAAACGAAATAATAATTTGGTAATAATATTAGATAGATGCCTTTTTTTGAATTTTTACTACTTAAATAGTTATAGTTTAATTTTTTTCTAATGGTTATTATTAGTGGTCTAATTTTTTCAATATTTGTTATTTGAGGCCCAAAAATTTTCAATTATTGTTATTAGAGGCTCGGTTTTCCCCAATATTTATTATTATAGGTCTACTCTTCAAATTCTTTTTTTCATTATTTGTTATTATGGGTCCAATTTTTTAATTTTTTTTATTTGATGCCCAATTTTTCTTGATATTTGTTATTAAGGACATACTCTTAAAATTCATTTTTTGAATACTTATATTTGGGGTTCAATTTTTCCAATACTTGTTATTAGAAGCTCAAATTTCCAGTGTTTTGTTATTATGGGCTACTCTTAATTTTTTTCCTTTCAATATTTATTATCTGGGGTCCAATTTTTTTCAATACATGTTATTTGTTGCCCAATTTTTCCTGATATTTGTTCTTAGGGACCTACTCATAAAATTCATTTTTTTTCAATACTTGTTATTTGGGCTCCAATTTTTTTCAATATTTGTTATTTAGGGTCTAATTTTTTTCAATGCTTGTTGTTAGAGGCTCATTTTTTTCCAAACATTTGTTATTAGGGGCATACTCTTAAAATTAAAAAATTTTAATATTTGTTTTTAGGGGCCTACTCTTGAAATTTATTTTTAAAATATGTGTTATTAGGGGTCTACTCTTAAAATTCATTTTTTAAAAACTTATTTCAAGGTCCTAATTTTTCAGTTTGTCTCGGGCCTCCAAAAATCTCAGGACCGACCCTAAAAGGAACGTACATAAGAAATTGTGTCAATTGAATTTAGTTTGGTTAATATACCATTGGTATAATAATATATAGGAGGACATGAGTACTAATATACATAAACATTTAATATCCTATGATTTATAGATTGAAAAGGACATGAATAGAAAGGAACACACGTAAGAAATTGTGTCGATTAAGTTTAGTTCGGTCAGTATGCCGTCGTTGGTATGATAATATATAAAAGGATATGAGTACAAATATACATAAACGTTTAATATCCTCTGATTTATAGATTGAGAAAACTCGAATAGTATAGTAATACTATTAAACTGCATGTTCTAGAAATCATTCCATTGCTTTCTATTCAAAATCCAATTTAAAGCGCCGAAAATTAGGTAAATTAAGTCTTAACTGTTAAATTTTACATCATGTGAAATAGGTTTTGGCGAGATTATGTAATGTGATGGTGAAGTTAACACCATACATGAGAATACCTATTTGGATTCAAATACATTTGTATCGATGAAATGAAATGGAAATGACTATTAAAAATGTTAAACTAAATATTGTATATAATCCATTATATAATAGATGATTTAAATGATTAGTAGCCTTGTTTCTCCTAATATTAAAATTTCAATGTCACATTAACTATTAAAACAACTTGATTTATGTTAATGGACTAGCTCTAGTGGACACTTTAAGGGGGAAACAACTTGATTTATCTTGATCAAAAATAACATCTCGAAAAACATATTTTCAAATTCTCTAAAGTTTTCATCATTTGTAGGGATGACAAAATTATCCGAACCCAATCCAACTCGATGCATCCACCACGTCTCGTCCAAAACTTTTCTTCTTAAATTTCAGGTTAGAATGAGTCCGGGCAAGTTTTGGAAAGAATTGAGTCAGGTTGGGTTGAGGTCGGGTTTAGGATAGAAATTCTCCGCCCAACCGACCTGATATATATTTAAATAATTTTATCTTATTTCGGGGCGAGTTGAATATAGTTAGATTTTTTGTTAAAATTTTGATGTCGAATTATGCTTTTATTATGTCGGATTGAATATAAAATATATTAAACTTGAAACGAGACAAAATATATTAAACTTGAAACGAGACGGGGTTAGATTAAAACTTTTAAATTTTGGGCGAAGGTTGAGGCGGTCAAAAACCCGCCCCGTTACAATCCCTAATTATTTTTCATTTGGTTTGGTAATTTCGAATATGCAAAACCATTGTTGCATTAACAATTATGACTTGCTTCTCAATTCAACACCTTGTAACGTAGTTGAGCAAAACCAATGTTGCATTAACATTCATTACAGTGGTGACTTTTTTAAAGCGTCACGACAAACTTACTCTTCTGTGACATTTATAAGTGTCGCAACGATTTTTTTTGGCATAGTAACACATTCTTTTCTTTTTGGCCAAATCAATACTAGAAATTAGACAACAAACATTTTTATATGACATATTCTGATTTTATCAACTTACTAATGTTTAAGAAACTTACTAGAGCAATATTATTGACAAGTCAATCTATTGTAAAAATAAATTACACAAGTGGATAATTAAAATAATAAAGTGTTAACCAACAATCAGTTGATGTAATAGAAGGAGACATTAGGTTACTTAAGTAAGGTCATAAATTTGAATTCTAAGGTTATGAATGGAAAAATTAGGTTGAGAGGATTATCTCTTTATTAGGCCTCTACAAAATTGGATAGTGATGGTTTAACAAAAAATAATAGTAATAATAAAGTGTTGTATAATAAACTAAGAAGAAAATTGCTCGTGGGAAAACTAGTACTCTCAACCAAAGAGGAAGATGAGAACTTGAAAATCTTCAAATACTCATTAAATACTATAGAGTTTAGCAAAGACACTCAACGCATTTTACCTTGCATCACTGTTAACAATTTAGTTTTTCATTTTTATCAATTTTTTAAAAAGTATCATTTTTGGAAAAATTATGTGTTATAGTATTTTTCATATTATTATATTTTTCATGTCTATATATTGTCGCGGGGTCAGAGTCTTGGTGCAGGGACATCTTCCCGTGCGGCACCTCAGGGCTCCCACACGCCCGAGGCTCAGCCTATATCATCTCCGATGCTTACTAGTTTCGCCCTTCCATGGGCTCATCAGGGAAGCGGGGATAACTCCCGACTAGTGTGGTGCCTAACCAGCACGCCCATTCGAGGACTGGACGGCTGTACGGCACGTACTACACCCTTATTGCTATCCCGCATCCCACATTAAGCACAACCAGAAAGCATCTCGTGTGGTCCCGCTTGTCACGACGAACGGACTGTTACAATCTCCCCCACTCAATTCATGCACGCCCTCGTGCATGGGGAGAAAACTCTTTCCCTCTTCTCTTTTAATTAGCCCGGATCTCGTGTGCAATTCTCTGCCTCCTCGCCCTCTTCACTGAGGCTCCGACACATGCGACTACGAGTGCTCGACGTACTTTCGCTGCGGCTTCATGCCTACCCGTCCTCGTCTCAATCTCTTTCTAGAGGACCCACTCGCGAAAACCCCCTCATTAGGGTGCGAGGCACATGCTCGTCCACTTGACTCGCTACGCAGCACAAGGAGCGCTTGGTAAACTCACAGCTAGCACACAGTTTGGCTCTGATACCACTTGTCAAGGGGTCAGAGTCTTGGCGCAAGGACATCTTCCCGTGCGGCACCTCAGGGCTCTCACACGCCCGAGGCTCAGCCTAGTTCATCTCCGATGCTTACTGGTTTCGCCCTCCCATGGGCTCATTAGGAAAGCGGGGACAGCTCCCGACCAGTGTGGTGCCTAACCAGCACGCCCATCCAAGGATTGGACGGCTGTACGGGACGTACTACACCCTTATTGCTATCCCGCATCCCGCATTAAGCAGAACCAAAAAACATCTCGTGCGGTCCCGCCTGTCACGACGAATGGACCGTTACAATCTCCCCCACTCAATTCATGCACGCCCTCGTGCATGGGAAGAAAACTCTTTCTCTCTTCTCATTTAATTAGATCGGATCTCGTGTGCAATTCCCTACCTGCTTGCCCTCTTCACTGAGGCTCCGACACATGCGGCTACGAGTGCTCGGTGAACTTTCGCTGCAGCTTCCTGCCTACCCGTCCTCGTCTCAATCTCTTTCTAGAGGACCCACTCGCGACACCCCCTCATTAGGGTGCGAGGCATATGCTCGTCCACTTGACTCGCTACGCAGCACAAAGAGCGCTTGGTAAACTCACAACTAGCACACAGTCTGGCTCTGATACCACTTGTCACGAGGTAAGAGTCTTGGCGCAGGGACATCTCCCCGTGCGGCACCTCAGGGCTCCCACACGCCCGAGGCTCAGCCTATTTCATCTACGATGCTTACTAGTTTCGCCCTCCCATGGGCTCATCAGGGAAGCGGGGACAGCTCCCGACTAGTGTGGTGCCTAACCAGCACGCTCATCCGATGACTGGACGGCTATACGACACGTACTACACTCTTAATTCTATCCCGCATCCCACATTAAGCAGAACCAAAAAACATCTCGTGTAATCCCGCCTGTCACGACGAACGGACTGTTAAAATATCGACTAAACCCATGTCAGTATGTTGGAATTATTGGACTTTGGCGTCTAACAAATAGATAGCTACAAAAACCAATCAGTGTTGGTTGTAATGGCAATACACATTACATTCTCAATGAGAGAACTTACGTTCGAATCTTGAAGACCACATTGTTAAGAGAGAGTCACGAATCTCAAACATAGACCATAAAATAGACATGAAATATAAAAAAAAAGTAAATAGCTAGAAATGAGCAGGGAGGCAATTAATTAAAAAGCAAAACTTTGGACCCAAACCAATGAATCATAGTTTTACAAACTATGTCCAAAGCATCTTTTTGGGGAGCAAGATGAACGAGCTAAGAACAATGAGCTGCACCGAAAAAACATTCATTAGATGGTGACAGTTCATGTGATGTGTTTGTGACATACATGTGAGCTAGCCATTAGTTTCTAAAATTATTGATAAATAATAAAATAATCAATCAAACGTTAACATATATTTGATAAACGTATCACATTAACGACATAATTAATATATAATTTTATCTTTAAACTATAACTAAATTTTTTTAAAGAGTATATTTGCACCCCAACATCTCTTGATCTATCCCTACGAACGTGTTTACCATATAATTTTAAAAATCTATAAAGTTCGAAGGGGTGAAAAAGAATTGTTGACGGTGGTATGATAGTTGAGTGGTGAGGGTTTTTAGTGATGGATTATTTGAGGAAGACAAGGTTTTTAGAATTTTCGAGTTAAAAATTTCATTAAAGACAAAATTGATGTTTTAATTACAGTTTAAATGTCAAAATTAAATATTAATCATTGTTGTTAATGCGATACATCATCAATCAAATAAAATTTAACCTTAACGTGACCGTTTGCTATTCATAAATAACATTAGTGATCAAGTCATAAATTTTAAAATTTTAGAAACCAAAATAAAAGCTTATCTAAAGTTTAGTGGCCAAGAGGTATGGTTTACTCTTGTTTTATTGTTTTCGGTCTTTGTAACGCAATTACAATTGGACCGTTGGGCTTTTCTAAGCCAGGGCTTGGGTCAGTTAACGGAAAATAAATGAGTTTGTTTACTTTTTTTCTGAATTCATATTTATTTAATACATGATTGTCAAAAAATATATTTATTTATACATATTGGATTTTGTATGCTTAACTTTGTTATTGTTGACGTGTCACCTCTAGTTTTTATCAATGTATATCACGTCTTAAAAGTAAATCTATGAACTTAACTTCAAACTATTTCTTAGATATGCGATATTAATTAATTGATTGAAGGTGATGTGTAAAAAAATTTAATAGAGTTAAATCATTAGATTAATGTATGTGACAATATCCATTTCATATATTAAGTAGGTCAGAAAAAAAATGTATATTATAATTTCTAAGTTCATGTACCAATTAGATACGTAAAACTTAACTTAGAGATTATATGAGCATGGGCAAAATGTACATTAACTATGTTCAATTATATAGAGTCTAAATTAGAACCAAACGAGCGACGACAATTCTACGAAGATGATATTTATTTTAAAAGATATGAATTCGAACATATATAAGTACAAAATATATGTTGTCAGAAATTAAGAAAAAATATATAAACAGATTATAATCGCATTATTATTTTAAATATATATATAGAAACTAAAATGAGTGTGTTTGGGTTCCCACTTCCAAACAAGACCAGAAGCTTGAATAATATTTACATAGCTCAAGTGCTCAACGATATCAACCCATGGGCCCGGCCGTGGTTGGATATATTTTATATTGAGCCACCACAGTCCACAAACCACGTATTAGTATTTTAAATAATATTAAAATATTCTTTTCTATAATTTTATAGAGTATATTATATATTTTAATTAAGTATTTACACTTATGTGGATTCTAAATCCGAATATATTTCAGTTATTGACATATTCGTTTGTGTTTTGTAATAGTTAATTTTAATCATAGCTATACATACATATTGATTATAAATATAACTCTATTTATGTAAAATTGTATTAATAAACTAATTTTATTTGTATTGGTGTATATTGATTGTTCATTGCAATTTAACGTTAAAGTAAGTTAATTTTTATATAATAATTCGGATTAACTCGAATTAGGGAAAATATATTTATTCTAAGTTCTAACCCAATACAAATCAAACCTTAAGTCGGTCAAACCGATTTTAGTCTTAGAAAACCGAATCGACGAACTCTTTTTTTTTTTTATGAAAACTAACCTAATTGAATCGGTATAACTTCAGTGGATTATTTCGGTTAATTGAATTATGTGTTTGATTGAAAAAAAATCTTAATCTAATAATATTTTTGTTTAACAACCGGTATCTAACCCTTTGACTAATTAATTTGGATCGAGTACTGCAGAAGCTTGTTGTAAAGACGACCCTTCCAATTTAATTTGTTTCATTCACAATACTAGAAATCTAATAACTTTTTAGAGTTCCACAAGTACACTTATGAGTTATGATCTCAATTATAGTAATTTGATTTCTCTAAACCATTGGATATTTTGGTCAAGAATCCGTATAAATTCCGTCCGTATACGTATAAAACTGTTATATCTTTCTTTAAAAAAAACAGTTGTATTTAATGAAAATAACGTGTCGGGAATTGACAAAATTGACAAATTGATAGGGATTAATTATCCAGATTTTGGAATAGGGTTTGGGAACATGCAAGTTGCTGGGTTGCACCCGACACAGATACCTAAATGGTCTATGTCAATGGTTACGTAGTAAAGTAGGAAAGGTTAACGCTCTCTATTTGTTGTCTTAGTCACACTTTAATCATGTGTCACACCTCACCTCTCTAATATCCTCTTCATTCGTAAAAGAGATAGGTAGAAGCGATTCTCAAGATACATAGGTTAGTATTAAAACATCCAAAAACAACCCAACAAAAAATGGTAGATTAAAAAGAAAATATAAGCATTGTACCGATTAGATCAGACACTTCATTTTTGCACCAAAATTTTTTTTTGCGATTTTTTATAAAAAGGGTCACTAGGGAGTTGTCAAAACAGGAACTAGATAAAATTTTAAAAATCAGCATCCATCTTTCAGGTATATTCCCAAAGACGACATCTGTTGTACAATTCTAATTACATCTGGCAGCAACTCAAATGAGACCAAACCATCCATGTCCACCGACAAATACAAATAGAAAATAAAGATGTAAGGATCACCAAACGAACAAACGCTTGCAAAAGTAGGTATAAAACATGCCATAAGACAGAGACGTAACATAAAGGCAGAGAAAACGTGTCACGTATACAAAGGGAAGCACAATAAGATACGCGAAGAAAAAGAAAACAAAACAAATATAAATTCAAATATAAAAAAAACGAAAGAAAGTATGAATTACCAATGGTCAACGAGACATCAACCAACATCAAGGTTGATGCCGCCGCCGATTAAACAAAAATAATAAACAACTAGGAAGAGAGTAAAGCAAAGAAGCAAGTAGGATATTTTACTTTTACCTTTTGTTCATATTTATAAATAAATTAAATTTGATACACTTGCTATGGAAAATTTTTATTCTACGTGCAATGTCAAATGCTTCAACATCTCCTAAATCTTAAACATTAAACTATAAACTTTAAACTCTAACTATCACAGACCATCTATTCAAATCTTTTCTATATAATATTCTTTCAATAATGACACATGTGTTTGATTGTTTAGATGATTACCCTTTTGGAAAATTTGGTTTGATCTCATAAAATTCTCTCATGTGTTGCTTCAAGCCGCCATTAATTTGACAATTCATGCTTTAAACTCAAGAAAATGTGCTGATGTTGAACAATAGAATTTCTGCCATGAAGTAATACAGCTTAGGTCAACTTTGAAATCTTTATAGACGTTGGTTGCTTTTGAAATTTGTCTACCCTTGCTTAACTTGTTTCTAGAAAATTCAATGTTTCTTTTTATTAATTCCATCATTTACTTGTTTTCATGTATCACATCTATTGATGTATAAAAATGGTCATTTTGGTCATTGGTTTTTTGAAAGTTAGTATATAATTGTAACAGTTCGATAGAATTTAATGATTATGTTGTAAATTTTAAAAGGCATGTGGCCAGAACGATCATTTTTCATAGTTTTGTGACTGCTTATATATTTTACCCTAAAATATATATTAGTGCATATTTATTTATTTAGAAGAAAAGAGCTTTACATCTCGAATTCATGGTGCTTTAGGGGATTCCGATGAATAGAATAAGTTCTTTCTTTTTCCGTTAAAACTACAGTGAAGAGTAACATTTATTTAAAGAGTAATGGCTAATTATGGGTCAAATTATGATACTAATCCTTGTACGATGCATAATTTGATAATTAAATTTTTATATTCTAATTCGGTAAATTTTAATCCTTGTACTTTTTAAGATTTTAAATTTCGGTCTTGACTCAAACTATAGCCATTAAATGCCTTAAATCAAATTGTCCTATTAGTTCATGTTGTATGTGTAAATTGTAGATTCAGTTACAGTTATCAAATCTCAACATTTTCTAATCCTGTAATTTAGTCATATTCTTATGTACCTTTTGAGTTAGATTTGAAATTTTAAATTTTGAAAAGTATATATATTAAAACGGTCAAATTAGAATATGAGAATTAAATCCGTAGCTTATGAATAATACAGGGACTAATAATGCAATTTGTCCACAAGAAAAGGAGAAGGGACATGATGCATAAAATGATTGAAATTAAGGTTTTCAAGCACCAAAGCTAACACAACATTTGTTATTTTAAATGGTTTGCTTGAAACCCATTGTCACTTCTTATCCCATATAATAACTACACAAAAGACATCTAGGAATTTTGTTCAAGATTGTACGACTTTAAGGCAACTTTAGTGTCTTAATCACTAATTTAGGGTTTGGTGGAGTCTAATTAAGGCCTTTAAAGATTAATTAAAGAAAGAAAAAATGTTTTTTTTTCACCCTTGCTTTGCAAGGATTGATGCTCTACACATCTTTTTAGTTATATCCTCCATTTCAAAGTAATTTAAGATTTATGGATTGGATGCTTAACTTCAAAATAACTTGTTTATGAAGTAAAAAGAAAAAGAAATGTTTACACATGTTTCATAATTTAAAAATAAGTTAAAAGTATACAAGTAGTCACTAAACTATGTTGAAATAATCTTTTTGACTATTGAATTTTTCAAAGTTATAAAATTATCATTAAACTTTTGATTCAGTTACATGTTTGTCATTAATTTTTTCAAATGTTATAATATAATTATTCAAACTTATCGAATTGTTACAAAATGGTACTTAAGTGTATAAAAAATTATCAGTGGTAGGGATCATTCTATTTTCGAATCAAAAGTTTAATGAATATTTTATAACTTAAGAAATTTCAATGGACAAAAATCATTTTAGGATAGTTTAATGGCCATAAAAACAATATATCTCTTCCAAGTATAGATTTTAAATTCCCCATCCCTAAAAAAAGCAAGAAAAGAAACCCCATGTGAACTAAAATGCAAGTTCTTTAAGGCTCTCTTCTTTCTTTAAGGTGTGAGCAAATATGAATGTTAGGTTCACGTGTAATTACCGATCAACACATGTTTAAAGTAAGAAGTTTGATGTTTTTTCAGTTAAATATTGAGTTAAAGTTTTATTGATGAAAAAAGTATTTTAAAAACGGTCTTTTGTCTATAATTTGAACTTAACTCGAGTTCATATATAATCGAAATTTATATAATTATAGATATCAAAGAAATATAAAACTAACAATCAGTTAGTCTAGTGGGATGAGACGTTAGGTCTCTTAAACAAGATTAGAGGTTTAAATTCTGACATTGTGAATGGAGAAAATTAAGTTTAAAGAGCCGCGTTTATATTAGACCTCTATAAAATCTAATCTAAATTAATCGACCAATAAATCAAATATGGATGTTTAAAACAAATATTGATAGACATTTAAACAAGGCGAGGCAATAAGGGAAAGGGACGTTTAATCTTATAGAAATTGATTAGAGAGTAGAAAGACATATTGGAGTGAACAACATATTTTACTCAAAAATACAATAATTGCAGCCTTTGACGTTTCTCTCTTTCTCCTCTTCAACACCCACACGCAATCCCCTTTGACTCTTATGCCCCTCCAATGCATACTATGCTGTGGATTCTCATTTAATTTCTTTTGGTTTATTTTTAAATTCCATCCCTCTACTTTGCAAAAAAAATTAAAAAGTGGTCCTTTCATCTTAATCAGTTAGAAATTGATTCTAATGCTTTACGAAAATTGACAAGTTAATCTAATTGTTAGTAACCATACGAACTTATGTTATTGATGTAGTACTGCTTTGTTGCATATAAAATGAAGAATTATTGATTTTTTTTATAATTCCTTGCATATAAATTATTAAACTGTTGGTTTTGTTATCTATTATATAAAAATTTATCGATTTTTTTCTTAATTTCGAGTTTATTTTCCTTTCCACTTGAGTACCCCACAAAACACAAATTGATAAATTGAGGAAAAGGACTTTCTCTTCCCCTACGGAATGGGGCTTCTCTTTGTTTGTAAATGTTATAGGCTCCGGTTTAACTAAATCTCAACTGTCCCACGTTATCCCCATCGTCTTTTCCCTCAACTACCCTTGCTTTTTCCTCATTACTTCAATGCTGCCATTAGAATTCAGGAAAGAAAATCGAGAGGAAATACATAAAAGCAGCAGCAAAAGTTGGGGGAGGAAGAAAGTAAGCAAACAACTCTGCGAGGGTATGTTTGTAATTGCTGGAGATTCCCATAAGCATTATTGAGAGGAGAAGAGATGTCTTTTTTTTTTTTTTCTCTCTGTAATTCCACATCTTATCCAAAATAGCGAGACAAGAAGGAAAGATTTAGGAGATCTGGAAAATGGGTCATTTCATCAATCACTTGAAGGTGAAGGGTGCCCACTCTTCTCGGTTACCTTGTCTCTAACGTTGATGCGCTTCGTTTTGAAGGTGCAAAATAAGTGTTCAAATTATATTTATTTTTTGTAATAAGTGCTTAAAGTATTTTTTTAATTGAAATGAACGCTTAAAGTTTTTATTTTTGGTTGAAATATATGTCTAAAGTATTTTTTTGGCTGAAATTGGTGTCTAAAGTTTCATTTTTTGTTGAAATAGGTACCAAAGTAGGTGCCTCAGTTGACTTTAAAACAAGCTAAAAATAAAACTTTAGACACCTATTTTAGCAAAAAAAATACTTTAGTCACCTATTGCAAAGAAAAGACATAATTTAAGCACTTATTTTGTAGTTGAACCTTCTTGATAAAGTTTCTTTCAGATTTATTATGGTTTAAACCCCGATATATCTTATTAAAACTTTGTAATGCTTTATCTTATGGGCGGAGCAAGAAATCAGCTTTGGGATTCATTAAAGAGCAAGTTCAGAATAGACTTAGGGGTTGGAAAGCTAAATTCTTGAACATGGCTGGTAAGGAAGTTCTTATTAAGGCAGTCGCTCAGGCAATTCCCACTTATGTCATGCAATGCTTCCTTCTCCCAGTCACATTTTGCGATGAACTATGCTCGATTGTGGCAAACTTTTAATGGAACAATGGCGCAGACAAGGATAGAAGTATTCATTGGATCAACTGGAAGGATCTTTGCCGCCCAAAAGACCACGGAGGTTTGGGTTTTCGAAACCTCAGAACTTTCAACAAAGTTCTGATTGCAAAAGTTTCCTGGAAGGTGATAAAGGATCCGGATTCCCTTCTTGCCTAAACCCTTCGGGGAATCTACTACCCTAATGGAAACATCTTCGACGCACCCAAGTGTGCTAATCCTTCATGGGCCTGGACAAGTATTAGGTAAGGAGTGAAGATAATCAGAGAGGGAGGCCTTTGGAGAGTTGGTAATGGTAGATTCATTTCAACCTAGAAAGATAACTGGGTCCCAAAGCTTTCTAAGTTCCGGGTATCCTCTCAGTCACCTTCTAACTCCTTATCTCCATCGATCAACTGTCTCATTAACTCAGATCAAAGATCGTGGAATGAAGCCAAGGTCAATGAGTTATTTGATCCAGTTGAGGCCAATGCTATTTTATCCATACCAATCGGAGGGCCTCAGGTGAAAGACTCTTTTATCTGGACTGGCACGAGGAATGGGGAATACTCGACAAAGTCAGGATACAGATTCATTGAGAAAATCTCTGAGAACCAATCCATTCCATCCTCTAGCGATGACCCAAGAATGAGTCAGGAGTTCTGGAAATCAATTTGGAGTCTAGGGGTTCCAGCCAAAGTTAGGTCTTTTCTGTGGAAGCTGTGCCATAACATAGTCCCAACCAAGGTCATTTTGGCGTCTCGATTTCACGATAAATTCTTTGACTCTGATTGTTGCCCACGCTATGGGGAAGAAGGGGAGACGATCGAACATCTCCTGTTCTTATATCCGTTCGCACAGGCAGTATGGAAGGCATCTGGTTTTAATTATTCTCCGTCCCCTTTGGGTTTCCCTGGATTTCCGAAATGGTGGAACAAAGTTGACGAATTCCGGAAGCTAGGAAACTTTGAAGATGGTTGCGCTCTCATTTCCTTTCTTCTTTGGGCTTTGTGAAAATCAAGAAATGTCTCAGTTTTTTGAAGGAAAGCAAGACGTGCCCTGGGACGTCTGGCTTCGGGCAGAACGAGCTTTTATGGAGTATCGACAGTCCAACTTCTCGAGTCATCCGGAAAAGCCAAGCAGCTCCAAGGAGCCGAGGCAGTGGACACCACCACCTCCTCATTCAGTTAAAATAAACTATGATGCAGCGTATGACGCTCATTCGGGGAAAGGCTCAGTAGCGGCTGTTGCTCGGGACTCATCCGATTCCTTTATTTAAGGAATATCTGAACCTGTTGTTGCTCTGTCTGCTGTTGTGGCAGAAGTTTTGGCCATCCGACTGAGACTGTCTTTGGCCCTAAAAAATGGCTACAGAAATATCATCATTGAAGCCGACTGCAAAGCTGCTATCAATAGTCTTAACGGGGGATTCCCGTCCGATTGGACTTTATCGGATGTTGAGGAGGATATTAAATCTATTGCTGAATTTTTTTTCCTCGTGTTTATTTTCTTTTGTTCCTAGAAGTTGTAATCAGGCTGCCGACTGGTTAGCCAAATTCGCAAAGAATCTTCAGGGACAAATGCTGTGGGGACCTGATTCCCCCAATCTCAATCCTTGTATTTTTGGTTTCTAAGAAATAAAGTTATCCTTTTGATCAAAAAAAAAATTATGATGATCAAATACGTACTTGTTGTCTATTGAAAGTTATTCTAAGTTAAGTTCATTAGTGTTTTATAATAATTATTTTTGATATATTAATTAATATATGATTCATTAGACAATTAATTCAAATTCGATAGTACAAAAGTTTATTATAGGGATAATTTTCTATCATGATTTCTTCATTTACAACGACATAATCTATTAAAAAAGTTCGAAAATCAATTTTTTTTAAAAGCTAAGATAAGATATCCTCAATGACAATGAACCAAACTCATGCATATAATAGAAGTTAATAGGGTGAAGATATTTGTTATGGGGGCAAGACGGCTTATTTATACTAATAATTCTATGGATGTCGTTGCGGTTGCCTTATAAAACAATTTGAAGCCTCCACTTTGCTTCATTGTTCCATTTTCATGCTATTCATTATCGTTGACTTGATAAGCTACCAAATTCCTTTTATACCATGTTTTATTAATTACTAGTTGGTTTAGTGAAATAAGTTGTTAGGTCCTTAAACAATGTTAGAAGTTCAGATCATGTCGACAGGTGCGAATCTTGGCAATTTAGATTTAGGGAATTTATTTAAAATTTTTAAAAATATTAGATATATAAATTAAATATTTTAAAAAATAGACTTAATTAAAAATATTCATTTTTTGAAATATAATAATAATTTTTAAAATTTTGAAGGGGATAAATTAAAACTTTTAAAATTTTCAAATGATTGAAAGTTAATTAGTCATTTTTTTGGGAGGAGACCAAGGCCCTCGCGTGTTCTCATAAGGGCGTAAAAATCCTCTACCCTTTACTTATGCCTTCATTTATGCCTCATGTTAAAAAAATATTTAAAAATTAAATTATGAACTTTAACCCTAAATTTCAAATCCTAAACCCTACACCCTACACCCTACAAAATACACCCACCCTAAATTCCTAATATCCTAACCCTAAACTCTAAACCCCTAATTTTATTGCGAAGGCATAGTTAGGAGACAGACGATTTTCACCTCTCATAAAAGTATGCCCGCACATGTCATTATGAACATAACAAACTGGGTCAGAAGGATTGTATCCATAATTGGTATATGTAATAATCGATCTGAATTAATCGACCAATAAATCAAATACTGTGACTATAAAAAATCATATTATTACAATTAAATGTAATGGAATTGTATTTAATCTTAATTAATTTATGTAGGGGTGAGCGTTCGATCGAGTCGAGTCAAGTCAAAAAAAATTCAAGTTATTCGAGTTGACGTGTCATATTTTACAACTCAAGCTTTATTTGAAATTTTTCAGGTCGAGTTTTTGAGTTTATATACAAATTTAATTGTAATTATTTATCATGTTACAGTATAATTTTATTCCATTTTAAACGAGTTTCTCTAATCATATAAAATATGCATATATATTTCTTCATATATTTTCATGTGTGACATATATTTCTTCATATTTTTGTATATTGGTATATATATAAGGAAAAATTGAGGGACTCGACTTGAACTTAAAAACCAATCCACTAATTACTAAAAATTTTGAGTTATTCGAATTTCCATTTTCCAACTTAAACATTATTTGAAATTTTTTCGAGTCGAATCGAGTCAAGACATGTCGAGTTTTTTTGCCTCGAGTGGAGTCGAAAATTTTAATTTTTTCGAGTCGAATTTTGCTCACCCCTAAATTTATGAAAACATTTTTCTCAAATTGTATACATTAAATGAAATTTAAATCCAAAATGTCAAATTTATATTTCCAAGCATAAAAGAATTTAATTTATTCATCTTTAGAAATTCAAAGTGAATTTAAGCTTTTTTACTTGTATTAAAATTTAAAACATTGATTAAATTAATATCCATTAATTGACTAAATAATTTAATATATTTATAATATTTTATTTTATATAAATTTAAATCCTAATATTAATTTTAAAAATTTAATTATCTCTTTACATAATAAAAAATAGTGATTAAATTGGACACCAAAATATCATTAGAAATCAACGGCTAACGATATGTTGTCTCCCCCAAAGGGATTGGTTTGCCTTTGCCTATATTAAACCGTTTTGTTGTGACTTGTGAGGGGTAATTGCGTACTTTCACTATAAAGTCCCTTTGCTTTACTTGGTGAACTCCAGCAGTAACCATACGGTAAAAAGCAAACATGTTTATTACAGTCTGCAGAGACATGTTAGTGTCAAGATTGTAATTAAAAAGAATCCATGTTTACTCCACAGTGGTAAATGATGATATTGTTTTTTAAGTGACCTGTGTTTGAACAATGTAATTGTTCAGTGTGTATGCTGTCAAAAGGCTAGGAGTAATTAACAAATATTGCCATGTAATTATGACATAATATATAAAAATATAATTAAAAGCAAATATCTTGATACTTGAGTAATTTACACAAAATTTATTAATTTTAAGGTTCCAAAGTTTAGTTTGAGTTTATGGATTTATGTTGTAGTGATTATAATTTAAAATTTAGGGTTGAAATTTATAATTTGACTAGAATTTAAGATTTAAGATTAGCGATTTAGATTTTAAATTTCAAATATGAATGGTTGTGTAATTTTTTTACCCTTTAGAAGAAAGTCATGATTGAGACCTATTGTTTGGTTCAATACTTTGGAACATCTGGCTTTCTCATAATGCAGTGGTATTTGACTCCCCTTTGAAAGGTAATGAAATGTTACCGACTCAATTTTCAAGATCGAGTCTCCCGCACCCATAGGTGCTAAGTTCCGCGCACCATCCGCACAACCCGACCGAGGGACTCAACGTGCTTCCATTTCCACGCACCAAGGGGCCATGCACAACGCCCTTGGTGGTGTCCGTGCCCAAGAGATCCGTCCTGGGCCTACTTCTCCGCACCATGGGGCCCTTTCTAGCACCCCATGTGCTACCCGCATGCCTTGCACCCGAGGGGGGACAATACACGCACCCGAGGGGCCTTTGCTACGCACCCTCTATGCCGGCCAAGGCATAGAGCCCGAACCCGCCCCCGATGTGCGCACCATGAAGACCAAGTCCGCACACGAGGGGGCTTTACCATCCGACCATCATGGCGCCCAAGCCATGAAGCCCAAGTCCGCACCCGACGTGCACACTAAGGGGGCCAAGTCCGCATCCGAGAGGGCCCTTCCTTGCATCCATGCCGCCCAAGTCATGGAGCTAAAGCCCGCACCCGACGTGCACACCTTTGAGGCCGAGTCCGCACCCAATGTGCATGCCAAGAGGCCTAGGGGCTGTCCTTTCTCATTGCCCACACCCCTAGGGCCCAATTCAGCACCTTACTTGCCAAAGAGGAGGTTTTGGAGCCAATATCCGGGCCACACCAAGCCCAATCCGCCCAAGCATCCAAGACCAAAGCCAAGGAGTCATCTTTGGACCAACGCACATGGAAAGGTATCTTCCATGGAGCCTATTCGAGGGAAGTTTCCATCCTTGAAGCCACATTCGAGGAAACAAGCCAATGCACCAAGACAATGATGTCATTGGGCTCTTATCTTAGGCAACCATGTAATATAGTGATTTAGTTGCCATGTATAGTTGATTAGCTTTCCTTTGATAGTTGATTCTCTTTGTAAGACTCATCCATAGCCATTGGATCGAGTCAATCCTAGCCATTAGATCTAGGGGGCCAAGGCTATAAATAAGAGCCTTGCCCAACCATTGTAATCACTCCACTCCACTTCACTTTCACCATCTTTCTCATTTCCTTTCTTTCTTAATACAAGAGGGCTCGAGTACTCTTTTTTCCCCATCTAGGCTTAGGGGGAGTTTTTAACGAGGCTCGTTGCTTTTATAAATCCCTTGCCTCTTTATCTTTGCCTTGTTTGCCATCACCCAAATACCTTTTCCAAAGCTTCCGCACAACTCCGTCTAAGCACAATCGCTTAGCTTTTCAAAGGCTTACTTAGTCCCCGACCTAAGATCGTCGACTAAGGCCGCACAGGTTAGCGAGTCAAAGCCTAGCCCCGTGACAAGTGGTATCAGAGCTAGTTACGCTCCGTTCGAGACAAGATGGCGCGAGGAAGAAGAAGGGACGTTGCGACAAAGATGGACGTGGAGTCAAATAAGTCACCCAAGTTCTCGTTTGAAAGCGAGGTAAGTAAATCACATTTGAGTTGTATTTTTACTGACACATGGTTTTGTTCTCTTTGTAGAATCAATCATGTTACCAAAGTTTGCCCAAAGAGCAAACCTTCAAGATGCTGGAGGTGTGAAAATTCACACTTGTCTTTCCAATGCCCGCACGAGTTCAAGCAGTCCGAGTTACGGGACGAGTCCGATGAGATCGAGGCTTTGAAGCTTGACGAAAGGTGCAATGTGCTACCATTTGATATGGTAGAGGCGATCGAGGAGCGAAGCTTGCCCGACAAGACCGAGGCCGTAAAGCTAGCTTCCTTGCGCAGTGAATCACCTAGTTTGGTGATTGTTGGGGCGTCAAAGTTCGATAGCGCAACTTTGGTTAAGGAAAGGTTGCAAAAGCGCAACAAGTCCACTTATTACGTGGAGTATTCCAGCGACGACGACAATGATGATTCATCTTGTGATTCTTGGGAAGTCGAGAGCGACTTTGAAGGAAAGAAACCTATGTTTGCAAACATAGTGTTTACTGATTTTCCAGTTAGTGTACCAGTGGATCCGAGTGCACATTCGTTGCTTATATCCGAGCGAATGTCCAAGTGGTTAAACCTTCAAGTTGAGAAGGTTAAAGAACAAGTTGAGAGAATCAGCTTCCGAGACGAGCCAGTTGTGGGAATCGCGAAGGATGTGTACCTTCAAATCAACGATTTCCGAGGCAAAATAGACATCAAGGTATTATCTCTTGATTCTTTTGATGCAAATGAAATTATTCTTGGTTTATCTTGTTTAGAACACATTAATGCACTTGATTTGCCAAAATCCGATGATAAGGATTGTGCAGGTTCAACAAAGATAGCCGACAATGTTGAAGCCATGGATGAAACCGTGGATGTTTCCGATACAACGGAACAAGTCTTTGATGAGATCAAGGACGTCAAGGCATTCGAAGTCCATACCTTCGCAAATGCCAACTTCATTGAGGGAATCCTTGTAGAGAAGGGAGTTCCAATTGCCCGAGCAAGTCGTGGGTTTAACGAATCCGAGAAGAATTACACGGATCGTGACAAAGAGCTTATCGCAGCCGTGCATTGCTTGCACACTTGGAGACAACGCTTAAATGGGTCGAGGTTTGATGTCTATTCCGAAAGTTCATTAAACGATTATTTTCTAACCCATGCCAAGTTGTCTTCTAAGCAGATTCGTTGGGAGAAAATCCTTGCAAAGCATGACTTTGCTTGGAAGTGCAACCCAAGTTATTCGAGGGAAGTAGCCAATGCCTCAAGCCGTGGGTATGCTACTTGTTCACCAAATGAGGTGGACGATGAGATTAAAGAAGAGTTTGATGAAGCGGATCAAAAGCCATCCGATTTTGAGGAGTTCCCGATGCGAGTGGGACACCTTTTTGCTTTCAAGAGTAGAGAGCCGATTGAGCAAGACACCATCCAAGCCGATGGTGAAGAACTTGCAATCTTCCTTGAAGAATTGCAAGATGAGTTCGATGAGTGGACAAATTCCATGGACGAGTGGCAAGAATCCATGGAATCAAGCACCGAAGTGCCAAAGCCCATTGAAGAAGGGCCAAAGCATGCCAACACTTTCCTTGGGTATCGACAAGGAAAAGTGGATCGAGACGACACGGACCTTGAGTCCGAGGTAAGTGAATCTCTTTTGTTTAAAGAATCTGATCTAACCCATTGTCCTTTGGATTTTTGTAGGGATTCTACATTTTTGAGTGGAGATCCAAGGCAAGACGTGGGGCAACCAACCATCCTATTTGAACCATGCGACAAGAAGCCGAGCGACGAGGTAAGCGATCCAATTTTTCAATTGAATTCGGATCTAACTTGTTGTAATTCTGTCCGCAGGTTGCTTGTGATGCCAAGCGAGAAACCGAGTGATGAAGTAGTTTGGACAATCCGAGAGAATCCAACCTTCATCCATGACGAGAGACGAGTGCGAGAGAGCACCGAAGAAGGGGATCTAGTCTTACAAGACCCCACCATCATCACTTGTCTTGAGTATCAACAAGACGAAGTGAAACCGCCCGACAAGGACTTTATGTCCGAGGTAAGTAAGTTTAGTTTTTTTGATGATTCAAGACTAACTTACTCTGGTTCTATTTTCAGGCCGCCGATGCGATCGAGCCAAGCACAAAGCAAGGTGAGACCAACCATCGAGACGAGCCTATCGCCAAGGTGCAAAGACCTTGTGTTTTGGAGGAATAATCCTTTGTTCGAAGACGATCGAGAGTTTGCCAAGGAGTGGCAACCATTCGAGATTGATCGAGGACCAAGGCATGAAAGCCTTGAACGTTCCACAAGAGTTCCCTTAGCCGAGTGGGAACGAGACGATGAGCCGGGGCCGTTCGAGATCAAGGCGACCGAGCCTCAACCCTACCAATCGACGAGGACGTCGATAGATTCAGTGTGGGAGAATGTTACCGACTCAATTTTCAAGATCGAGTCTCCCGCACCCATAGGTGCTAAGTTCCGCGCACCATCCGCACAACCCGACCGAGGGACTCAACGTGCTTCCATTTCCACGCACCAAGGGGCCATGCACAACGCCCTTGGTGGTGTCCGTGCCCAAGAGATCCGTCCTGGGCCTACTTCTCCGCACCATGGGGCCCTTTCTAGCACCCCATGTGCTACCCGCATGCCTTGCACCCGAGGGGGCCCAATACACGCACCCGAGGGGCCTTTGCTACGCACCCTCTATGCCGGCCAAGGCATAGAGCCCGAACCCGCACCCGATGTGCGCACCATGAAGACCAAGTCCGCACACGAGGGGGCTTTACCATCCGACCATCATGGCGCCCAAGCCATGAAGCCCAAGTCCGCACCCGACGTGCACACTAAGGGGGCCAAGTCCGCATCCGAGAGGGCCCTTCCTTGCATCCATGCCGCCCAAGTCATGGAGCTAAAGCCCGCACCCGACGTGCACACCTTTGAGGCCGAGTCCGCACCCAATGTGCATGCCAAGAGGCCTAGGGGCTGTCCTTTCTCATTGCCCACACCCCTAGGGCCCAATTCAGCACCTTACTTGCCAAAGAGGAGGTTTTGGAGCCAATATCCGGGCCACACCAAGCCCAATCCGCCCAAGCATCCAAGACCAAAGCCAAGGAGTCATCTTTGGACCAACGCACATGGAAAGGTATCTTCCATGGAGCCTATTCGAGGGAAGTTTCCATCCTTAAAGCCACATTCGAGGAAACAAGCCAATGCCACCAAGACAATGATGTCATTGGGCTCTTATCTTAGGTAACCATGTAATATAGTGATTTAGTTGCCATGTATAGTTGATTAGCTTTCCTTTGATAGTTGATTCTCTTTGTAAGACTCATCCATAGCCATTGGATCGAGTCAATCCTAGCCATTAGATCTAGGGGGCCAAGGCTATAAATAAGAGCCTTGCCCAACCATTGTAATCACTCCACTCCACTTCACTTTCACCATCTTTCTCATTTCCTTTCTTTCTTAATACAAGAGGGCTCGAGTACTCTTTTCTCCCCATCTAGGCTTAGGGGGAGTTTTTAACGAGGCTCGTTGCTTTTATAAATCCCTTGCCTCTTTATCTTTGCCTTGTTTGCCATCACCCAAATACCTTTTCCAAAGCTTCCGCACAACTCCGTCTAAGCACAATCGCTTAGCTTTTCAAAGGCTTACTTAGTCCCCGACCTAAGATCGTCGACTAAGGCCGCACGGGTTAGCGAGTCAAAGCCTAGCCCCGTGACAATGAGACAATGTTGGAACAAAATCGACAGTTTTCAAACTCTGTGATCCTCAACATCACAGCCACAACAGGGCTCATTGGTAGGTGTTGTTAGTGGCAGATCCATAAATATTTTTGAGGGTGGGCACAAGTCATAAAAATCTCAAAATTTCGGGGTGGGCACAAATCATAAAATTTAAGGACTAATTCATAATAGTTAAAAAAAATCAAAGCCAAACGTGTGAACTTTGAAAAGTTTAAGATGGGTCTGTGCCCACCCAATCTTACATATGACTCCGCCACTAGGTGTTATAGCTGCTGCATTGCCAGAAAACGACATGTTCTCATGGTTGCCTCATCCGCTTTGTTGGTTTAAAGCCAACACAGATGCTGGCTGAAAGTTGCCTGATGGGAGTTTTACTTGTGGAGGTGCTATTCGGGACCATCATGGTGAATGGGTGATGGGTTTCTTTAAATGTATTAGAATTTGTTCGATTTTAGAAACTGAACTATGTGAGCCTACGTTACTTTGTTATGTGCTTAGGACTTTAGGATTAATCAAATTGTTGTGGAGATGAATTGCGTGGAGGTCATTCTAGTTTTACGTAAACATGTCATTCGGTCCTGATGCACCGACTATTCTGCTTCATATCAGTGACCTGGTGAATCGAAACTAAATTATTCAATTATAGCATGTACCTTGTTCGAAGAAGCGCGTGGCGAATTTGGTAGCTAAGCTTGCATCGCTAGCATATTTGGAAGTTCATTTCCTCCTTGGCTTTAAACTGGGGAATAAGGGATTTGTTGTCCACTGCCTTACCGCTCGACCATGTCGCCAAAAGTAGTTTGGTTAGTGGTATTATTTCTGATATGTAGTTTGAGTTTATTTTTAATGTTAGCTTGTTGTCTTTAGTGGCTAGACTTATTTTGTTGTTTCTCTAAATGATATTAATATGTGTATGCTTTTTCTCCAATTAAGATTAGAAAGTTTTAATAAACACGTGTTAACATCCAGTGTATGATTACCTTCAGTAATGAAATTATACCCTATTCACCAAAAAATGTAACTCATTAAAAATTAAATACTAAATAATTTTATTATTATGTCCTTTTCACTGTTGGTTTATAATTTTATCTCATCTTTAAATAAAATTAATAAATAAAAAACACTAGTTGATGATTGAACAAAAAAAATTAATAGATTTATATATAAATTCTTTGTTGTCAGTGGTGTTGGAGAAAAAGCTACTGCAAAACCACACCGTTAGCACTGACTAGAAAAATAATAATAACAAACAAGTGAAATGTAAGACCGTGTTGTGGTGAAACCACTGCTTTAGAAACAAATTCGCCTCGATGAGTGTAATCGCTGCTATAGGCGAATCGTTCCCCCGAGGTTAACACAGTATTTTTCCACTCAATGTGGGATAGCAATTTTTTGCATTACCAACATTCCCCCACTAATGCGAAAGAATTCTTCCGAAACTCGATAAATATCCTTATCAGAAGAGCAATAGCGAGATTAGTTGTTTAAGCACTAGTGAACGTATCTTGAGCTAGAACATAGTAATGATGTGCAATACTTCTCTTAGACAAGTGAAACTAGTCTTGAACTTTTTAAGATTTGGGTAAACTCATAACACACAACAAACCCCTTCATCCACCGAAGTTCTCGATGCGTAATATATATATATATATATATATATAGTCATCTTACCTCAGGATTATAGTAAGTGTATTAGAAAAATGGCTCAACACTTTTCATAGAAGGTGGCTAATCCTTTTCACTTACGTAGGTTATTTCATCAAGTTTTCTCAATAAAACTATCCATATAGGACTGTGAAATAATTAAGAGTTATCTCATTAGCTCAGCCTCACAAAGAGTGATTTTCTTCAAGTTCATAATAAATGAACCACCCAAACTCTGGGATAAAAAATCATTAAGAATAAGTATTCAACCTCATTAATCGGTGAACTCGTGTCCTTTCTCAATAGGAACTCCTAAACTCTTGGGTTTGAATCCATTAAGAGTTTTAGTAAAACTCAACCTCTCTAACGATAAGTTTACATAGTCTTTTGCACTAAATACTACCCACTTAACCCTGGGTTATGAACTTATTAAGAATAGATATTAAGCCAAAATCGGTAAATTCATTAAGACTTTCTCACTAAGACCACACAAATCATGGGCTATGAATTTATTAAAAGCAATTAAGCTCATCCTGGGCATGTACATTATTCATCAAAGGGATAAGTAAGTAGAAATGTACACTTTGAGTCTTTCTTTGGTTTTGTTTGACTACATTGAACTTAGATAACTAAGTTAGGTATCCATCATGAATTCCTCAACCAATGGGCTTTAAAACCACCCCTCGATGAATCTAGGACCATCTTTTTGCTTAACCCTTTGGTAAGCGGATCTGTTAGGTTCATTTCCGACTTCACATACTCTAAAGCGAGTACTCCATTCCTCATCAAGTGTCTAACAGATTCATGTCTTATGTGAATGTGTCTTTTCTTACCATTGTGTTGGGTTTTATGGTGCTCGATTTCCTTCAACCAATGTGTTTGCCAAGTTTGGAGAAGATTGGATTTTTGAGTGTTAAAGTGGAAACTAAAAGATTGGAATTAGACACAAAGATTTATAGTGGTTCGACCTTCTAACAAGCACCTACATCCACTACCTTAGCTCTCCACTAAGGATTTCAACCAAATTCACTAAGAATTTTGTCCCCCTTTTTAGGCTAAGGTGGCAACCTTTACAACCCTCAAAGCTTTCTACCCAAAGCTTGAGTAAACCCTCTTTACAAGAGAAATTCTAAGCAAACTTGAAATTCCTCTAATAGGTGTTTGTTTGCACTATTTAGCTCTCACCCAAAACCTAAACAATTGAGCAAATTTAACAATGTTTAGCTCACTAGTATTGTCTATACAAGAAAATGGACAATTAAGCTCTAAGACAAAATCTTAATCATAGTGTTGTTGACAATTGAATCATTAGCCTTCTCTTGATGCTTGGAGGTCCCTTTTATACTCCTAATTGAGTTTGTAGTCGTTACTAGCTGTTAGGGTTGAATTGGAGACGTTGGAGACTTTATTTATCACATTAATTGCAGTTCTGGTTCCTATCGTATCGGTACACGGGAACCCGTATCGGTACGCCTTTTTTTCAGAACTAGTCGTTGGGCTCTTGCCAGCTAAGCGTATCAGTATAGTCTGTACTTTAAAAGTCCGTTGGGAAATAATCATTGGGGGTTGTTAAAGTAGGGATCAGTACGCTTTAAATGTGTATCGGTACGACCCCTCTCTGTATCGATACGGGCAAGCCTGTATCGGTATGGGTTTTGAAAGAATCAAATCTGGAGTAAAAAAGTATCGATACGGGGTATACCGTATCGGTACGGTAGTGCTGAAAAGTTAGGTTTGACTACTTTAAAGCATTTCAAACTTTGCCAAAAGCCTTTTTAAATACCTCAAACATATTTTCAAGTTGTTTGGACATAAAGACATATTTTAAATTCTTTTCAAATTAGTCCAAAACATTTTTCAATTATTATATCAAAACACTTAGTACTTCAATCTCTCCTTTTTGATATAATAAAACCAACTTGAAAATTTGTTTGGGTTCTCCCTCTTTAAGTTTAAAAATTTGAATGAGAGCTTAAAAATTGAAAAGAAGTTAAAGCTCCCCCTTATTCATTTGAAAAACACAATTTTTCAAACTAATCTCTCCCACTTTTTGTTATATATAAAAAATTTAAAATACTTTTAGGCTCAAAATAACAATGAAAGTTTAAATTTTGAAACTATTAAAATATTTGGTTTTAAAAGTGGCTCCCCTTACTCAAAGCACCATCAAAAGATGTTAGTCCAACACATGATAATCTAGTTGAATTAAAAGAAAATAAATTGAATTAAGCAAATAAAAACAACTAGATTTTACCAACACTTGAACTCCAATGGAGGATGTGAAACCTTCTTTCTTCAAGTGTTCTTCCTTGTGTGCATGAAGCTTCCCCTCAAAATTGGACTTGTTGAACATCTCCATCACACCTAATCAAGACAATCATACAAATTTTGGGGCAATTTTAGTTTAATAATCATTTTTAATTATTATTTGGGAAAATGACTCCCAAAAAATTATATTTGGCAAAATGACCCCCAAACTTGCCACGTCGGTAGACCTCGCGTTGTGTAGAATGCGAGGTCGAATATCGCGTTGTATAGAACGCGATTTCAGTCGACGTGGCATTGTTGTTTGTGTTAACGGTTTTACAGTACCTCGCGTTCTGCAGAACGCGAGGTCCCCGAGAATTGGAAAAGGCAGCTGAATATATCGCACAGACCTCGCGTTCTGCAGGACGCGAGTTCTGTGCAAATCTGGCCTGAAGAACAAGGGAAAACAAGTGTGGGTAGGCCTGTTCGAGCCCAATTTCGAGCGTGTAAATCGTATATTTTTAGTGATCATCGAGTTTGGGGTCGTAGTACTGGAAATTGTCTATCGTATGATACCAACATTGTTAATTTCCGTCTATTGTACAATAAATTAAAATGGCTTCGAAAACCATATGCTATCAAGCCTTTTTTTTAATGAAGTTGCATTTCAACTAATGTCGATTTTCGGTTTAGTAATCCCATTAAATTTATTAAAACTGAAATTAAATAAACATTATAAAGTTTAATTATAATATGTAAACAAAATTATAATACGTAAACAAAATTATAATACGGCATTATAAAATTCAAATGTGTTTTACATAAATATTAAAAACATAAGTACAAAACAGTAAAAAAAAGACTAAAAATGCCTATGTTCACCCGTTCCGCAGTCGGGTGGATGACGCTCACGATCCGGATACCTCCTCCGTCCATCGTGTGGTGGTCCCTGGTCCCCATCATCCTAACCATCGTGCGCGATATGCGGATCTGTGCTGGGCCCAGGCGGGGAGTAAAACAAGCTACCGATCGGCGTACTCTCCACAATGGGAAACTCATACTGAGAGTGCAGCTGTGGATAATCGATAAACTGAAGGTCAGTCGTGGGCGTATGGGGACGATAGGCATCAGAGGAGCCGAACTGGGGTGGAGGCATCGTCTGGTGGAAACTCGATGGACCGCTATAAGCATGAAATGGTGCGGTAGAAGATGATGCCCCTACAGTGTCATATCATGGTCTCAGATCGCGCTGCGTCGACTGCCTCTGGCTCTGGGTCGCTCGACGGCTCCCGCGTGGGCAGTTTTGGGGCTGCGGTTCGTGAGCGATCTCGTGAGAGGTCTTCCGCTCATCGACCCCAATCCTCGCCTCCAAGGGTAGTGATCGACGAAGCTCTACTATTCCAGCTCCCGGAGGATGCTTTTGACGAAGAACCGATTAGGGAACCCGGGCCCGACGGAGACGAGCTGGGGCCATTCTATCCCGAACCAGAAGACTTGACAGTTCTACCGAAAGACACTACCGTTCCACTACTATATTTGGATGAAGAACCGACTACCACCAACTTTCCTGTAGACGCAACACCAACTTCTATGTTCCAGCCACCATCCCACTTCACAACGGTTGATATGGATGCAATGGACGTCTCTGATTTTCCCCATGACGACACAATAGATGGCCGAGTCAACCGCTCTGATGGTGAATTAAGAATTGGTATGACGTTCTTGAATAAGGAAATTGCGGTGGCGACAGTTAAGCAGTACAACCTTCGTCATAATGTTGAGACGGCAGTGGATAAAACCTAATCCACATACTACAAGGCTTATTGCGTCCAAAAAAATCAAGGCTGTAAATGGAAAATCCGTATATCAGAGTTGAAGAGGGCAGGCAACCGTTGGAAAATAACAAAACTTGAGGGGCCCCATACATGCACCGTTGCTAGCCTCAACCAGGATCACAAGAACCTGGATGCAAAGTACCTCGCGGACATCTTTTCGACACTGGTGAAAACAAATCCCACTGTGTCGGTCCCCACATGTCAGGCTGCAGCTCTAGCTGTCACCGGCTTCCGTCCAGGTTATTCGAAAGCATGGTATACAAGGAAAAAGGCCAAAGAGAAAATGTATGGCCGATGGGAGGAATCTTACAAAGAGTTGCGCCCGTGGCTTAATCTCCTGCAGAAACACATCCCCAGAATGGTTGTCAAACTTGATACAGTTCTGGCATACGAATATGATCATGTCGTCCGAGGTGTTTCTCAATTCCACCGGTTATTTTGGACTTTCCCCAGTGCATCAACGCATTCAAGCACTGCAAACCGATGGTCCAAATCGACGACACATGGTTGTACGGAAGATATACACAGATCCTACTTCTAGCTATAGCACATGACGACAATCGCAAATGCGTTCCTGTTGCATTCGCAATCATCCCGAAGGAGGATTTGGAGTCTTGGAAGTTCTTCCTTCAGAACCTACGAAAATATGTCCTTGATCATGTAATACGAAGAAGGGATGAATGGGTGTGTGTTATTTCTGACAGAGGCACAACGCTGTTGTGGGCGATAGAAAATTTGGGTAACTATTGGAAGCCTCCATACATTCACCACCGTTTTTGCTTGCGGCACATAGCCGCAAACTATCTGCTGAAATACAAGAATCGTGATGAACGTCAAATGGGGCTCGATATGGGTACGTCCTTTATGTCATTTTCATTTACTATATTACTTGTTACTCGCTTTCATTTACGACCTTTTTGCATGTGTTTTTCGCCCATAACTATTCAACTGTCATCCCGTAGGCAACTCGCACTACAAACAAGAGGTGGCTGACCTGCTCGAGGAACTGAGAGCGAGAAACAAACATGGCGCAGAATACCTTGAAAAAATCCTAAAGGAAAAATGGCTTCGATCGTATGACGAGGGTAAACGTTATGGTCACATGACAACGAACTTGGCTGAGGCAGTGAACTCATCACTAAAGGGAGTGCGGCAGTTGCCTATCACTTCCATTGTCAAAGCGACCTATTATCGTTTAGCTACCCTTTTTGCAACCTTGGGAAGGCAAGCAACTAAGTACATGACAGGTGGACACAAAGTCCATCCAGATTTCCGCACAAAACTGCATACTCAATTGGGCCAATCAAGACAGATGCAAGCAACTCTCTTCTCGCGAGAAGGACACTTGTTTCGTGTTGCGGAATTTTCCAGGCGGTTGGAAGGCATTCAGCACAACGCTTACGTGGTAAACCTGAGGGATAGAACCTGCGAGTGCGGAATTTTCCAAACTTTCAAATACCCGTGCGCACACGTCATTGCTGCTTGCACTAACCAACAGATACAATACATGCATATGGTTGATCCGGTATTCTTACTCGAAACGATGTTTAAGGTTTACGAAAAAGAGTTTCCTCCAATCGGAAATGAGGTTGATCCGAATGCCGTGGACACTGAACCGATCATACGCCCAGATCTAGCACTACTACGAGCCAAAGGATGTCCACGTTCTACAAGAATATACTGTGCCGAGGATATGGTCGAACATCGAGAGGAAACTGGACAAAAGAAGCATTGCACTATATGTCGAAATCCTGGACACACAGCTCCTAAGTGTCCTAATCGCTCAGCCCCTCGTATTAATTATTTTTAATTTGTATATGTGAGTTCGCCCATGACAATCGAATCAATAAAGTCAGTCTACTTCGATTTATACAGTACGTCATCTTATATTTTCAATAATTCAAAAAAATATGTTATGATAGTGTTTTCGAAGCAACTTTATATCAGCGTACAATGGACGAAAATTGACCGTGTCAGTGTCATACGATAGTGAATTTCCAGTACTACAACCTTAAACTCGATGTTACCTACAAATTTAAAATTTCTACGTATGAAATTCTGCTCGAACATGCCTATCGACATTTGTTGAAATGCAACTTCATTAAAAAAATGCATGATAGCATAGGGGTTTCGAAGCCATTTTAAACCATTGTAGAATGGACGGAAATTAATCATGTTAGTATCATACAATAGACAATTTCCAGTACTACGATCCCAAACTCGATGATCGCTAAAAATATACGATTTACACGCTCAAAATTGGGCTCGAACAGGCCTACCCACACTTGTTTTCCCTTGTTCTTCAGCCCATAATTGCACAGAACTCGCGTCCTGCATAACGCGAGGTCTGTGCGATATATTCAGCCGCCGTTTCAATTTCTCGTGAACCTCGCGTTCTACAGAACGCGAGGTACTGTAAAACCGTTTACACAAACAACAAGGCCAGGTAGACGAAAATCGCGTTGTGCAGAACGCGATATCCTACCTCGCGTCCTACACAACGCGAGGTCTACCGACGTGGCAAGTTTGGGGGTCATTTTGCCAAATATTATTTTTTGGGAGCCATTTTCCCAAATAATAATTAAAAAGGGATTATTCGCCTAAAATTGCCAAAGTTTGGTATCCAAATTGCTTTGGATCCATAAATGTTAGTTGCACAAAATTTAGTGCTCTTAAGAATCTATTTTTCAATTTCACCTTTATATGTGAAGTGATTGGTTCCTTTAGAACCCAAACACTTCTAAAATATTTTCCATTTAAAATTCTATGTGAAGTGATTAGTTCTTTTTGGTAAAATTTTAATTTTCCATTTATAAATTCAGTCTAAACTTTTAAAAATTTTAAAATTTAAAGTTATAAGACTCGAACACTTTCATCAAGTTCGGCCACGGTTAATATCTGAATTTAAATTTGGAAACGGATTGGGACATGGGAGTTGAAGATAGTAAATAGCATAATTAATATTATATTAGGGAAGGAAGCGAAAGCGTTTGAAAATGAAAGTGAAGAAGCTACGGTTTATTCCCATACGCATTGGGACGAAGAAGTCCGAACACAACTAAGCTTCCCTCCTTAGACGCATTCGGTTCTTTCTTCCAAGAAAACGAAACCCCCAAAATCCAATTCAATTTTAATAACCCTTTGTCAAAAAGATTGAGTCTTGTTTACGCCAACTGCATCCTCCTTATTCCATAACCCACCATTTCCATCTATAAAAACAACCCACACTTTTCCCTCTCTCATACCCATCATCTCAATTCTCAAGCTTTTCCCTTTTCCCTTTTCCCTTTCTGGTTTGCTCAATTGGGTGTTTTCAACACTCCTCCTTTTTGGGGGGTTTTGTTGTTGTTAAGCTGATTCAAGGCTTCTCTTTGATTTTAAAAAAAGTTGGGTGCTTGCATTTTTTGAAGATGGAGAAGCTTAGTTTTGTAAAGAATGGTGTGCTGAGATTGCCGCCCGGGTTCCGTTTCCATCCCACGGATGAAGAGTTAGTGGTTCAGTACTTGAGACGAAAGGTGCTGGCTTGGCCCTTGCCTGCCTCTATTATCCCCGAGGTCCATGTCTGCAAAGCCGACCCTTGGGATTTGCCAGGTCGATACCAAATTGGACTGTTTTTTTTATGCATTCGGGTGTTTTTTTTTTTTTAACTTTGTTGTGTGTGTAAATTGTAAAAGCAGGGGATTTGGAGCAGGAGAGGTACTTTTTCAGCACCAGGGAAGCCAAGTATCCTAATACCAATAGATCCAACCGAGCCACAGTTTCAGGGTACTGGAAAGCAACCGGGCTGGACAAACAAATTGTAGCATCCAGGGGCAACCGAGTTGTGGGTATGAAGAAAACTTTGGTTTTCTACAGAGGGAAAGCCCCAAATGGTTGTAGAACCGATTGGATCATGCATGAGTACCGCGTTGTCAGCGCCGAGACAGCCGCCTGTAATGTCCCACTCCCACCACACAGGAAGAACCAAACCCAGGTGAATTCTCGGTCCATTTCTGTTAAAAACCTTGTGGTACAGACCAATGCGGCGGCAATGGAAAATTGGGTGTTGTGCCGGATATTCTTGAAGAAAAGGAGTGGTAAAAACGATGAATCTTGCAACAACCAGAAGCCTGTTTTCTATGATTTCCTTACAAAGGACCGGACAGACATGAATCTTGTCGTCGATTCTTCCTCGTCGTCTGTATCCAGTGGGATCACTCAAGTTTCAAATAATGACACGGACGACCATGAAGAAAGCAGTTGCTGCAATAGTTTCCCTTATTTCAGAAGAAAACCTTAAACCAGTTATGTGTTTGGCCGGAATTAACTTATTACAAGAAGAGCAAAAACAATGTTGGAAAAGAAAACATGGGCACCCCTTTGCAATGTAATCTCTGAAAATGTTATCAAAGTTAGTGAAATTACTACCCTACTTTTGGTATTTTATTATTGTTCTTGAAATGGTCAACTTCTGCACATGAACATTGCAGAGCAAAGTACTTTAAGAAAAGAGTTATGGTTTTTAAGCAGAAAAGGTGGAATATATAATATATTAGAGCTTTAGCAAAAGCTGGAGGCATAAGAATTCAACATATTTGGAAAAGGAAAAAGGAAAAGAACCCAATTCCCATTGACATTGGAAAATTCTGAAACCGGCGGCACCTTGTTCTTAGCTTACTTCATGCACACTCTATTCTGAGTATAATACACCGGGAAATTTGTACCCTGACACAGGAGAGAGTAGGTTTAAGGTTGTAGGCAAACAGGGCCACTGTTTCAAATAACTTGTACACAATACCAAAACTATTCTCACACCCTTTGGAAAATTTCAACTCTGCAGCTCAACAGATAGCAAATGGACTTTCAACAGTAAGATTCTCGCACTCTTGTGCACCAATCCTTCTAGGGATGGACATGAGATCCAGATTAAAAAAAAGTTTAGGTCGGATCAGGTGAAAAATTAATGAATGTCATGTCGAGTCGGGTTTAAGATTAAGGTAAAAACTTCCCTATCCTGTCAGAGATATTTGTATACCTTTTCAATATGTTTTGGTACAATTGTTGTAATGCTTCATTCTTTAAATATTTTTTCAATTACATCCTGAATTTTATCAAATAAAAAAAGAAAATTTGGACAATCACAAAAAAAAAACGGAAACAACACCCATTTGTTTCCTTAGTATTATGAGTGGGGAGGGCACACACCTTCATTGTGATATAGTACAAGTGTGTTCCATGCAAAGGAGCATGTCTTGTTGACTCACTACACATAATTAAACCCATGAAATCTAAGCTGAAATTACAAGTTATCAATTATGGTAATCATCCACCAAATATTATAAACAATAAAATAATTGTGGTACTTATACATAAGATGTGATATCATGAACCTGAAAAAAGCTTAGAAGAGTGGGTCATTGGTTCTTTGTCTTGTCGTGGCACAGCTAGGGATGAGCAAAATTCGACTCAACTCGAAAAAAACAGAAATTTTCAACTCAAAATTTTATAAACTCGACTCGGCTAAAAAAATTAAATAAAGTTTGAGTTGTAAAATGAAAATTCGAATAACTAGAATAACTCGAAACTTTTAGTAATTAGTGGATAGATTTTTAAGTTTGAGTCGAGTCCCTCAATTTTTACTGATATATATAGAGCAATATAAAAAATTATGAAGAAATATAAGTTGTAAAATAACATGATAAATAATCATAATTAAATTTATATATGAACTCGAAAATTCAACTCGAATTTTATAAACTCGACTCGAGTCGAAATTTTTTTAAATAAAATTTAAATTATAAAATATGACGCGTCAACCATGTTATGACACACATAATTTTGATCGATTAATATTATTATAGTAAGCTGATTAATTTTTGAAATGTTGAATTAACGCATGTAAATGATTCGAGATTTTTTTGCAGTTAACGTGTTAATTTCAGGAAAATAAGTTTAGATACTAATTTATATAATAAACATTTAAAATGTGAGGAGGATGAGGTAAGTGTGTAATATATACTGGGAATGGGTTTTAGATCAGCTCACGCTATTGCTGTTCTTTACGCAACACTTTTATATAATTGTTTCTCTTCTAATATTTTAAACAAAAATATATTAAATAATAAACATTTGATAATGGGACACTTACAAAAGTGGATGTAGGACAAATATATAAAAAAATATATTTTTTTTCATATAAAGATGATATTTATCATGTTATAGTCTCAATCTCATCACTTAAACCAAAACTTTATTTGTTTTAAACAAAAAATTCTTATACTTGTTTCAAAAATTCTTATATAAAGATGATATTTGAGTGCATATATTTAAAAATTATAGTCTCAATCTCATCACTTAAACCAAAACTTTATTTGTTTTTAGGTAATAATTTAAAAAATAATTGTAACAATTAATTTAAAGGTAAACTACACGAAATGCCACTAAACTTTAACCTTTGCATCGGATATACTACTGGACTAAAAATTGATACTATTATATCACTAAATTTTATTTTTTTCTACTATTACACTATTGAACTATTGTAAACTACAGAAAATGCCACTAGACCGTTAAAATTGTAACGGGCCCGTTAAATACAAAACGGTGTCGTTTTGGTATAGCTGCTTTGATGCCTAAGATATGTCAAAACGACGTCGCTTTGTTAGAAAAAAATAAATAAACACTACATTTGAGGAAGCTCGAACCAAAGACCTTTAGGATGAAAGGTTTTACACCAAATTACCAAGTCAACTTTAAGACTTAAAATAGTCCTAATTGGCCCAAAGAGATCCATATGGATCAATTGCAAACACCTACTTGTAGAAACATCATTAATGGACTTAAACGAGGCTCTATGTTGTTTACCTTTAGCACATGCATCACAAAATTTGTCTAATGAGAACTTGAGCTTAGGTAGGCCTCTAACTAGATTAAGGGAAACTAATTTTTCCAAAACACTAATGCTAGCATGTCCTAGTTTCCTATGCCATAACCATGCATCATTTTCGTTTTGTGCAACTAAGCATGCATGAGATGTATGAATGTCATTTAGATGCACCATATATATATATATATATATATATATATATATATATATATATATATATACGATGACCAATGAGCATTGTTTTATTAGATTTAATGTCATCTATTCTACACCCATTTTTATCAAACATTACATTAAATCCTTTATCACAAAGTTGGCTTATGCTCAACAAGTTATGTTTTAGACCATTGTCATACAAAACATTTTCAATGAGTATGGAAGAGTGATTACCTATGGAGCCAATACCTTCAGTGTGGCCTTTGGAGTTGTCACCAAATATTACTACTTCATTTTTTGGCTTTAATTCCATAAATCGACTCTTGTCTCCGGTCACGTACCTCGAGCATCCAATATCAAGGTACCACGAATTTTAACTTTGTGCTTTGGCCTTGTAGCAATGCCCCCTACAAACAAAGAGTTAACCTTTGGTTTTTGGTACCCAAATCATTTTGAGTCCATGAATGTTAGTTCCTAAAAGCTTGGTTTCCTTAGGAATCCAAGGTGACATGGCAATAATGTTATTAGATTTTACAAGTTCCTTAGGAACTCAACACTTATAATTCTTTTAGTTCTATTATGCCTATTGGAGCCAATTTGTTTTTAGTTAAAATTCTTTCTTTTTACAAAGTTGGTTTTTGAAGATTCACTTTTTTCTTGTTTTAAAGAACCAACATTTTTGAAAGAATTTTTGAGCTCACCAAGCTCATTCACCAACCTTTGGTGTATATCATTACATTGAAAAAGAATGTTATTTAAATCAATGTTTTCTTGTTCAAAGAACTTCAAATCATCTTGTAAGCTTAAAATTTTTTTCTCAAAATCCGAGTTAGCTTTAGAGAGTAAATTGTTTTGAGCTTTTAAATCTGAAATGACCTTTTTATTTTTCAAAATGGAATCCTTATATTTCTCTACTAACTCGTCATATACCTCTTGTAACTCATCGTATGCATCATGCAATTCATCAAAGGTAAAATCAAAGCAAGATGAGTTAGATGTTACCATCGAATCCTCCTCAAGAGCCATAAGGCAAAGGTTGGCCACTTCATGTTCCTCATCCTCTGATGACTCCTCATCACTCCAAGTAGCAAACTTGGCTTTGAACTTCTTCTTCTTCTCAAAGCCTTTCTTTTTGAGTTGAGGGCAATCGGAACGTATGTGACCCGACTTCTTGCACTCAAAGCAAATGATCAGATCCATTTCTTCTTCTTTGTCTTTGTTCTTGAAGTCCATCTTTCTTTGAAATTTTCTCCCTCGGTTGGACTTCATGAATCGTGAGAATCGTTTGGCTATCATAGCCAACTCCTCAAAGTCTTCCTCCTCACTAGAAGAGCTCTCCTCTTGTAGAGAGGCTTTGAGAGCAACTCCTAGCTTCTTCTTCTTTTCTACCTCATGCTTCTCTATTCTTCTCTCTTCCTTATTCTTTTCTTCTTCTATTCCTTGCTTCATGATCTCATGTGTAAGAAGAGACCCAACAAGATCATCAAGCTTCGAAGTTTTCAAATTCTTAGCTTCAATGATGGTCGTCCTCTTATCATCCCAAGACTCCGGGAGAGAGTATAGAAGCTTCCTTACTAGCTTATCTTCGGGAATCACTTTACCGAATCCTTTAAGACCGTTGACGATGATCAAAACCGATCAAACATCTTTGAGACGCTCTCATCGGGGTCCATCTTGAAATTTTCATAGCTCAAATTTAACAACCCAATCTTCGTCTCCTTCACATCGCTAGTACCTTTATAAGTCGTCTCTAAACTGTCCCACATTTCTTTCGCGCTTTCAATAGATGAAACCTTCAAGTATATATTCATACCAAGTGCAAAAAATATAATGTGTAGAGCTTTGTCATTGACTTGCATCCTTCGTCTATCTTCCTCGGTCATCTCCGACTTCACCTTCAGAACTAGTATTCCTTCATCGTTTCTTTTAACCGGAATGTAAGGACCTTCTCCCACTATATCCCAAACCATATAATCTGTTGACTTGATGAAGAGACGCATCATATTCTTCCGATATGGGTAGTTGTCCCCATTGAAGAAAGGTGGTTTAGTAGTGGATTGCGACTCGTAAAGGTTGGAGGTTGAAGTAGATGGCATGGCTTGTCTTTGAATTTGATCACACTCTCCTAGGAACTCCTCTTGTGGTTGTTAATCCTTCAAAAGAGGTAGGCACTGATACCAATTGTTGAGTGGATCGTTGAATCGATTTAAGCCAAGAGGGGGTGAGTTGGATTTTTAGAAAGTTTGGTGATGAAGTGGTAAAATAAAATTTGCAAGACAAGGCACTTAGAGTGGTTCAAGTTCCAATTGAATTCTACATCCATTACCTTAGCTTCCACTAAGGATTTTCCAACAACTCCCCTAGTTGATCTTCCTCTTTTCTAGGCTTAGGAGGAAAGCTTTACACAATGACCAATTTTCTACCCAAAAATTGACCAAACCCTCTCACTTGGTTACAGAGAAGATTAAGGCAAATAACTAGTATCTCTCAATACAAATGTTTCCCAATTACAAGCACTCAACACAATTGAAACAAATAGAATGGGAAATACAAAGAACAACAATTTGGGTTTTACAAGGAATATGGAAATTTTGCACAAGAGCTTGAATTTGATGTTTGGATGTTTCTCTTAGGATCAATAATTGTTGCTGGTGCTTTTAGGACTCCCTTTTATACCTTCTCATTGAATTCTAGCCATTAGGGTTGTTGCCATCATAATTATAGCCATTGGGATGCAAACTTCCAACCATAAATACACTTCTACAACTACCCGCTCTGAAACGCTCGAACTTGTTTCGAAACAGACAAAAATAGAAATAGTCGTTGGGGTGTAATTAAGAGACCATATCAAAACGGACCTGATCATTTCGATACGCTAAGAGCTCGTTCGGAAACGTGCTGGAGCCCGTTTTGAAACATTTTGCCACTGCGAGAACCCGTATCGAAATGGCTTAAAACGTTTTGATACACTCTAACCGTTTCTCTGAAAATTAATTATAAAAGTGCAACGGTCATATTTTTGAATCCAAGTTTGAAAATCGTTTCGAAACGTTTGAGGTCATTCCGATACTGTCGTATCGAAACGGTTCAACCCGTTTCGTTGTTTTTCATCCATTTCGAAACATGAAGACTTGTTTCGATACACCCATATCGGAACGTGAAGGCTTGTTTCAAAACACATGTTAACAGTTTCAAAACGTTCCAAAACGCCTAAGGGTTCTTCTGAAATGGTGACTCGAAAATCAATGTTTTGACTTGGAAAACACTTAGAAAAATTTGAATAAACTTAGGATTTGAGTTGGATAATTTGCTTAGAGACTTTGGAAAGTTTTGAGGACTTTGTGAAACCAAAATTGATTTTGATATAACATCTAAACTTATGGACTAATTTGCAAAACAATAAATTTTTAAGTACACCTTAAAGTCTCACTATTGACAAGTCTTTTAAACAAAATAATATCTCAAGACAAATCGTTCTTAAATGATAAATATTTCTAAGTTTTTCCAAAGTGTTTTCAAGCCAAACAACACCAAAACGCCCAGGCATATCGATACCCTTAGGCGCATCGATACGGTTTTTAGCCACTGGAATTTTAATAGACATAGCGTACTAATACTGTATTACCCCGTATCGATACGATATTCATCTAGGCAACTCTTTCAATGATACAGTACCGATACACTTTGCAACCGAATCGATATGATAAGCTTATCTTTGCAAAATCTTTGCATTTAATTTTCGACCGTTGACTTGTCAATTAGTTGGTATCCCAATATTTAAATAACCGTTATACCGTACCGATACGCTTTTTATTAAAACCAAACTTAGGATTCCAGTGAGCAAATCCAGTATCGATACGCCCCTTAAAACCGTACCGATACACCTTCTAAGTGAATCGATACACGATGTTTTCAGTCACAATGGCTCTTTCCTCTTTGATACAGTTACCGATACGCCCCCTAGCCGTACCGATACGGTAGGCAGCAGAGCTGTATTTATTGCGAAAAATTGCATCCTAACGGCTCTATTGATGATCCCAACTACCCAAACGGCTAGAATTCAATACAATGGTATAAAAACAAGTGTCAATTGAACAAGCAACAACTATTGAACCTACAAGCATAATCAAAGCACTCAAATCCAAACTTTGCACCTTTAGAGTCAAATTCTTGTACCAAAATCTTGTGTTCTCAATTGTAATCTTTTTATTGTGAGTTTGGGGAGTGTGAAATTGTAATTGGGTAAACAATTATCCTTTGAGAGGAATTTGTAGAGTTTACCAAAAACTTCTCTTTGTAAAAGTGAGTAGATTAAGCTTCGGGTAGAAAGCTTAGTCAAATTGTAAGGTTACCTCATGATCCAAGAAAATGGGAAGAATTCAAGTAGTGGATTGATTGAAAATCCTTGGTGGGAACTAAGGTAGTGGATGTAGAGTTCGTTTGGATAACTTGAACCACTATAATTGCTTTGTGTCACATTCAAATTTTTCATATTCTCACCCACCAAAATTTTTATCGCCAATTCACCCCCTCTTGGCCATTTGCAATTGTGTGATCAACTCAAAAATTGGTATCAGAGATACACTCATTGGAAGGATTACAACCCTCTTGAGTCGATTCTAGGAGAGTTCGATCAACAACTAGTCAAGCAATGGCATCCACCTCTAATTCCAACCTTTACGAGTCTCAATGTACTACCAAGCCACCATTCTTCAATGGGGATAACTACCCATATTGGAAGAATAGGATGAAGCTCTTCATCAAGTCTATCGACTATATGGTGTGGGATGTGGTTGAAGAAGGTCCATTCATACCAATGAAGAGAGAAGGTGAAAGAAGACTTGTCTCAAAGGTCAAAGTCGAAATGACGGAAGATGATCGAAGAAGGATGCAAGTAAATGATAAAGCTTTTCATGTCATCTTTTGTGCACTTGGTCCAGATATCTACTCCAAGGTGTCTTCGATCGAGAATGTCAAGGAAGTTTGAGACACCATCGAGACAACATATGAGGGAACTAGTGACGTCAAGGAAACAAAAATCGGTCTACTAAATCTAAGCTACGAAAATTTCAAAATGGATCCCGATGAGAGTGTTTCCAAAATGTTTGATAAGTTCTCAGTCATTGTCAATGGGTTGAAGGGTTTCGGTGAGATCATCCCCGAAGACAAGCTAGTGAGGAAATTGTTGTACTCTCTTCCGAAATCATCGGATAGCAAGAGAACGGCTATTATTGAAGCTCTAGATTTGAAGACTCTCAAGCTAGATGCTCTTGTTGGATCTCTACTCACCCATGAGATCATGAGGAAGGGAAGAGAAGAATAAAATAAAATGAAGGAGAAGAAGGTTGAGAAAAAGGATGTTGAGAAGAAGAAGATTGGAATCGCTCTTAAAGCTTCATATCATGAAAGCGATTCTAGCGAAGATGAAGATGAGGAGATGGCCATGTTGGCAAACGATTCACTCGCTTTATGAAGTCCAACCGTGGGAGAAAGTTCATTAGGAAAGAAGACTTCAAGAGCAAGAGTAAAGAAGAGGAGAAAGACCAAATCATTTGCTATGAGTGAAAAAAAATCCGGCCATATCTGTTCCGAATGTCCTCAATAGAAGAGGAAGAGCTTTGGGAAGAAGAACAAGCTCAAAGCTCAAGTAGCGACTTGGAGTGACGAGGAGTCATCCGAGGAGGATGAGGAAGTGGCTAATCTTTGTATCATGGCCATTGATGATGAACCAAAGGTAAACCTTAACTAATCTAATTTTTATTTTACCTTTGAAGAACTTCAAGATGCTTACGATGAATTGCAAGAGGTTTATGATGAGTTAGTTGGAAAACATAAGGAGTCTATTTTGAGAAACAAGAAAAACATTTTCGATATGAAAACTCAAAATGAATCTATTTCAAAAACTAACTTCGAATTGGAAAAGAAGGTTTTGTACTTAGTAAATCTTTCAAATGATCATAAAAAGAAAAACCTTGGACTTGAAAAACTTCTTTTCGATTTTCAAGATTATCACAAAAGGAATTGGTTAATCTTAAAACATCCATTGCTATTGGGAAAAACCATTTTGAAAAGGGAAATTCTTCTAAATCTCAATATGTAAAAAGAAAACATTTTATTCCTAAAAAAGAAATTTTCCTAAGCAATCTAGAGGTTAAAAGATTAGGAGTGTTTGGGTTCCTAAGGAACTCATTATTTCTAGGGTAAACTATCTGTTTGACCACCAATCTATTGGGAAAGTTTTAAAATGACCACCATAGAAAAAAACGCGTCATTTGACTACCCAAACTATTAAAATGGGATCAATTTGGCCACCGGCCGTTAAGAGGTTAACGGAAGGTGACGTGGCTGTTAAAAAATTAAAGGTATAATCACACATTTGGTCCTTATTATTTACACATTTTTTCAATTTAGTCCTAATTTATATTAATAAAATAAATAAATTAAATAATTAGATAGTGACATGTGTCAACACCTTATTGGAGGACTTTAATTATTTATATTTGATTTAATTAATTTATTTCCCTCCTCCAATCAGGTGGTGACACGTGTCACCACCTGTTTAAAGGAGAAAATATAACTTCATGAAAATGCCTAACATGGGATTCGAACCCAGGCACTCAAGTTTGAGTGGCAGCGATATAACCACTGCACCAAACTCAATCTTATGTTCAAATCTACTCAATTAGATATATATCTCTTATACTCAATTACATTTCATGCATCTCGGAAATGGATCCACAGTGGAATCAGCACCCGCATTAACTTCTGTCGATGCAGAAGTTGAAGCGGTACTGAAGCCATCGCCGGCAGCCGCGTCATTGGGAAAATTCGCCGGAAACTGGAAAAAAGCCTCCTGAAAATTTTCTTCATTTGCCTCCTCCTCCGATATTAGGTCATGGGGCCAAACGTCTGCGACATTTTCAACAGACTTTCCATCATCTTCTAGCAAGGTATCAATCGCCCTTCCAATACTTACTTCAATCTTAAAATCGGACCCCATTGATCGTACTGTGATCATCTTTGGAATTTCCTGAGTGTTGACAGTTCTAATGATCATACAAGCTTTATCTAACCTCAACTTTTTTTTAGTAAAAGCTTCCGTTTTCACAAAAGTACCCCAATGATTTCCCAATCTGCTGAAGAAGGTGTCGTTCCAACAATTCAACGTCACGCCCATCAAGTTAATGTAACTGAATTGGTGAGGGATGCCATTGATGAGGAGTGGCGCAATGTGATCGAACCAAAACCCAATCTCTTCCTTTTTCTGAATCCAGTACTCCTCCATCTCTGCGGGTGAATTAAAAATGATGAGGAAGGACTCTGATTTCCCATCCCATTTTCCCATCCCATTTCGCCATAAGAGATATATATCTAGTTGAGTAGATTTGAACATAAGATTGAGTTTGGTGCAGTGGTTATACCGCTGCCACTCAAACATGAGTGCCTGGGTTTGAATCCCATGTTAGGCATTTTCATGAAGTTATATTTTCTCCTTTAAACAGGTGGTGACACGTGTCACCACCTGATTGGAGGAGGGAAATAAATTAATTAAATCAAATATAAATAATTAAAGTCCTCCAATAATGTGTTGACACGTGTCACTATCTAATTATTTATTTTATTTATTTTATTAATATAAATTAGGACTAAATTGAAAAAATGTGTAAATAATAAGGACCAAATGTGTGATTATACCTTTAATTTTTTAAAATTTTTTAACAGCCACGTCACCTTCCGTTAGCCTCTTAACGGCCGGTGGCCAAATTGATCCCATTTTAATAGTTTGGGTAGTCAAATGACGCGTTTTTTTCTATGGTGGTCATTTTAAAACTTTCTCAATAGATTGGTGGTCAAACAGATAGTTTACCCTTATTTCTAATAACATGAATGTTATTACTTCTTGGATCCCTAAGGGAACCAATGTTTTGAAGGCTAACACACATGTACCCAAAATGATTTGGGTACCAAAAATCAAGCCCTAATTTCTTTGTTTGTAGGGGGAGCATTGCTACAAGGCCAAAGCTTCAAGCCAAAACTCATGGTACCTTGATAGTGGATGCTCAAGACATATGACCGGTGACAAGAGTAGATTCATGGAACTAAAGCCAAAGAGTGGTGAAGTGGTAACTTTCGGTGACAACTCCAAAGGCCACATTGAAGGAATAGGCTCCATTGATAACCACTCGTTTATTTTCATTGAAAATGTTTTGTATGTCAACGGTCTTAAACACAACTTATTAAGCATTAGTCAATTATGTGATAAGGGTTTTAATGTTTTATTTGATAAAAGTGGTTGCAAAATTGTGAACATTAAAACAAATCAATTGATGCTCATAGGACATAGAATATCTAATATTTACATGGTGCATTTAGATGACATCCATACATCTCATACATGCTTAGTTGCACATGATGAACATAACTCATGGTTTTGGCATAGAAAATTAGGACATGCTAGCATGAGTGTTTTAGAAAAATTGATTTCCCTTAATCTAGTTAGAGGTTTACCCAAACTTAAGTTCTCTAATGATAAAATTTGTGATGCATGTTCTAGGGGTAAACAACATAGAACTTCATTTAAATCCATTAATGATGTCTCTACTAGTAGATGTTTACAATTGATTCATATGAATCTTTTTGGGCCTATTAGAACTATGAGCTTGGGTGGTAAATCATATGCCTTTGTACTCGTTGATGACTATTCTAGGTTTACTTGGGTTCTATTCTTAAGTACAAAAGATGAGGCTTTAGAAAAATTTATCACATTTTCTAAAATAACTCAAAATGATCTTGAACTTAAAATTTCTCACATTAGAAGTGATCTTGGAACCGAATTTCGAAATCTAGGTTTTGAAGAGTTTTTAAATGAAAATGAGATTAGCCATAATTTTTCCGCACCTCGCACTCCTCAACAAAATGGGGTAGTTGAGAGGAAAAATCGAACTTTAAAAGAAATGGCTAGAACCATACTTTGTGAAAATAATTTACCTAAATATTTTTGGGCGGAAGCCACAAATACCGCTTGCTACATTATAAATCGAGTAATGATTAGGCCAATTTTGAAGAAAACACCTTATGAGATTTTAAAATCTAAGAAGCCTAACATTAGCTATTTTCATCCATTTGGTTGCAAGTGTTTCGTCTTGAATAATGGTAAAGAAAACTTAGGTAAATTTGATGCTAAAAGTGATGAAGCTATTTTATTAGGGTACTCTTTAAATTCTAAAGCCTATCGTGTATTTAATAAAAGAACTTTAGTAGTAGAAGAGTCTATTCATGTTGTTTTCGATGATAACCTCCTTCCGAGGAAGGAATCTTGTGATGATAATGATGTAGGAATTCTTGATGTCATTGATGGAGGACAAACGTCAAAGGTGGACGAGATTCCAACTAAAGATAAAGATGCACAAGATCCACCTCTTGAAGCCTCGAAGGATTTGGCTCTTGAGGAAAAAGAAGTATCTTACCCAAGGGAGTTCAACTATGTCAAAGGTGGTGAAATCTTGGGTGATCCATCCAAGGGGGTAACTACTAGATCCTCTCTCAAATTAATGAACCATGTTGCATTTCTTTCATGCATTGAGCCTAAAAATATCAAAGAAACATTAAAAGATGATTTTTGGATTTTGGCCATGCAAGAGGAATTAAATCAATTTGAGAGAAATAAAGTTTGGACATTAGTTGAAAGGCCTAGTAATCAATTTACTATAGGAACTAAATGAGTTTTAGAAATAAACTAGATGAAAATGGTAATATAGTGAGAAACAAGGCTAGGCTTGTTGCTCAAGGCTATACCCAAGAAGAGGAAATTGATTTTGATGAAACATATGCACCCGTAGCTAGGATGGAAGCCATTAAGATGCTTTTGGCATTTGCATGTTATAATGATTTCAAGCCTTTTCAAATGGATGTGAAAAGTGCTTTTCTACACAATTTTATAAATGAAGAAGTGTATGTTGAACAACCACCGGGTTTTGAGGATTCAAAATTTTCAAATCATGTGTTCAAACTAACTAAAGCTCTTTATGGTTTAAAACAAGCTCCTAGAGCTTGGTATGAAAGACTTTCAAACTTTTTAATTGAAAAAGGTTTTGAAAAAGGTAAGGTGGACACTACACTTTTCATAAAAAGATATAATAATGACATCTTAGTAGTACAAATTTATGTTGATGATATCATTTTTGGTTCTACTAATGAATGTTATTGCAAAAAAATTTCTAAGATAATGCAAGGTGAGTTCGAGATGAGCATGATGGGGGAGCTCTCATTCTTTTTGGGACTCCAAATCAAACAAAGGAAATATGACACCTTCATAAATAAGCTAAGTACATGAACGATATGCTCAAAAAGTTCGGCTTGGAGAATGCAAAGCCTCAAGCCACACCTTTGAGCTTTTCCATAAAGCTTAACAAAGATGAAGAAGATAAGTGTGTTGATTTTAAGCTTTATAAATCCATGATAGGTTCTTTGCTTTACCTTACCGCAAGTAGACCGGATATCATGTTTAGTGTTTGCTTGTGTGCTAGGTTTCAAGCTAGTCCTATAGAATCACACTTAGTTGCCATTAAGAGAATTTTTAGATACCTTAGAGATACACCTAACTTAGGCCTTTGGTATCCTAAAGATTCCTCCTTTAGCCTTCATGCTTATTTGGATGCGGATTATGGGGGGTGTAAGATAGATAGGAAAAGTACCTCTGAGACATACCAATTTTTAGGTAGTATGCTCGTATCTTGGTTCTCTAAGAAACAAAATAGCGTAGCCTTATCTATCATCGAAGCGGAGTACATATCCTTAGGGATTTGTTCTGCTCAAGTCCTTTGGATGAAACAACAACTCTTAGATTATGGCGTTGAAGTAGAAACTATACCCCTTAAGTGTGACAACACTAGTGCTATTTGTCTCACTAAGAATCCCATCCAACACTCTAGGACCAAACACATCGAAATTAGACATCATTTCATTAGAGACCATGTGTTGAAAAATGATGTTATTCTAGAATATGTTGATATCTTGAACCAATTAGCGGATATATTCACAAAGCCTTTAGATAAAGAGCGTTTTTGGACCCTTAGAAGAGAGTTAGGTTTAACTAGCCTTTCTTGACCCTTCTTAGGTCCCAAATTGTCAAAAAATTTGCTTAAAATTGGTTAACATTCATGTTTATGTTAATTTACTTTTTTTTGCTTCTATGCATGTTGCTAGGAGAAGTATGCATTAAGTTTAGCCATTAAAACTTGTTCATATGTCATTCATATGCATTTAAGGACGTTTAAAATTGATTTTTTGAACTCAAATCTATCAAAAATGCCTTATCTAGTAAAGGCGTATTGATACGGCTGAAGCGTATCGATATGGGTTCACAATAGGGATATCTTAATAGCTAAATGCGTATCGATACGACCCCGCGTATCGATACAGATAAGTCAAGGGAAGTAATCCAGATCAAATCGTACCGATACGGTCCCGCATATTGATACGGTAATAACGCCTAATAAAAAATTAGGGCAAACGCGTATCGATACGCTCTACAAGCATACCGATACGGTCTCGACGGAGAGGTTATTTAGGGCCGCATCTACAAAAACACTTCAAAATTAAAAAACCCCTCTTTTTCTCTTAAAACCTTAGCTGCACCCCTCTATAAAACCCCCTCAATCCTTCAATTTTTTCCATCAAACTTAAAAATTCGTTGAGGATTTTTGATCTCCACATCAAAGCTAAGCTTTGTCAACAATCTAGTGCACTCACATCAACACATTCATCCAATATAACAATTCAAGGTATAAAACTTTTCTCTTTTATTTTCGTTTGATTTTTATAATTGTTTCAACTTAGTTTTTTTATAAAACATACTTTTTAACATGAGTTTTAAACTTTTTATCAAAAATTTTCAAAAATGTTTTTTCTTCCGTTCGAATATATTTTCTAATCGTATTTTTTAATCTTTTTCTTAAATTTTTTTGAAAACTCTTTCTAAAATATGTACATATCTTTTTCACAATAAAATTATTATTTTTACCTTGAACTATTAGAATTTATTGGTTTGGATAAGATGTTAATTGCATACATATTTGAATCATTTTGATATGTTTTCAGGGTTATGGCACCGAAAAAGAGAGCTAGACGTAGTCTTGCCACTTTCGATCCTATTAAGGATGAAGAGGGTAACCCTAAACCTAATCTCCCTTATATTATCCAATGTAGTTTTCCCGACCCATCGGATATGTCTCGTTACAAACTCTTTCAAGGTTTCACCCTTAGGGAAGAACACATTGTGTCTATATCGTTTTTAAGCTCTACCCGTTTCAAATTTCAATACCTACCTTTAATTAGGCAATGGAAATTTCTAACTTTTTTAAGTATTCCTCCCATTCTATATAGGAACTTAGTCATCATATTCTTTTCAAATGCTATATGTGTTTATGATGAGGATAGAGAACATGTCATTGCTATCGAGTCATATGTTATGGGCAAAACTATTAAAATTGATCAAGAAGTTCTTTGCAAGGCTTTTGGTTTTGAAAACGTAGGAATTGATGATGAAAAATCCTTAGGTCAAGGTCCTCTAGGTTTCGTCAAAGTCTTAAATGCTCATGACCGTATTCTTCATCTTCTCATTACTTGGTTTTTGCGTCCATCGGGAGGGAAATTTTCCACAATACGTCAAGTAGATGATTTTTGGCTTAGGTGCTTTAGAGAGGGTCACCATCCAAACCTTTGTCGAATTATGTTTGTCGACCTTGTCTATCTAGTCCAACACCGTCACATCGACCAAGTCAAATCTTTTTATTATTCTACGGTGTTGAGTTACCTCTTCCATTCCCTTGAAATTGATTGTTCCTATGATTATCCCTAACCTCTTGGCCAACCCATCGATGAGCGTTCCCTATCTCGTGCTCACTTTTCTTATGTTAACAATGAATGGGTTCGTGTCCCTCATGCTCCTCAACAATATGCTCTAGTTGATGCTCCTCATGCTTCTTCAAGCTCTCAACGAGCTTCGATTGAGTCCTCTTCCATGGGCACCCTCATGACATTTCTCAATGAGAAATTCACTAGCATGGAATCCGGTTTTACTGCCATTGACACTCGATTCACCTCCTTGGAAGATTGCGTCAAAGGTATGGAGAATCAAATGAAAGCCATCACTTTTCAACAAAACTCCATGGATATCTCTCTCACCGCCTTCCATGGTGCTTGGCTCAACCAAAATAGGAGGAATCAACCTACTCAAGACGATGAAGATGAAGAGGACGAGGAAGAAGATGATGATGATGATGATGAGGCGGACGAGTAGTTTTTGCATACCATCTCATGACATTTAGTTTTTGCACCTATGATTAGTACTTTATGCATTTTATCTATGTTTTAGGATTTAAGTTTGGATTATTATGTTGCTTTTCCTTTGAAGTTTGTTTTGAACTATTAAGTTTATTTTAGTTTGAAGTTTATTATATGGTTGTTGCTATTATCCTTGTGTTTATGTTTGATCTAACAAAAGGGGGAGAAGGATTATAGAGCCAATTTTTTTTTGAAAATCCATCTTAAATTTAGGGGGAGAAAGTTTTTCAAAAGTTCCAAAAACTTAAAAATATATATTTGGTTTTGTTATATCAAAAAGGGGGAGATTGTGAAACCAAAATTGATTTTGATATAACATCTAAACTTATGACTAATTTGCAAAACAATAAATTTTTAAGTACTCCTTAAAGTCTCACTATTGACAAGTCTTTTAAACAAAATAATATCTCAAGACAAATCGTTCTTAAATGATAAGTATTTCTAAGTTTTTCTTATGTGTTTTCAAGCCAAACTACACCAAAACGCCCAGGCGTATCGATGCGGTATTACCCCGTATCGATACGATATTCATCTGGGCAACTCTTTCAATGATATCATACCGATACGCTTTGCAATCGTATCGATACGACAAGCTTATCTTTGCAAAATCTTTGCATTTAATTTTCGACCGTTGACTTGTCAATTAGTTGGTATCTCAATATTTAAATGACTGTTATACAGTACCGATATGCTAAGCATGTGTACCCTTACGTTTTTTATTAAAACCAAACTTAGGATTCCAGTGAGCAAATCCAGTATCGATACGCCCCCTAAAACCGTACCGATACGCCTTCTAAGCGTATCGATACGCGATGTTTTCAGTCACAATGACTCTTTCCTCTTTGATACAGTTACCGATACGCCCCCTAGCCGTACCGATACGATAGGCAGCAGAGCTGCATTTATTGCGGGAAATTGCATCCCAACGGCTCTATTGATGATCCCAACTACCCAAACGGCTAGAATTCAATACAAGGGTATAAAAACAAGTCTCAATTGAACAAGCAACAACTATTGAACCTACAAGCATCATCAAAGCACTCAAATCCAAACTTTGCACCTTTAGAGTCAAATTCTTGTACCAAACTCTTGTGTTCTCAATTGTAATCTTTTTATTGTGAGTTTGGGGAGTGTGAAATTGTAATTGGGTAAACAATTGTCCTTTGAGAGAAATTTGTAGAGTTTACCAAAAACTTCTCTTTGTAAAAGTGAGTGGATTAAGCTTTGGGTAGAAAGCTTAAACAAATTGTAAGGTTACCTCCTCATCCAAGAAAAGGGGAAGAATTCAAGTAGTGGATTGGTTGAAAATCCTTAGTGGGAACTAAGGTAGTGGATGTAGAGTTCGTTTAGAGAACTTGAACCACTCTAATTGCTTTGTGTCACATTCAAAATTTTCATATTCTCACCCACCAAAATTTTTATCGGCAATTCACCCCCTCTTGGCCATTTGCAATTGTGTGATCAACTCAACAAACTTAAAAATTTATTTTCTCCTTCTCAATTTAGTCCTTAAAACCTTTGTTATATCAAAATCAATTCATTAGTTTTATTTTGATATAACAAAACCAAGTATAAATTTTTAAGTATTTTGAAATCTTTGAAAAAGTTTTAACTCTCCCTAAATTTGAGATAGGTTTTAAAGTTTTGAAAAGATTTAAAATTCAAGTATTTGAAACTCAAAACCAACATAAAAACACTTAGGCTCTTAGATTAATTCTCCTCTTTTTTGTTAGATCAAAAATAGATAAACAAGGCTAACAAGAGAATAAACAGAGTCATAAACAATAAATCAAACAACATAATTATCATAGATATCATTAAGGTTCAAGAAACAAGACCAATAACATAAATATTTAAAACATTTAAGTTCAAGCTCAAACCTAAAAACAAATAATCAAAGCATTGGTCTTAAAGATAAAAACATAAATAGATGCAAACTTAATCCTAATATGACATAATAATATGATATGCAATATGAATCCTAGGCCTCGTCACCATCATCGTCATCAAGAGAATCATCCTTATCCTTAGCTTGATCTCGGCGAAAGTGCCTCCAATCACCATAGAAGGTGGAGAATGGGAGATCCATGGATGTTTGTTGATTCTCAAGAGTGGAAACACGATCCTCTAAAGATTGAATACAAGTGTTGAGAGCACCAAAACCCGAAGCCATGTTTGTTTCTATCATGTTGAACCGCTCGGTAAGGAAGGTCATAAGAGCATCATTCTTGGGAGCCGCAACGGGAGCCGGAGCTTGAGGTTGAGGCACTACTTGAGGTGCTAGAGCTCTCCTATCAACACGAACTCATTGGCCAAGTGTGTAACGAAACCCGAACTTCACAAGAGAAGATTCACCAATCTTTTATTTTCGGTGTTCCAGAGAATCATAGGAACAATCAAAACCGAGGCTACCAAAGATATAGCTCAACACTGTCCCATAAGTGAAAGATGTAAGTGAGTCGGTTGTACAAATCTTCACTTGATGGACCATATCGACGAACATGATTTTTACTAAGTTCGGTCGTTGTGCTTGGCAAAAACACTCGAGCCAAAACTGATCAACTTGTCAGATATGGGCAAATTTACCTCCTAAAGGGCGAATGAACCAAGAGATGATCAAATGCAAGAATAGGTCATGAGCATCCAAGGTAAGAACGGATCTGGTGTGAGCTCCAAAGTGATTTTCATCCTCAAGACCTTCATCTTTGAGCCCAAAGGTGTTCTCTAAGACGTATGGATCAATACAGAACTTCTTGCCTAAAAGATAAGATTCGATGCCAATGACCTCGAAATGATCTTCATTGTTGATGAGAACGACATTTGAGTAAAAGAGCAAGACCATGTTCTTGTAGACGATGTCGGGAATGCTAAAGAGGCTAAGAAACTCCATTCTTGCAAGAGAGGTAGATAACGGAATTTAAAACGCTCGGAGTCAAAGAAATCTATATCCACAACTCGCTCTCTTTGAATGGCAGAATCATGAATGATTTTGAATCGTTCATTAGTATCTTGATTCCTAAGACTTTTCTGAAAAAGGGAGGGTAAGGTTTGGATGAATGTTTTCTTGGGTCGAACCTTCACCCGCTTGTGTCTTTCATTTCTTGTTTTCCATTAAAAATTCCTAAAAACACAAAGCAAGCAAGAAAAAATTTTGAGTGTACGCATTTAAATCCTAATTCAATCCAATAAAAATCTCATTAAGGTTTTAAAACCACTTTGAAAGTATATACATATAGTAAAAATTTTTTTGAAGAAAACATATTTGAAAAAAACTGTGTCAAAAGAAATACGATTAAAATTAAATATATTCAAATAAAAAAATTGAGATTTTGAATTTTGTTACAAGTTTTGGAAAACCCATGATGTAAAACATATATCCTATACAAAACTATAATTTTTTAACCGAAGATTCGAATCAAATCAAAGGAAAAAGAAAAGGTTAGAAAATACCTTAAAAGAAGGATTTTGGAAAAATTGATGGATGAAATTGCACAAAATTGTTGAAGCTTGCTTAAATTTTTGTTTTGGGAGTAAAAGCCTTCAATATTTGATGAAAAACAATGAGGTTTGGAGGGTTTTTATAGAGGAAATCGTGTTTAGGGTTTTCAGGGTTTTTGTGTTTTAGTAAAAAGTAAATTTTGAACATTTAAAACCCTTTAAAAATGCTTTCCAAAAACGCGTTTCGAAATAGGCTAGACCGTTTCGAAACAGGCGTAACGAAAAGTCTACGAACGTTCTGAAACCTGCTGACCATATCGAAGCCCAAGAGATTGCCCGTATCGGAACGTAGATAGGTCGTTTCAATACATGTCTTGGCAGAACCAAAATGTTTCGAAACCCTTTGGGCGTTTCGAAACACCCTGGTCACATTGTATTCATTTAAGGCACCCGTATCAAAACCGAGTGACCCGTTTCGATACGCCTAGGCCTGGAGGTGCAGACGAGGCTCTAAATTGTAGAAAACTGAATTTTAAAAGGTCCTAGATGCATAAATTATATGAATGAGCAAGAAAAACATATCAAAACACAAACATACCCCCTAACTATAAACATGGATGAAATTAGGATTAAAAACACATAAGCATGGCAATTTACAAGGAATCAAGCAATTTAAGCATAAAAAGGTTCTAAAAGGTCAAGATAGGCTAGTTAGACCTAACTCTCTCCTAAGGGACCAAAAATGCTCCTTATCTAGAGGTTTGGTAAAGATGTCTGCTAATTGATTTAAGGTGTCTACATACTCTAAAATAACATCTTCCTTAAGGACATGATCTCTAATAAAATGGTGCCTTATTTCTATGTGTTTGGTTCTAGAGTGTTGGATGGGATTTTTGGTAAGACATATAGCACAAGTGTTATCACACTTAAGGGGTATGGTATTTGCCTTAATTCCATAGTCTAAGAGTTGTTGTTTCATCCAAAGGACTTGATCACAACAACTCATTAAGGATATGTACTCGGCTTCGGTGGTAGATAAAGCTACACTATTTTGTTTCTTAGAGAACCAAGATATGAGCATACTACTTAGAAATTGGAAAGTGCCAAAAGTACTTTTCCTATCTATTTTGCAACCCTCGTAATCCGCATCCGAAAAAGCATGAAGGTTAAAGGTTGAGTCTTTAGGGTACCAAAGACCTAAACAAGAAGTATCTCTAAGGTACCTAAAGATTCTTTTAATGGCTATAAGGTGAGACTCTCTAGGACTAGCTTGAAACCTAACACACAAGCAAACACTAAACAATATATTTGGTCTACTTGCGGTAAGGTAAATCAAAGATCCAATCATAGAGCGATAAAGCTTAGAGTCAACACACTTAACTCCTACTTCTTTGTCAAGCTTTGTAGATGAACTCATTGGTGTAGCTTGAGGCTTTGCTTGCTCCAAGCCAAACTTCTTGAGCATATCCTTGATGTACTTAGCTTGATTGATGAAGATGTCATCCTTCATTTGTTTGATTTGGAGTCCCAAAAGGAATGAGAGCTCCTCCATCATGCTCATTTCAAATTCACCTTGCATCAACTTGGAAAAATCTTGACAAAGCAATTCATTAGTAGAACCAAATATAATATCATCAACATAAATTTGAACTTCTAAGATATCTTTGCCATTGTTTTTAATAAAAAAAGTATTGTGTCCACCTTTCCTTTCTCAAAATCTTTTCCAACTAGAAAACTTGAAAGTCTTTCATACCAAGCTCTAGGAGCTTGTTTTAAACCATACAAGGCTTTTGACAATTTAAAGACATGCTTTTGAAAAACAGGATCTTCAAAACTTGGTGGTTGTTCCACATACACTTCTTCATTTAAAAAACAATTTAAACACACTTTTGACATCCATTTGAAAAAGCTTGAAATCATGATAACATGCAAATGCAAGTAGCATCCTAATGGCTTCCATTCTAGTTACGGGTGCATAAGTTTCATTAAAATCAATTCCCTCTTCTTGAATGTAAACTTGAGCAACAAGCCTAGCCTTATTTCTCACTATGTTACCACTCTCATCTAGTTTGTTTCTAAAGACCCATTTAGTTCCTATAGTAGATTTATTTCTAGGCCTATCAACTAATGTTCACATTTTACTTCTCTCAAATTGATTTAACTCATCTTGCATGGCCATAATCCAAAAGTCATCTTTTAATGCTTCTTTAACATTTTTAGGCTCAATGCATGAGATAAATGCAACATGATTAAGCATTTTAAGAGAAGAGCGAGTAGTTACCCCCTTGGATGGATCACTCAAGATCTCACCACCATTGACATAGTTGTACTCCCTTGGGTAGCTCACTTCCTTTTCCTCAAGAGACATGTCTTGCAATGCTTCTAGAGGTGGTTCCTATTCTTCTTCATCTTTGGTTGGAATCTCATTTACCTTTGATGATTCTCCACCATCATTGGCTTCAATGATCCATACATCATCATCATCACAAGAGTCCTTCCTCGGAAAGAGGTTATCATCGAAAATCACATGAATAGATTCATCTACAACTAAAGTTCTTTTGTTAAACACACGATAGACTTTAGAGTTTAAAGAGTAACCTAGAAAAATAGCTGCATCACTTTTTGCATCAAATTTAACTAAATTGTCTTTTTCATTATTTAAAACAAAACATTTGCAACCAAAAGGATGAAAATAACTAATGTTAGGCTTTTTAGATTTTAAAATCTCATAAGGAGTTTTCTTCAAAATAGGCCTAATCATTACTCGATTTATAATATAGCAAGCGGTGTTAGTGGCTTCCGCCAAAAAATACTTAGGTAAATTGTTTTCACAAAGCATAGTCCTAGCCATTTCTTCTAAAGTTCTATTTTCCCTCTCAACAACCTTATTTTGTTGAGGAGTTCGAGAAGCCTAAAAGTTATGGCTAAACCCATTTTCATTACAAAAATCATCAAAACTCATATTTTGAAATTCGGTTCCATGATCACTTCTAATATGTGAAATTTTAAGTTCAATGTCATTTTTGGGTTATTTTAAAAAATGTGATGAAGTTTTCTAAAGCATTATCCTTAGTGCTTAAAAAGAGAACCCAAGTATATCTAGAGTAATCATCAACAAGCACAAAAGCATATGATTTTCCACCCAAGCTAGTAGTTCTAATTGGCCCAAAGAGATCCATATGGATCAATTGCAAACACCTACTTGTAGAAACATCATTAATGGACTTAAACGAGGCTCTATGTTGTTTACCTTTTGCACGTGCATCACAAATTTTGTCAAATTAGAACTTGAGCTTAGGTAGGCCTCTAACTAGATTAAGGGAAACTAATTTTTCCAAAACACTAATGCTAGCATGTCCTAGTTTCATATGCCATAATCATGCATCATTTTCGTTTTGTGCAACCAAGCATGCATGGGATGTATGAATGTCATCTAGATGCACTATATATATATTGCTTATGCAATGACCAATGAGCATTGTTTTATTAGATTTAATGTCAACTATTCTACACTCATTTTTATCAAATATGACATTAAATCCTTTATCACAAAGTTGACTTATGTTCAACAAGTTATGTTTTAGACCATTAACATACAAAACATTTTCAATGAGTATGGAAGAGTGATTACCTATGGAGCCAATACCATCAATGTGGCCTTTGGAGTTATCACCAAATGTTACTACTCCTCTATTTTTTGGCTTTAATTCCATGAATCGACTCTTGTCTCCGGTCATGTACCTCAAGCATCCACTATCAAGGTACCACGAATTTTGACTTTGTGTTTTGACCTTGTAGCAATGCTCCCCCTACAAACAAAGAGTTAAACTTTGATTTTTGGTACCCAAATCATTTTGGGTCCATGAATGTTAGCTCTTAAAAGCTTGGTTCTCTTAGGAATCCAAGGTGACATGGCAATAATGTTATTAGATTTTACAAGTTCCTTAGGAACTCACACACTTCTAATTCTTTTAGTTCTATTATGCCTATTGAGCCACTTTGTTTGTAGTTAAAATTCTTTCTTTTTACAAAGTTGGTTTTTGAAGATTCACCTTTTCTTGTTTTGAAGAACCAACATTTTTGAAAGAATTTTTGAGCTCACCAAGCTCATTCACCAACCTTTGGTGTTTATCATTACATTGAGAAAGAATGTTATTTAAATCAATGTTTTCTTGTTCAAAAAACTTCAAATCATCTTGTAAGCTTAAAACTTTTTTCTCAAAATCCGAGTTAGCTTTATAGAGTAAATCGTTTTGAGTTTTTAAATCCGAAATGACCTTTTTATTTTTCAAAACGGACTCCTTATATTTCTCTACTAACTCGTCATATACCTCTTGTAACTAACTCGTCATATACCTCTTGTAACTCATCGTATACATCATGCAGTTCATCAAATGTAAAATCAAAGCAAGATGAGTTAGAGGTTACCATCGAATCATCCTCAAGAGACATGAGGCAAAGGTTGGCCACTTCATCTTCCTCATCCTCAGATGACTCCTCATTCACTCCAAGTAGCAAGCTTGGCTTTGAACTTCTTCTTCTTCTCAAAGCCTTTCTTCTTGAGTTGAGGGCAATCGGAACGTATGTGACTCGACTTCTTGCACTCAAAGAAATTATCGGATCCCTTTCTTCTTATTTGCCTTTGTTCTTGAAGTTCATCTTTCTTTGAAATTTTCTCCCTCGATTGGACTTCATGAACCGTGAGAATCGTTTGGCTATCATAGCCAACTCCTCAAAGTCTTCCTCCTCACTAGAAGAGCTCTCCTCTTGTAGAGAGGCTTTGAGAGCAACTCCTAGCTTCTTCTTTTTTTCTACCTCATGCTTCTTTATTCTTCTCTCTTCCTTCTTCTTTTCTTCTTCTCTTCCTAGCTTCATGATCTCATGTGTAAGAAGAGACCCAACAAGTTCCTCAAGCTTCAAAGTTTTCAAATTCTTAGCTTCAATGATGGTCGTCCTCTTACCATCCCAAGACTCCGGGAGAGAGTATAGAAGCTTCCTTACTAGCTTATCTTCGGGAATCACTTTACCAAATCCTTTAAGACCGTTGACGATGATCGAAAACCGATCAAACATCTTTGAGACGCTCTCATCGGGGTCCATCTTGAAATTTTCATAGCTCAAATTTAACAACCCAATCTTCGTCTCCTTCACATCGCTAGTACCTTCATAAGTCGTCTCTAAAGTGTCTCACACTTTTTTCATGCTTTCGATAGATGAAACCTTCGAGTAGATATTCGGACCAAGTGTACAAAATACAATGTGTAGAGCTTTGTCGTTGACTTGCATCCTTCGTCTATCTTCCTCGGTCATCTCCAAATTCACCTTCGGAATTAGTCTTCCTTCATCATTTCTTTTAACCGGAATGTAAGGACCTTCTTCCACTACATCCCAAACCATATAATTCGTTGACTTGATGAAGAGGCGCATCCGATTCTTCCAATATGGGTAGTTTGTCTTCATTGAAGAAAGGTGGTCCAGTAGTGGATTGTGACTCGTAAAGGTTAGAGGTTGAAGTAGATGGCATGGCTTGTCTTTGAATTTGATCACACTCTCCTAGGAACTCCTCTTGTGGTTGTTAATCCTTCAAAAGAGGTAGGCACTGATACCAATTGTTGAGTGGATCGTTGAATTGATTTAAGCCAGGAGGGGGTGAATTGGATTTTTGGAAAGTTTGGTGGTGAAGTGGTAAAATAAAATTTGCAAGACAAGGCACTTTGAGTGGTTCAAGTTCCAATTGAACTCTACATCCACTACCTTAGATTCCACTATGTATTTTCCAACAACTTCACTAGCTGATCTTCCCTTTTTCTAGGCTTAGGAGGAAACATTTACACAATGGCCAATTTTCTACCCAAAACTTGACCAACCCCTCTCACTTGGTTACAAAGAAGATTAAGGCAAATAACTAGTATCTCTCAATATAAATTTTGCCCTATTACAAGCACTCAACCCAATTGAAACAAAATAGAATGGGAAATACAAAGAACAACAATTTGGGTTTTACAAGGAATATAAAAATTTTGCACAAGAGCTGGAATTTGATGTTTGGATGTTTCTCTTAGGATCAATAGTTGTTGCTAGTGCTTTTAGGACTCCCTTTTATATCTTCTCATTAAATTCTAGCCGTTGGGGTTGTTGTCATCATAATTATAGTCGTTGGGATGCAATCTTCCCACCATAAATGCACTTCTGCAACTACTCGTTCCGAAACCCTCGAACTTGTTTCGAAACAGACCAAAATAAAAATAGTCGTTGGGGTGTAATTAAGAGATCGTATCGAAACGGGCCTGATCGTTTCGATACGCTAAGAGCTCGTTCCGAAACGTGTTAGAGCCTGTTTTGAAACAATTTGCCACTGCCAAAACCCGTATCGAAACGGCTTAAAACGTTTCGATACACTCTAACCGTTTCTCTGAAAATTAATTATAAAAGTGCAGCGGTCATATTTTTGAATCCAAGTTTGAAAATCGTTTTGAAACGTTTGAGATCATTTCAATACTGTCATATCGAAACGGTTCAACCCGTTCTGTTGTTCTTCATCCGTTTCGAAACATGAAGACATGTTTCGATACACCCGTACCGAAACAGGAAGGCTTGTTTCGAAATACAGGTTAACAGTTTCAAAACGTTCTGAAACGCCTAAGGGCTGTTCTGAAACAGTGACTCGAAAATCACTGTTTTGACTTGGAAAACACTTAGAAATTTTTGAATAAACTTAGGTTTTGACTTGGACAATTTGCTTAGAGACTTTGGGAAGTTTTGAGGACTTAAAAATTTATTTTCTCTTTTTCAATTTAATCCTTAAAGCCTTTGTTATATCAAAATCAATTCATTAGTTTTACATAATCAAATTAATATTAATAGATAAAAAATATTGATAACGAATAAACTATTCAAACAAGTGTCAAATATAATCATATCCTTATATGTCATTTTGCTTGTTTAAATAATCAAACAACTATCGGCTATCAGTTAATTTTACCAAACAGATTGTACGATCTGCTAAGCAAACCAACTTATGCATTCATCTATCAGCTAATGTAATCCGCTATCAGTTATTCGTTAATTGTCAAACAAAGTCAATATAAAATTTAAAATTGGTCAACTCTTTTTAATATTTTAATTTTATTAAAAACTACTTTTTATAATTACAATCAATATATCTGCAAGATTACGTCCAGAATCAAATACTTTCATATAACTATAACAAACACTTAAAATTACAAACCTTGATCTTACCTATACAACCAACGTCTCATCGGAAGAAACTAACTTTATATATAAATATACATTCATAGCTGAGATTATTTGCTTCTCTTTTTTCTTCTTAAATTTTCTCTAGTTTTCAACGTTTTATTTCGGTCATCAATGTTTCCTTTTAATTGCTAATTATATAAAACAAAATATTACAAAATTTATATTAACCGCAATTGGTATAAAATGCATAAGGCCCTAACCATATTTCTACTCGTGATCAAAACATAAATACCATAGAAAATAAATTGACACCCATCCAATGATTCAAAATCAATAGCTTTCCAACATATAACTGGATCATATCTCTCTATGTATATGGAGAAATTATTAGATGAGTCCTACTTACCACGTAATCTACAGTCTCAATCAATAAAATCTATCCATCTTAAAATAATTTTCAATTAACTATTCGCTTTTATTTACATATAACAAAGAGGTGAAAATTCGCCTTTAAAAATGTAAAATGAATTTATCTTATTAGCTGAGACCACATATAACTAGAGGTGGCAATCGGGTCATTCGGTTCGGGTTCGGTTCGGGTCGTTTCGGTTCGGGTCATTTCGGGTCTATCTAGAATCGGTTTAGATTCGGTTCGGTTCGGTTCGGGTTCGGGTCTAATTCGGGTCTGTGATGAGTCGGATTCAGTTCGGGTATTGGATCGGGTCAAAATCGGATCGGCTGTTTTCGGGTCGGGTCAATATCGGATCGGTCGCTTTCGGTTCGGGTCAAAATCGGGTCGTTCGGGTCGCTTTCGGTTCGGGTTAAAATCGGGTCAATTTCGGGTCGGGTCAACATTTAAATTTTCGGGTCAATTTGATTTGAGTTGGGTTAAAGGTTTGAGGTTTAGTATTTATGGTTTAGTTTAGAGTTATTGGTGTATGAGATTAATTCTGATTCAACTTGTCAATCTATGCATTTGAATTTGATTAAATATTTAAATCAAAGCTTAATGTATCCATATAATTTTTTTGTATAATTATATTGAATCAAAGTTTATAATAATAATAATAATAATAATAATAATAATAATAATAATAATAATAATAATAATAATAATGTCTGAAATGAATTAATTTATTAAACTTAGGATCTAATTGAACTAACTAAAATCTAAAAGCATAAATTACGGACATAATTAAAAAAATTTAAAATTAAATGTGAAATTTCAATTAAATTAATCTAAATTGAAACTCAATTAAATTAAGAAAAATAGAAAGACAATTGGTAAAAATAGAGAGGGAAAAAACAAAATTTTGGAGGGAAATAAGCCACCAATTTTTTAAGCTAGATTGAAAAAAAAAAGACAATTGGAAAAAATAGAGAGAGAAAAGACAAAATTTTGGAGGGAAATAAGCCACCAATTTTTTAAGCTAGAGATTAATTACTTTTTAGGTTATGTTGCATTTAAAATGTTACATTTTAGTCAACTTTAAATTTTAGTTTAATTTAATTTAGTCACAAGTATTCCCACGGTTTAGACTTTGGATATAGAAATCCCCTCCCCGTAGTGATATTTAGTCTCTAAAAATTTACTTTTAGTTGAAATTGACTAATCTTTATAATTTAGTCTATTAATTTAATATATTGATATTTTTCGTTCATTTTAATTTTAAAGATTTAAATTTTAGTCAAAATTGACCCCTATTTATTTATATGGTATAATTACAAAATTGATCATTGGACTCTCAAATTTCTCCACTTTCAAATTGTCAATTTAGTCTACAATTTCAATTTTATGCTATATTTTATGATGAAATTATAAAATTGGTCACCAAGATCTCAAATTTCTATACTTCATTTTATTATTTATTATATTGTTAACAATAGATATTCGGGTTAAAATCGGGTCAAAATCGGGTCAAAATCGGGTTGATATTCGGTTCAGCTTTCGGTTCAGCTTTCAGTTCGGGTAGCATTCGGTTCGGGTCCATTCGGTTCGGGTCTATTCGATTCGGGTCTATTTCGGTTCGGGTCCATTTCGGTTCAACAAAAAATTTCGGTTCGGTTCGATTCGGTTCGGGTTTCGGGTCAACTTCGAATCATCATGTTCGGGTCAAAATCGGGTTTCGGTTCAAGTAATTCGGTTCGGGTTTTGGGTTTCGGGTCAAATTTGCCAGGTCTATATATAACGTAATGAGCCCCGATATATGAGAGACTTGGGGCTTCAAAATTGTGAATCACGTGAGAGCCCTTGGAGGAGGACCACACCTAGACAATGAAAAGCAGCAAAAAGTTTTGTAGCTCTCCACACATGATTTAGGTCAATCACTTTAGAAAAACTCAACTCATCCTGCTACAAAAGACCCAACGTAATCTAGGTCTTCATAAATGGATAAATTTGACATTTCCATGTTAACCAACACAAAGTTCATGGCATTAGACATGCTATTACGAGAAAAAGTAATGGCAACAAGAACATGTGCTAAGATTAAGAATCTCATGTGATTTGTTGCGTGTAAAAGTAAGATGCTAACTCTTAAGGATGTCTTCAAGTGGGTAAAGAGAGACGTATGGAAAGAAGGATTCCCAAGTCTAATTGTCCCCTTCCAATGTCAAAATCAGACAAGCCCTTTTCATTTGGTGGTTAAGGGTCCACCATTCTATCCATCTCCCTAAATGGACCACTTCATCTTTCTCACCACTTTTCCACCAACATTCGAAAACCAGTTTCTCGCTGTTTATTTGGTTTTATCATTCATGTCGACTGCCGAAACAAGAAGCAAACCGGCAGCCGCTGAATTTTGAGCTCTAACAAGTGTACCCTTAAAACAAAGGGACAAGAACATCATGAGCAAACGGCTTTTGCATACATCTTTTTCATGGACAGCTACAGATAAAGAGACCTGTGATTATGATTGCCTATGTCCATTGAGCAACTAGCTCACAGCAATGGTCTTTACCAACAACAGAAAAGGTGATCCAATACAACTAAATTCAAATCTCAGATTGAAAAAAAAAATCACCAAATTCCTCCTCTGAGGCTCACGTAGTGTCTTCTTTCATTGTCCATTAAGTTGTTCCACGTCTTTCTCAACGCTGGCTACGTCAGTTGCTTTCGAAGGTGGTGGTTCTGAACATGCCCTCAAAACGGCTTCATTCTGAAAGAAAATAAACATTTCCAATATTTCAAAAGATACACAAATTTTGAATGATTATGTCAAATGATCAGGCAAAAAAAACTGAGTCATCCAAGACACCCAAGTAACATGATCAACAGTCTGCAAATGGGTAAAAATGAGGGCAATCACAGTTTACTAAACATTTCAAGTTTTGCAGCATGCGGATGAGTGAAAGTCAAAGGTCTCCCGATTCATATAAGCCCCTTGGAACAGAAGTCATCGGAGACTGTTATTGTGTGTAAGGCAAACGGCGGAATAGAATACCAAAATCTAGTTTCTCAAACGGATTATAAACTTGTGGCTTTTCAGTTGGAGATCCAGACCTCAGTGTTGTCCAGGAATGTGCCTTAGAATTAGACGAGAAAACCTCCCACCCCTTCCAGCAAGGAGCATTTGATCTAGTGCATGTCTGGTGTGCCTAGACACTCTTTTAGTAAGGCAATAAGTGCAAGAAAATCCTGCTTGATTAAAATTCTTTTTAATTTGTTTTATTTTAAACTTTTTTATTAAACGTATATTAACTAGTGAAATAGAAAATAGTATCAATCTTTCCACCTCTCAATATTTGAGTATTCAACAATATGGGACCGTAAACAAAACATGCATATCAGCTAACAAAAGAATACCATGTTTAGTTGATAAACTTGATCACTCTAAACTCTCTACTTCCCCATATTTGAGCATTCAACAATATGGGCCAAAAAGAAATCGTGCATATTGGCCACCAAAATATTTCATGTTTTGTATGTAAACTTGACCACTATTGAGAAATTATTATCATAACTCTATATTTAAGATTTTATACGCATACATTCGTAAATACACATATTTTAGGCAAGGCTTAAGAGAACTAATGCCTAGAGAGCATCTTGCACCACACAACTGGACCTTAAGGGAAGCAGAGTTGGTATATATAATATAGGCAGGCTAAGTTCCACTATTGGCAAAGGATTTGAATCCACAACCCAAAGGCCACTACAAAAGGTCAAATACATACATTTACAAAAATGATATTTCTCGGTATATTACATGGTTGTAATTAAATATTCTATTTTCACCATACGATAAAAACTCAAGGAGTTCAAATCGAAGAAAAAGAAAGGCCCAATGCCAATATATGATTATTCTCTTATCTGAGTACCACCAAGACAACAAATCCATGGTAAGTAGACAGCCTAATATGAGAAATTTAAACTACATTTCGTCCAAGTCTAATGATAGCAGTTAATTGACCAACCGAGTAATCGGATATGAAGTAAAAATGCCCCAACATGCCTAAACCCTATCCCTTCTTCAGAAATCAATATTAACTAAGCCACTGAATGGTCTCAGTGGAAAAGAGTGTTGTTATCCCTGGGAAACCCAAGTTCGAGCAGTTTGTAGTGTGCGTTTTCAAAGGGATAAGAATATAGAACAAATTAACAACACTTTACACCAAATTCACTTAAACTCTCTATGCTACCTTGATAATGTATAGAGCACAACCTTCTCCTACAGTTGATATTTTCCCTAGAATTCTAACTACTTCCCAAAACCTAACTGAATCAATTCGGAGAATAAAATCAACTAGCGAGGCGAAAACACAGGAAGAAAAAAGGTTGGAGAACTGAAAATGATAAGAAAATATGTAAATAAGCCAAAAAGGGATAAAACCCCAGAAAAGAAAGGGCGGAAGACCTGCCAAACGCGACGGAGACGCTTCTTGGCGTTGGCTTTGCGGGTGGAAGTGAGCTTAATTCTCTTCCAAACGAGGCCGCCTGAGTCGTGCTTCTTCACTATCTCCAGCACTCTCGTTCCCCAAAATGCTCCTATTACTCCTGCCATCTCTCTCTCTCCACCGCCGCCCCTTCGCTTCTCTCTCCACTTTTACCCTATTTTCCGATTGGGCCTAAAATCCCTGCAAACCCTCCCCCAACTAATAGGCACGAGTTATATTAAGCCCCAAATCTGCGAGCCTTAGCCCCTCGCTTTGGGGAAAATTAGGGTTCATTCTGTTTCCGGAATTTTTTATTTTTTATTTTCTTAGAAAATAGAAAACATTTAAGAAATTATGTTTGATAGAAATTTTAAAAATTAAAATTAGAAATATGGAAAATTTTAAAAATAATTAAAATTTGTTTTTATTCTTTTTACTAAATACAATTCGTAAAATAAAAAAATTGAAAACAAGATTTTTTTTAATTTAATGAACTAACCCGATTTCAAATAATATAAACGGGATACTATTATTTTTTAGTAAGGATGGGTTTACCACGCTCGGCGAGCACCGAGGAGCAACACTAATGACGAGTATCGATGAGCATCATTAATTCAATTTATAAAAATTTAAAATTTTAAAGACTCGTCGTATAATTATAAATTATTTAAATCAAAAGATAAATTAATTAAAATATATTATTTTATTTTATTTTTTAAAACATAGATCAAAATACCTATCTACCCATAAATTACAAAATTTTAATTTTTGTTCATTTGAAATTTAAATTGTCACCATTGTTGTTGCAAATCCTAACTGACAATGATGACTAAAGCAAAAGAACTAGGCTTAATTAGCTTCTGATACCATGTCTATATCAAACCGATTTGTGATTTAATATTTTTTTGGTACCAAACCTAATTTCTGGCCAATGATTAAATGCGATTAGTGATTTGAATATGCAAATCCATATCAAATTGGCGACTAAAGTAATTTATACGTAAAACTCTCGACGATGGCATACTAATCTACAAAATCAAGCCGTTGATTACTAATTTCCAGAAGCAAGTACGAGAAAATGGGTTTCTTATGAGAGTATGTGAACGTTTCTTATGAGAATATGCAAACAAAGTCATCTCCATTCAATCAAAACGAATCTCCTAATTAAGCTTAGTTGTCATAGAACTTTATAAAGTTTTAAGCAGCAGAAGATATGGTTTAAGTACTTTAGTTTGTTTCCAGTGATTTAATATTTTTCTTTTTCTTTAGTAGTTATAGTCGGTTAGGATTTGCAGCCGGGGTAAAAGCAGTGGGGGCGGCAACGGCAGCAAAGGTGATGGCGACAACGGCGGCGGCTTAAATTTTAAATGAACAAAAATTGGGGTTTTTTGTAATTTAGGAGTAGATAGTTATTTTGATCTATGTTTAAAAAATTAAAAATAAAATAATATATTTTAATTACCTTTTAATTTTTAAATAATTTATAATTATATGCCGAGTCCTTTAGATTTTTAATTTTTATAAATTAAATTTATAATATTTATTAGTGTTCGTCCTTAGTAGTGCTCATCAGTACTCGTCAAGCATGGCAGAATTTTCCAATCATAATTTTAAAATATCAAATTTATATCTCTAATTAGAATTCATATAAATTTAAGATGAAAATAAATACCAAATGGTTTTATTTTTCATATTTTCATTATTATAAATAAATCGTTTTTATTTAATTAGAACTCATATAAATTTAATATGAATTCATATAAATTTCTAACCCGAATTAGAATTCATATAAATTTGCACATAAATTCGAAAATTTGACTCGAATTGATTTTTTAAAAAAAATTAAATAAAGTTTGAGTTGTAAAATAGGACTCGTAAACTTGACTAACTCTAATTTTTTTTACTCGACTCGATCGAACGTTCACCCTTAACAGAAAGTATAAGCGATTAGGGGGTCATGCCCCCAAAATTTTGAGAAATTAAAATTTGACCCCTAATTTTTTAAAAAATCAATTTACCTCTCGAGATTTTTAAAAAATCATATTAAGTTTTAAATTTTTGAATATTGTAAATTTTAGTTTAAGCCTCCAAGTATTTTAAAAATTTAAGTTGTCCCCAGACTCTTAGTACAAGTGCTGTCATTGCCAAGCAAGTTGCGCCTCCCAACTATAAATGGCTTCATCTCTAACTAACGAACATCGAAAACCCTAAACCTTAGAAAAAAAAGTATTAAATTGAAAATGAAGCAATAGATGACATTCCTTCCCATGAATAATTAAATGGAGGAGAGTGGTTCAAGTAATATAGAATTAAGAATAGAATATGAAAGAGAGAATGCGTAGGCAGAGGCAGAGGCATTGGCAATGGCAAAGGAGCACACGCCGAGACCACTACGGCATGTTTCCAACACCATTAAACAAAACAAAACAAAAGCCATTAGTTAAGATGCGGAGGGAAGAATGAATTGGGAAGGTCGCATTAGGGGCAGTGGCGGGATAGGCAGGCAGAGCAAAAGGGAATATTTTAGCAGTGGTGAGAGACGGAAAAAAAGGGGTGGCTCTTAGCAATTGGTGTCAGAAGAGATTCCACATCAGGAAAACTCCGATTAATAAAGCCCCTCTTCCACTATTATTCCAACACAACATCGCCCCCCGTACTAGTTTGGAAAGCCAGTGCCAGTACTGCTACTGCTACTTGCTATTGGTAGATATTATTTTAAATTAAATTAATTTTTCGTTTCTTTAAAAAGTGAGGTGAAAAAGTATTTTTAATAAATAGTTTTGTTGTTAAAAAGTATTTTTAAGTAGATAAATTATCTCTTCAAGAACATTCGTTATTTCACCAACAATTGGTTGGTCTAATAAGATTAAACACTAAATTTCTTAAGAAAAGTCGGAGATTGAAATACTAACGTTGTGAATGGAGTAAATTGGGTTGGGGGAGTCACCCACATAATGAGCATCTACAGTACCTGATCTGAATTAGTCAGTCAATAATTTTTTTTTAAATATGAGTCCATCAATAAATTAGATACAAGTGGTTAAATAAAAAAACAAAAAAATAGTGATATAAATAAAGACATTGAATAATTTTACTTAAAAGTACTTTTGAAAAAGTTTAAAACTAGAAATTTTGGTTTTTTAATACACTTTACAAGCCAAGTTAAAAATCACTTTTGCACTTAATTTTTAGCTGGTCGCCCATGCTTTTGCTTTTAAAACTAATTTTTAGACCAAAAAAAATGTTTACAAGAAACATTACTAAAAGGGTTGATGTAATCCAGCAGGAAGGGTTATCCACACACACACACATATATATATATATATATATTTCATATTTTTTATATGTGGCATATATATATATATTTCATATTTTTTATATGTGGCATATATATATATATATATATCAATAATAATTGAGGGATTCAACTCGAACTTAAAATTTAATTCACTAATTACTAAAAATTTAGAGTTATTCAAATTTTCGTTTTACAACTCAAACTTTATTTAAAAAAATTTGAGTCGAGTCAAAACAAATTAATTTTTTTCGCCTCGAGTCGAGTTTTGTCGGTTCATAACTCTTCCCCTCTCAGAACATTCATTCACAGATTCACCTCTGGTTTCTTTGCCTTACATTTTTGTCCATTTAACTTGCGTAAGTGTTGGGTGAGTCTCTATGATTGGCAGCATCATTAAATAACTTGATCATTTCATTTGTTTTTATATGTAATTTAGTTTTTTTTAATAATTTAAGGTAATTTCAAAGTAGTATATGTTCAAATATTTTATATGTAACTTGATCATTTCATTTGTTAGTTTTTTAATAACTCGATCATTTCATTTGTTTCTTTGCCTTACATTTTTGTCCATTTAACTTGTGTAAGTGTTGGGTGAGTCTCTATGATTGGCAGCATCATTAAATAACTTGACCATTTCATTTGTTTTTATACGTAATTTTGAGTAGAGTCAAAACAAATTAATTTTTTTCGCCTCGAGTCGAGTTTTGTCAGTTCATGTAACGCCCGTGTTTTGGGGTTAGGAGTTGGTCGGGTTTGTAGTCCGAGTCAATAAAATTAATTAAAAATCAATTCAAACTTAAATTGGATCTAATTGAGCTTTGGTAAAAGGGGAGGGACCTATATTGTAATTTGACCCAAAAGTCTTTAAAAGCAAGACAACTTTAAAACAAAAGTTGTCATCTTCCTCCCTAAAACCTTTTCCAATGTTAAAAATAGGCAAAACTCCATTTTCAAAACCTCTCAAAGCTAGTTACTATTCCATTTAATATCTTCTTCAATCCAAGGTGTTTTTCAAAGGTAATCATGTTTTCTAACTCTCCTCTCTATTCTCTATCCACCCATGGTCTTAGATTTTAAAGATATGAAGTTTTGAAAGTTAGGGTTTGTTTTAAAGGTTGGGTTTTTAAGGGGTTTTTCATCTTGTTTTGATAAATTGAGTTGGGGCTTTGTTTACTCATGTTAAAATACACATTATATGTTAATTTGGTTAAATTTTGATGAAAACCCGAAGTGGGTTCTTAGACCCATTTTTAGGAGGTCAAAACTTGACTTTTTGGTGGGTTTTAGAGTGAAATTGAAGGGCTAGTGGTTTAGGTATGTTAGGAGGGTGATTTGGGACATTTTGGGGGTCATTTGGGTGTTTGAAAGTAGAGTTTTCAGCCAAGGTTTGAGGGAGTACGAATTTGAGATATTTGGGGATTAAATTTGGTTGGAAATTTTGGATGAGGTTGGTTTGAATTCAAAGGTTGTGTGTTGATTGAATATTAGCATTGATTGTGGTTGTTGGTTGTGTTTTTGGTTGGCTAGAAGAAAGAGAGATCGTCGAAGAAGCTTTGGGACCGAATCCGGGTTCGTAGGAGGATTGTTTCGATTGCTAAGGAAGGGCGGTGAGTGGTTTCAAACTTGTTTTAAAGTTTGGTTCGAGTATGTGTAGTGTGTGTGTGTAAAGTGTGCTTGGTATGCCACTTCTATTTAATTCAAGTTGTTAATTTAGCCATTGTTCTTCATAAATGCTATTGTGCTTACTTAGCTATGCTATTATGATCGTGGTTGATTGGTGCATGCCTATCATGATGTATATATATGTGATGAGCATGAGTTGTGGTTGATGATATGTGATGTGATAATGAAAATTGGCACTAAATAAATTATCGGTTGTAAATGATCGATCATTAGGATTAGTGTGCACACAAATTGAGTCAAAACGTACGTGGCCTTGATGACGTTAAGTCATCAATGAGGAGTACGGTGATGTAATATTCCACCGGAAGCTTTTATATATATATATCTACGGGGTGATGAGTGGAATCCCATCCGTATGGCATGTGGCGATGAGTGGAATCCCGCACATGCAAGGTCCGGTGATGAGTGTAATCCCACCGAGGTAAAGTGTTGTTGAGGTTTAAATCCGCACAATCGGGGTAATTAATAGTGGCCAATTAAACTTGTTCATGTATTGTGATATATGATTGTGGTATATGGTGTTGTTACATGATGTTGATATTGATGATTGAGCTTGGTAGGATTGAGAAACCATATTATGCCACTTGAAAGACTAGCTAGGTCTACTTGATTATATGCCAATGCATGAAGTATGTGAGATTAGGATATACATGCTTGAACCCTACATTGTTGATGTTTTTCGCTTTAGAGCACCCTCACTAAGCTTATAGCTTACGCTCTCAATGTTCAACAATGCAGATCATTAGCGTGGTGTTAGCTCGAGGCAAGGCAAGAAGGGCTTTCCAAGTTTGTGGTTCAAGTACGGTTATCAATTTTGTATTAGTTAGCAATGTGACAAGGGTTTTTGTATGAGCTTTGTATGACTCATTTAAATGTGGATGTTTTGGTTTGATTATGGTTTGTAAAACATGAGATACTATGATGAATGTTGGTGTGTGATGGCTTGCTTTAGATGTCTAGGTTGCCTTGTGTAAGTGCAAACCTCTTATGATGACTTGTGCCTTTTAAGGCCTTTTGAGCCTTTATGTATGCCCATTATTGCCTAAATTACTCTTTTGTTGGAATGCTATGTATGGATGCTTTGTCTCGTGTTTTAATGCTTCCTTTGGCTTAAGTAAGATTGCTTAAGTGTGTGTATGTGCTTAGGAGAGTCGAGAAATGCATTTAGAGTCGTGTTTGGGGTTGTTAAGTTGGAATTTGTGGAATTGCAGTGCAGGGCGTATCGATACGCCTCAGGGCCGTATCGATACGGTCTTGCCCAAAGGCCACGAATTTTGCCTGGCGTACCGATACCCTAAGGGTATCGATACCCTCCAAAGTTACTGGAATTTAGAGTTTAGGGTGAGAGTAGAGCGTACCGATACGGGGTTCACGAGTATCGATACAGGTCTACTCTGTTGACCAAGAAAGGTTGACCGAGAAGGGCGTATCGATACGCTCAAGGGTTGTATTGATACGGTCTTCCCGGAGTTGACTCCTTGGGTTGACCTGGTCAGGGCGTATCGATACCCCTAGCTAGGGTACCGATACGGTCTGTCCTGTAAGCTTAAAAATGGACTGTTTATGCATGGCCGTGGTTCGAATGTGATTTTCCTTTGAATGTTTTCCGCTGTTGTGATTCACTTAGGACTTAATGTTCATCTAGGCAAGATTAAAATAAAAAGAAAAAAAATAGGGTAGCTAACCGAGGGGGAACCTTAACGGGTTTCGCTTCGGTTTTCCCCGTGTGGCCCACTCGGACCGGTCATCCGGTCAGACCGGGACGAGGGGGTTACATTTGTTGGTATCAGAGCCTGAGGTTACCGAGACCTCAGGCAGGTAAGTGAGGTAAGCTTAATGTGTTAAATGATTGTGTTGTTTGATGCATGTCTTGCCATGAATTCTTGAATATTTGATTGTTTGAATGATATTTGAAGCACACATTGTTGTGTCTGGTGTAGAGTGTGTGCCCATTGATACTATTACTTAATTTAAAAAGATTTTTGGAAAAAGGAGTACTTGAGCACTATTGGACTCTTGCTTTGGCTAACGTAAACCTTATCTGTTTCTTGTTGTAGTTTATACCTTGCTAGCTGTATCATGAGACCACGTGGGAGGCCTAGGATGGTTTGACCGGAACCACGAGCAGCGGCTCCAGGAGTTGAGCATGTAGTTAGGGTTGAGGCTCAAGTGGGAGAGCCTGTGGTTGGAGTTGGTGCTCCTCCACCACCTCCACCACCACCTCCTCCTCCACCCGGAGTAGGAGGTGAGGTCGGGGTCGAATGAGAGGGACCACAAGGAGGCCAAGGTGGCCAAGGACCGGTCGGGATTGACTTAGCTCCGTTGGTTCAGGCAATAGCCGGGGCATTTCAGGCTGCAGTAGCTGGAGGTCAGGCAGCTCATCATCAGGGTGAGGGCACGGGATTGCCTTTGGAGAGACTTCGGGGCCTTGGGGCCGAAGAGTTCAAACGTGCTACTCCGGAGAGATTAGAGTTATGGTTTGAGAAGACTGTCTGTATTCTTGCTCAGATGGGGTGTACTGGTGAGCGCAAGTTGGGATGTGTCGAGTCTCTGCTTCAGGGTGATGCCTACACTTGGTGGGTCACCATTACTACGGGTATGAATGAGGCCGAGATCACTTGGGAGTTCTTTGAGACAGCTTTCCGTAAGAAGTATTTGGGTTCGCGATACCTCGATGAGAGGAAGATGGAGTTTATGGCATTGCTTCAGGGGAGTATGTCCGTGACAGATTATGAGATCCAGTTTGTCAGATTGAGTCGTATGCACCTGAGCTTGTACCTACTGAGGTGGAGCGTTGTAACCGCTTCCGTTATGGGTTGAGTGAAGAGATCAAGACGTATAATCTAGCTTCAGATTACATAGATTTTGATGTCTTGGTCGCGAGGGCCAAGGACTTAGAGCACAGTTTGAGTTTAACCAGGCGGTCTGGTGGATCTAGTTCGGGTAAGAGGTCCAACAACTTTGATAGAGGTGATGCCAAGAAGCATCGGGACAACAGGCATCATTATGATCATAGGCGTGATGGCGGTAACCACGGTAGGGGCCATCAGGGTCAAAGAGCTGGTGGGAAGTTGCCCACATGTGCTACTTGCGGGAGGAACCACACCGGTGAGTGTTGGGGAAATTATCATTCTTGTTGGAGTTGTGGGGCTAAAGACCACATTAGGCGTGACTGTCCACATCAGGTGGGACAAGCACCAGCTCAGGCTCCTGCTAGAGCCAATGACTTTCAGAGAGGCCGCGGGCGCGGTAGAGGTAACTTCCAGTCGAGGAACGATGGTCAGAGGAACATAGCACATGTAGTTACAGTTCAGCCAGAGGGCGGAGGTCAGGCCAGAGTTTATGCTCAGCGTGGAGATCAGCATGACACCGATGTGATCGCAGGTAACTTCTCGATACAGTCTTTGGGTTTGCTTTCTTTGATTGACTCTGGGTCTACACATTCCTACATATTGAGTGAGCATGCACAGTCTTTGAATTTGCCTTGTGAGATGTTAGAGGTAGGAGTTAGTGTTACTAGTTCCTTTGGGGACACGGTAGTAGTTAGGAAGATGTACCGAAGGTGTCCGTTGATGGTTCAGGGGCATGTGTTTCCAGCGGATATGATGGAGCTTCCCTTCTATGGTTTTGATGTGATTCTGGGTATGGACTGGCTCACGGAGCATAGAGCTAGGATAGATTCTGAAACTAAGCGGATTTCCTTGAGGCTCACAGACGACTATGAGATAGTAGTGGTGGGTGAGAACATGAAGTTCTTGTCTAATGTGGTTTCAGTGTTAGAGGCTAAGAGATTAGTTGAGTTGGGGGTGTGAAGCATACTTAACGTATGTGATGAACCATAACACGAGTGAGGTTAGACCTCAGGACATCCGGACAGTATGTGATTTTCCTAGTGTGTTTCCGGAAGAGTTGTCAGGGTTACCACCGGACAGAGAGGTAGAGTTCAGCATTGAGACTTATTTTGATTCAGCTCCTGTTTCGATTGCTCCGTATCGTATGGCACCGAAAGAATTGAAAGAGTTAAAGACTCAGTTGCAAGAATTGACAGATAGAGGTTTTATTCGGCCTAGTTCTTCACCTTGGGGTGCACCAGTTTTGTTTGTAAAGAAGAAAGATGGAAGCATGAGAATGTGTATAGATTACAGACAGTTAAATCAGTTGACAGTGAAGAATAAATATATGTTGCCTAGAATTGATGACTTGTTTGATCAGTTGAGGGGAGCATCAGTCTTTTCGAAGATTGATTTGAGATCGGGTTACTACCAGCTAAAGGTAAGAGAAGTTGATTTACCGAAGACGGCCTTTAGAACTAGATATGGTAATTATGAGTTTTTGGTCATGCCATTTGGGTTGACTAACGCACCGGTTGCTTTCATGGACATGATGAATAGGATCTTTCATCAGTATCTAGATCAGTTTGTAGTTGTGTTTATTGATGACATTTTGGTGTACTCGCGAACTGAAGAAGACCATGACCGACACTTGAGACTTGTTTTGAAGACTTTGCTAGATCATCAGTTATAAGCGAAGCTCAGCAAGTGTGAATTCTGGATCCGAGAGGTAGTCTTCTTAGGACATGTAGTGTCAGCCGATGGGATTAGAATTGATCCGAAGAAGATTGAAGCCATTGTTGAGTGGAAGCAACCGAAGTCTGTGACCGAGGTACGTAGCTTCCTAGGCTTAGCCGGATACTATAGAAGATTCGTAGAGGGTTTCTCTAAGTTATCTACTCCATTAACTCAGTTACTTCAGAAGAGTGTTCAGTTTGAGTGGACAGATGCAAGACAGAGAGCCTTTGAGAAATTGAAAGAAGCTTTGACCCAAGCACCGATCTTGATTCAGCCTGAGTCCGGGAAGGACTATGTAGTCTACAGTGATGCTTCTTATGTAGGGCTAGGATGTATTCTTATGCAAGACAAGAGGGTAGTGGCTTATGCCTCGAGACAGTTGAAGACCCATGAGCGCAACTATCCGACCCATGACATAGAGTTAGCTGCAGTTGTGTTTGCCTTGAAGATTTGGAGGCACTATTTGTACGGTGAGAGATGCACAGTGTACACCGACCACAAGAGCTTGAAATACATTATGACTCAGCGAGATTTGAATCTCAGACAGCGTAGGTGGTTAGAGTTGCTAAAAGACTATGATCTTACTATTGAGTACCATCCGGGTAAGGCCAATGTAGTGGCCGATGCATTGAGTAGGAAGATGATCGTGGACTTGAGAGCTATGTTTGCTAGATTGAGTTTGTCCGGAGATGGTGGCTTGATAGTCGAGCTTCAGGTTAGAACTACCCTAGGTCAGTTGATTTGAGAGAAACAGCTTTTAGATAGATCTTTGGCACCTCACGTGTAAGATATAGCCGAGGGTAGATCTTCAGACTACAGTTTCAGTGCTGATGGGGTTTTGTGTTTCAAAGATAGAATAGTTGTACCAGAAGACAATGACTTGAGACGTACGATCTTGACTGAAGCCCACAGTAGTCCGTTTGCTATGCATCCTGGAAGTACGAAGATGTACCGTGATTTGAAGACTGAGTATTTTTGGGTTGGCTTGAAGAGAGATGTAGCCGACTTTGTGAGTAAGTGCTTAGTGTGTCAGAGAGTGAAGGCGGAACATCAGGTTCCCTCAGGTTTGTTACAGCCGTTGAGAATTCCGAAATGGAAATGGGAGAACATCACCATGGATTTTGTTTCGGGTTTGCCTTTGACTCCTACGAAGAAGAACTCAGTTTGGGTGATAGTAGATCGTTTTACGAAGTGTGCTCACTTCTTGGCAGTCAACACTACTTACACTTTAGATAGATTGGCCGATTTGTATATTGGTGAGATTGTCAGACTGCATGGTGTGCCGAAGTCCATTGTGTCAGATAGAGATCCGCGGTTTACTTCTAGATTTTGGGAGTGTCTGCATACAGCTTTGGGTACCCGTTTGAACTTCAGCACTTCTTATCATCCTCAGTCAGATGGTCAGTCAGAGAGAGTTATTCAGATCTTAGAGGATATGCTGCGATGTTGTATCATTGACTTTCAGGGTAGTTGGGAGAAGCATTTGCCTCTAGTAGAGTTTGCATACAATAATAGCTTTCAGTCGAGCATTCAGATGGCTCCGTATGAGGCCTTGTATGGCCGAAGTGGGATAGAAATTGTTACCTATGCCAGATTTGCTCAAGGGGACAACCGACAAGGTAAAATTGATTTGTGATCGTTTGAAAACTGCTTCGGATAGGCAGAAGTCCTATGCCGATTTGAAGAGGAAGGAAGTTGAGTTCTCAGTGGGTGAGAAGATGTTCTTGAAAGTGTCTCCGTTGAAGAAAGTGATGAGATTTGGCCGAAAGGGGAAGTTGAGTCCGAGGTACATAGGACCGTATGAGATTGTGAAGAGGGTTGGTCCGGCTACTTATCAGTTGCGTTTGCCGTCCGAGCTAGAAAAGATACACGATGTGTTCCATGTTTCGATGCTTCGTAAGTATAGGTCTGATCCATCACATGTTATGCCCGTAGAGGAGATCACATTGAATCCGGATTTGACTTATGAAGAAGAGCCCGTTGAGATCTTAGCTTTTGACAGTAAAGTGTTGAGGGGTAAATCGATTGAGTTAGTAAAGGTGCGGTGGCAACGTAGAGGTGTGGACGAGGCCACTTAGGAGAGGAAGGAGGATATGGAAAAGCAGCTTTCGTATCTCTTTCAGTCAGGTAATTTCGGGGACGAAATTCCTTAAGTGGGAGAGAGTTGTAACGCCCGTGTTTTGGGGTTAAGAGTTGGTCGGGTTTGTAGTCCGAGTCAATAAAATTAAATAAAAATCAATTCAAACTTAAATTGGATCTAATTGAGCTTTGGTAAAAGGGGAGGGACCTATATTGTAATATGACCCAAAAGTCTTTAAAAGCAAGACAACTTTAAAACAAAAGTTGTCATCTTCCTCCCTAAAACCCTTTCCAACGTTAAAAATAGGCAAAACTCCATTTTCAAAACCTCTCAAAGCTAGTTACTATTCCATTTAATATCTTCTTCAATCCAAGGTGTTTTTCAAAGGTAATCATGTTTTCTAACTCTCCTCTCTATCCTCTATCCACCCATGGTCTTAGATTTTAAAGATATGAAGTTTTGAAAGTTAGGGTTTGTTTTAAAGGTTGGGTTTTTGGGGTTTTTCATCTTGTTTTGATAAATTGAGTTGGGGCTTTGTTTACTCATGTTAAAATACACATTATATGTTAATTTGGTTGAATTTTGATGAAAACCCGAAGTGGGTTCTTAGACCCATTTTTAGGAGGTCAAAACTTGACTTTTTGGTGGGTTTTAGAGTGAAATTGAAGGGCTGGTGGTTTAAGTATGTTAGGAGGATGATTTGGGACATTTTGGGGGTCATTTGGGTGTTTGAAAGTAGAGTTTTCAGCCAAGGTTTGAGGGAGTACGAATTTGAGATATTTGGGGATTAAATTTGGTTGGAAATTTTGGATGAGGTTGGTTTGAATTCAAAGGTTGTGTGTTGATTGAATATTAGCATTGATTGTGGTTGTTGGTTGTGTTTTTGGTTGGCTAGAAGCAAGAGGGATCGTCGAAGAAGCTTTGGGACCGAATTCGGGTTCGTAGGAGGATTGTTTCGATTGCTAAGGAAGGGCGGTGAGTGGTTTCAAACTTGTTTTAAAGTTTGGTTCGAGTATGTGTAGTGTGTGTGTGTAAAGTGTGCTTGGTAGGCCACTTCTATTTAATTCAAGTTGTTAATTTAGCCATTGTTCTTCATAAATGCTATTGTGCTTACTTAGCTATAATATTATGATCGTGGTTGATTGGTGCATGCCTATCATGATGTATATATATGTGATGAGCATGAGTTGTGGTTGATGATATGTGATGTGATAATGAAAATTGGCACTAAATAAATTACCGGTTGTAAATGATCGATCATTAGGATTAGTGTGCACACAAATTGAGTCAAAATGTACGTGGCCTCGATGGCGTTAAATCATCAAGGAGGAGTACGATGATGTAATATTCCACCGAAAGCTTTTATATATATATCTACGGGGTGATGAGTGGAATCCCATCCGTATGGCATGTGGCGATGAGTGGAATCCCGCACATACAAGGTCCGGTGATGAGTGTATTCCCACCGAGGTAAAGTGTTGTTGAGGTTTAAATCCGCACAATCGGGGTAATTAATAGTGGCCAATTAAACGTGTTCATGTATTGTGATATATGATTGTGGTATATGGTGTTGTTACATGATGTTGATATTGATGATTGAGCTTGGTAGGATTAAGAAACCATATTATGCCACTTGAAAGACTAGCTAGGTCTACTTGATTATATGCCAATGCATGAAGTATGTGAGATTAGGATATACATGCTTGAACCCTACATTGTTGATGTTTTTTGTTTTAGAGCACCCTCACTAAGCTTATAGCTTACGCTCTCAATGTTCTACAATGCAGATCATTAGCGTGGTGTTAGCTCGAGGCGAGGCAAGAAGGGCTTTCCAAGTTTGTGGCTCAAGTACGGTTATCAATTTTGTATTAGTTAGCAATGTGGCAAGGGTTTTGTATGAGCTTTTTATGACTCATTTAAATGTGGATGTTTTGGTTTGATTATGGTTTATAAAGCATGAGATACTATGATGAATGTTGGTGTGTGATGGCTTGCTTTAGATGTCTAGGTTGCCTTGTGTAAGTGCAAACCTCTTATGATGACTTGTGCCTTTTAAGGCCTTTTGAGCTTTTATGTATGCCCATTATTGCCTATTTGTTGGAATGCTATGTATGAATGCTTTGTTTCGTGTTTGAATGCTTCCTTTGGCTTAAGTAAGATTGCTTAAGTGTGTGTATGTGCTTAGGAGAGTCGAGAAATGCATTTAGAGTCGTGTTTAGGGTCGTTAAGTTGGAATTTGTAGAATTGCAGTGCAGGGCGTATCGATACGCCTCAGGGCCGTATCGATACGGTCTTGCCCAAAGGCCACGAATTTTGCCTGGCGTACCGATACCCTAAGGGTATCGATACCCTCCAAAGTTACTGGAATTTGGAGTTTGGGGTGAGAGTAGAGCGTACCGATACGGGATTCACGAGTATCGATACGGGTCTACTCTGTTGACCAAGAAGGGTTGACCGAGAAGGGCGTATCGATACGCTCAAGGGCTGTATCGATACGGTCTTCCCGGAGTTGACTCCTTGGGTTGACCTGGTCAGGGCGTATCGATACGCCTAGCTAGGGTACCGATACGGTCTGCCCTGTAAGCTTAAAAATGGACTGTTTATGCATGGCCGTGGTTCGAATGTGATTTTCCTTTGAATGTTTTCCGTTGTTGTGATTCACTTAGGACTTAATGTTCATCTAGGCAAGATTAAAATAAAAAGAAAAAAAATAGGGTAGCTAACCGAGGGGAAACCTTAACGGGTTTCGCTTCGATTTTCCCCGTGTGGCCCACTCGAACCGGTCATCCGGCCAGACCGGGACGAGGGGGTTACAGTTCATAACTCTTCCCCTCTGAGAACATTCATTCACAGATTCACCTCTGGTTTCTTTGCCTTACATCGCCCCCGTACTAGTTTGGAAAGCCAGTGCCAGTACTGCTACTGCTACTGTTGCTATTGCTAGATGTTATTTTGAATTAAACTCTAGCTTTTCGTTTCTTTAAAAAGTGAGGTGAAAAAGTATTTTTAATAAATAGTTTTGTTGTTAAAAAGTATTTTTAAGTAGATAAATTATCTCTTCAAGAACATTCGTTATTTCACCAACAATCGGTTGGTCTAATAAGATTAAACACTAAATTTCTTAAGAAAAGTCGGAGATTGAAATACTAACGTTGTGAATGGAGTAAATTGGGTTGGGAGAGTCACCCACATAATGAGCATCTACAGTACCTGATCTGAATTAGTCAGTCAATAATTTTTTTTTAAATATGAGTCCATCAATAAATTAGATACAAGTGGTTAAATAAAAAAACAAAAAAATAGTGATATAAATAAAGACATTGAATAATTTTACTTAAAAGTACTTTTGAAAAAGTTTAAAACTAGAAATTTTGGTTTTTTAATACACTTTACAAGCCAAGTTAAAAATCACTTTTGCACTTAATTTTTAGCTGGTCGCCCATGCTTTTGCTTTTAAAACTAATTTTTAGACCAAAAAAAATGTTTACAAGAAACATTACTAAAAGGGTTGATGTAATCCAGCAGGAAGGGTTATCCACACACACACACACATATATATATATATATATATTTCATATTTTTTATATGTGGCATATATATATATATTTCATATTTTTTATATGTGGCATATATATATATATATATCAATAATAATTGAGGGATTCAACTCGAACTTAAAATTTAATTCACTAATTACTAAAAATTTAGAGTTATTCAAATTTTCGTTTTACAACTCAAACTTTATTTAAAAAATTTTGAGTCGAGTCAAAACAAATTAATTTTTTTCGCCTCGAGTCGAGTTTTGTCGGTTCATAACTCTTCCCCTCTCAGAACATTCATTCACAGATTCACCTCTGGTTTCTTTGCCTTACATTTTTGTCCATTTAACTTGCGTAAGTGTTGGGTGAGTCTCTATGATTGGCAGCATCATTAAATAACTTGATCATTTCATTTGTTTTTATATGTAATTTAGTTTTTTTTAATAATTTAAGGTAATTTCAAAGTAGTATATGTTCAAATATTTTATATGTAACTTGATCATTTCATTTGTTAGTTTTTTAATAACTCGATCATTTCATTTGTTTCTTTGCCTTACATTTTTGTCCATTTAACTTGTGTAAGTGTTGGGTGAGTCTCTATGATTGGCAGCATCATTAAATAACTTGACCATTTCATTTGTTTTTATACGTAATTTTGAGTAGAGTCAAAACAAATTAATTTTTTTCGCCTCGAGTCGAGTTTTGTCAGTTCATGTAACGCCCGTGTTTTGGGGTTAGGAGTTGGTCGGGTTTGTAGTCCGAGTCAATAAAATTAATTAAAAATCAATTCAAACTTAAATTGGATCTAATTGAGCTTTGGTAAAAGGGGAGGGACCTATATTGTAATTTGACCCAAAAGTCTTTAAAAGCAAGACAACTTTAAAACAAAAGTTGTCATCTTCCTCCCTAAAACCTTTTCCAACGTTAAAAATAGGCAAAACTCCATTTTCAAAACCTCTCAAAGCTAGTTACTATTCCATTTAATATCTTCTTCAATCCAAGGTGTTTTTCAAAGGTAATCATGTTTTCTAACTCTCCTCTCTATTCTCTATCCACCCATGGTCTTAGATTTTAAAGATATGAAGTTTTGAAAGTTAGGGTTTGTTTTAAAGGTTGGGTTTTTAAGGGGTTTTTCATCTTGTTTTGATAAATTGAGTTGGGGCTTTGTTTACTCATGTTAAAATACACATTATATGTTAATTTGGTTAAATTTTGATGAAAACCCGAAGTGGGTTCTTAGACCCATTTTTAGGAGGTCAAAACTTGACTTTTTGGTGGGTTTTAGAGTGAAATTGAAGGGCTAGTGGTTTAGGTATGTTAGGAGGGTGATTTGGGACATTTTGGGGGTCATTTGGGTGTTTGAAAGTAGAGTTTTCAGCCAAGGTTTGAGGGAGTACGAATTTGAGATATTTGGGGATTAAATTTGGTTGGAAATTTTGGATGAGGTTGGTTTGAATTCAAAGGTTGTGTGTTGATTGAATATTAGCATTGATTGTGGTTGTTGGTTGTGTTTTTGGTTGGCTAGAAGAAAGAGAGATCGTCGAAGAAGCTTTGGGACCGAATCCGGGTTCGTAGGAGGATTGTTTCGATTGCTAAGGAAGGGCGGTGAGTGGTTTCAAACTTGTTTTAAAGTTTGGTTCGAGTATGTGTAGTGTGTGTGTGTAAAGTGTGCTTGGTATGCCACTTCTATTTAATTCAAGTTGTTAATTTAGCCATTGTTCTTCATAAATGCTATTGTGCTTACTTAGCTATGCTATTATGATCGTGGTTGATTGGTGCATGCCTATCATGATGTATATATATGTGATGAGCATGAGTTGTGGTTGATGATATGTGATGTGATAATGAAAATTGGCACTAAATAAATTATCGGTTGTAAATGATCGATCATTAGGATTAGTGTACACACAAATTGAGTCAAAACGTACGTGGCCTTGATGACGTTAAGTCATCAATGAGGAGTACGGTGATGTAATATTCCACCGGAAGCTTTTATATATATATATCTACGGGGTGATGAGTGGAATCCCATCCGTATGGCATGTGGCGATGAGTGGAATCCCGCACATGCAAGGTCCGGTGATGAGTGTAATCCCACCGAGGTAAAGTGTTGTTGAGGTTTAAATCCGCACAATCGGGGTAATTAATAGTGGCCAATTAAACTTGTTCATGTATTGTGATATATGATTGTGGTATATGGTGTTGTTACATGATGTTGATATTGATGATTGAGCTTGGTAGGATTGAGAAACCATATTATGCCACTTGAAAGACTAGCTAGGTCTACTTGATTATATGCCAATGCATGAAGTATGTGAGATTAGGATATACATGCTTGAACCCTACATTGTTGATGTTTTTCGCTTTAGAGCACCCTCACTAAGCTTATAGCTTACGCTCTCAATGTTCAACAATGCAGATCATTAGCGTGGTGTTAGCTCGAGGCAAGGCAAGAAGGGCTTTCCAAGTTTGTGGTTCAAGTACGGTTATCAATTTTGTATTAGTTAGCAATGTGACAAGGGTTTTTGTATGAGCTTTGTATGACTCATTTAAATGTGGATGTTTTGGTTTGATTATGGTTTGTAAAACATGAGATACTATGATGAATGTTGGTGTGTGATGGCTTGCTTTAGATGTCTAGGTTGCCTTGTGTAAGTGCAAACCTCTTATGATGACTTGTGCCTTTTAAGGCCTTTTGAGCCTTTATGTATGCCCATTATTGCCTAAATTACTCTTTTGTTGGAATGCTATGTATGGATGCTTTGTCTCGTGTTTTAATGCTTCCTTTGGCTTAAGTAAGATTGCTTAAGTGTGTGTATGTGCTTAGGAGAGTCGAGAAATGCATTTAGAGTCGTGTTTGGGGTTGTTAAGTTGGAATTTGTGGAATTGCAGTGCAGGGCGTATCGATACGCCTCAGGGCCGTATCGATACGGTCTTGCCCAAAGGCCACGAATTTTGCCTGGCGTACCGATACCCTAAGGGTATCGATACCCTCCAAAGTTACTGGAATTTAGAGTTTAGGGTGAGAGTAGAGCGTACCGATACGGGGTTCACGAGTATCGATACAGGTCTACTCTGTTGACCAAGAAGGGTTGACCGAGAAGGGCGTATCGATACGCTCAAGGGTTGTATTGATACGGTCTTCCCGGAGTTGACTCCTTGGGTTGACCTGGTCAGGGCGTATCGATACCCCTAGCTAGGGTACCGATACGGTCTGTCCTGTAAGCTTAAAAATGGACTGTTTATGCATGGCCGTGGTTCGAATGTGATTTTCCTTTGAATGTTTTCCGCTGTTGTGATTCACTTAGGACTTAATGTTCATCTAGGCAAGATTAAAATAAAAAGAAAAAAAATAGGGTAGCTAACCGAGGGGGAACCTTAACGGGTTTCGCTTCGGTTTTCCCCGTGTGGCCCACTCGGACCAGTCATCCGGTCAGACCGGGACGAGGGGGTTACATTTGTTGGTATCAGAGCCTGAGGTTACCGAGACCTCAGGCAGGTAAGTGAGGTAAGCTTAATGTGTTAAATGATTGTGTTGTTTGATGCATGTCTTGCCATGAATTCTTGAATATTTGACTGTTTGAATGATATTTGAAGCACACATTGTTGTGTCTGGTGTAGAGTGTGTGCCCATTGATACTATTACTTAATTTAAAAAGATTTTTGGAAAAAGGAGTACTTGAGCACTATTGGACTCTTGCTTTGGCTAACGTAAACCTTATCTGTTTCTTGTTGTAGTTTATACCTTGCTAGCTGTATCATGAGACCACGTGGGAGGCCTAGGATGGTTTGACCAGAACCACGAGCAGCGGCTCCAGGAGTTGAGCATGTAGTTAGGGTTGAGGCTCAAGTGGGAGAGCCTGTGGTTGGAGTTGGTGCTCCTCCACCACCTCCACCACCACCTCCTCCTCCACCCAGAGTAGGAGGTGAGGTCGGGGTCGAATGAGAGGGACCACAAGGAGGCCAAGGTGGCCAAGGACCGGTCGGGATTGACTTAGCTCCGTTGGTTCAGGCAATAGCCGGGGCATTTCAGGCTGCAGTAGCTGGAGGTCAGGCAGCTCATCATCAGGGTGAGGGCACGGGATTGCCTTTGGAGAGACTTCGGGGCCTTGGGGCCGAAGAGTTCAAACGTGCTACTCCGGAGAGATTAGAGTTATGGTTTGAGAAGACTGTCTGTATTCTTGCTCAGATGGGGTGTACTGGTGAGCGCAAGTTGGGATGTGTCGAGTCTCTGCTTCAGGGTGATGCCTACACTTGGTGGGTCACCATTACTACGGGTATGAATGAGGCCGAGATCACTTGGGAGTTCTTTGAGACAGCTTTCCGTAAGAAGTATTTGGGTTCGCGATACCTCGATGAGAGGAAGATGGAGTTTATGGCATTGCTTCAGGGGAGTATGTCCGTGACAGATTATGAGATCCAGTTTGTCAGATTGAGTCGTATGCACCTGAGCTTGTACCTACTGAGGTGGAGCGTTGTAACCGCTTCCGTTATGGGCTGAGTGAAGAGATCAAGACGTATAATCTAGCTTCAGATTACATAGATTTTGATGTCTTGGTCGCGAGGGCCAAGGACTTAGAGCACAGTTTGAGTTTAACCAGGCGGTCTGGTGGATCTAGTTCGGGTAAGAGGTCCAACAACTTTGATAGAGGTGATGCCAAGAAGCATCGGGACAACAGGCATCATTATGATCATAGGCGTGATGGCGGTAACCACGGTAGGGGCCATCAGGGTCAAAGAGCTGGTGGGAAGTTGCCCACATGTGCTACTTGCGGGAGGAACCACACCGGTGAGTGTTGGGGAAATTATCATTCTTGTTGGAGTTGTGGGGCTAAAGACCACATTAGGCGTGACTGTCCACATCAGGTGGGACAAGCACCAGCTCAGGCTCCTGCTAGAGCCAATGACTTTCAGAGAGGCCGCGGGCGCGGTAGAGGTAACTTCCAGTCGAGGAACGATGGTCAGAGGAACATAGCACATGTAGTTACAGTTCAGCCAGAGGGCGGAGGTCAGGCCAGAGTTTATGCTCAGCGTGGAGATCAGCATGACACCGATGTGATCGCAGGTAACTTCTCGATACAGTCTTTGGGTTTGCTTTCTTTGATTGACTCTGGGTCTACACATTCCTACATATTGAGTGAGCATGCACAGTCTTTGAATTTGCCTTGTGAGATGTTAGAGGTAGGAGTTAGTGTTACTAGTTCCTTTGGGGACACGGTAGTAGTTAGGAAGATGTACCGAAGGTGTCCGTTGATGGTTCAGGGGCATGTGTTTCCAGCGGATATGATGGAGCTTCCCTTCTATGGTTTTGATGTGATTCTGGGTATGGACTGGCTCACGGAGCATAGAGCTAGGATAGATTCTGAAACTAAGCGGATTTCCTTGAGGCTCACAGACGACTATGAGATAGTAGTGGTGGGTGAGAACATGAAGTTCTTGTCTAATGTGGTTTCAGTGTTAGAGGCTAAGAGATTAGTTGAGTTGGGGGTGTGAAGCATACTTAACGTATGTGATGAACCATAACACGAGTGAGGTTAGACCTCAGGACATCCGGACAGTATGTGATTTTCCTAGTGTGTTTCCGGAAGAGTTGTCAGGGTTACCACCGGACAGAGAGGTAGAGTTCAGCATTGAGACTTATTTTGATTCAGCTCCTGTTTCGATTGCTCCGTATCGTATGGCACCGAAAGAATTGAAAGAGTTAAAGACTCAGTTGCAAGAATTGACAGATAGAGGTTTTATTCGGCCTAGTTCTTCACCTTGGGGTGCACCAGTTTTGTTTGTAAAGAAGAAAGATGGAAGCATGAGAATGTGTATAGATTACAGACAGTTAAATCAGTTGACAGTGAAGAATAAATATATGTTGCCTAGAATTGATGACTTGTTTGATCAGTTGAGGGGAGCATCAGTCTTTTCGAAGATTGATTTGAGATCGGGTTACTACCAGCTAAAGGTAAGAGAAGTTGATTTACCGAAGACGGCCTTTAGAACTAGATATGGTAATTATGAGTTTTTGGTCATGCCATTTGGGTTGACTAACGCACCGGTTGCTTTCATGGACATGATGAATAGGATCTTTCATCAGTATCTAGATCAGTTTGTAGTTGTGTTTATTGATGACATTTTGGTGTACTCGCGAACTGAAGAAGACCATGACCGACACTTGAGACTTGTTTTGAAGACTTTGCTAGATCATCAGTTATAAGCGAAGCTCAGCAAGTGTGAATTCTGGATCCGAGAGGTAGTCTTCTTAGGACATGTAGTGTCAGCCGATGGGATTAGAATTGATCCGAAGAAGATTGAAGCCATTGTTGAGTGGAAGCAACCGAAGTCTGTGACCGAGGTACGTAGCTTCCTAGGCTTAGCCGGATACTATAGAAGATTCGTAGAGGGTTTCTCTAAGTTATCTACTCCATTAACTCAGTTACTTCAGAAGAGTGTTCAGTTTGAGTGGACAGATGCAAGACAGAGAGCCTTTGAGAAATTGAAAGAAGCTTTGACCCAAGCACCGATCTTGATTCAGCCTGAGTCCGGGAAGGACTATGTAGTCTACAGTGATGCTTCTTATGTAGGGCTAGGATGTATTCTTATGCAAGACAAGAGGGTAGTGGCTTATGCCTCGAGACAGTTGAAGACCCATGAGCGCAACTATCCGACCCATGACATAGAGTTAGCTGCAGTTGTGTTTGCCTTGAAGATTTGGAGGCACTATTTGTACGGTGAGAGATGCACAGTGTACACCGACCACAAGAGCTTGAAATACATTATGACTCAGCGAGATTTGAATCTCAGACAGCGTAGGTGGTTAGAGTTGCTAAAAGACTATGATCTTACTATTGAGTACCATCCGGGTAAGGCCAATGTAGTGGCCGATGCATTGAGTAGGAAGATGATCGTGGACTTGAGAGCTATGTTTGCTAGATTGAGTTTGTCCGGAGATGGTGGCTTGATAGTCGAGCTTCAGGTTAGAACTACCCTAGGTCAGTTGATTTGAGAGAAACAGCTTTTAGATAGATCTTTGGCACCTCACGTGTAAGATATAGCCGAGGGTAGATCTTCAGACTACAGTTTCAGTGCTGATGGGGTTTTGTGTTTCAAAGATAGAATAGTTGTACCAGAAGACAATGACTTGAGACGTACGATCTTGACTGAAGCCCACAGTAGTCCGTTTGCTATGCATCCTGGAAGTACGAAGATGTACCGTGATTTGAAGACTGAGTATTTTTGGGTTGGCTTGAAGAGAGATGTAGCCGACTTTGTGAGTAAGTGCTTAGTGTGTCAGAGAGTGAAGGCGGAACATCAGGTTCCCTCAGGTTTGTTACAGCCGTTGAGAATTCCGAAATGGAAATGGGAGAACATCACCATGGATTTTGTTTCGGGTTTGCCTTTGACTCCTACGAAGAAGAACTCAGTTTGGGTGATAGTAGATCGTTTTACGAAGTGTGCTCACTTCTTGGCAGTCAACACTACTTACACTTTAGATAGATTGGCCGATTTGTATATTGGTGAGATTGTCAGACTGCATGGTGTGCCGAAGTCCATTGTGTCAGATAGAGATCCGCGGTTTACTTCTAGATTTTGGGAGTGTCTGCATACAGCTTTGGGTACCCGTTTGAACTTCAGCACTTCTTATCATCCTCAGTCAGATGGTCAGTCAGAGAGAGTTATTCAGATCTTAGAGGATATGCTGCGATGTTGTATCATTGACTTTCAGGGTAGTTGGGAGAAGCATTTGCCTCTAGTAGAGTTTGCATACAATAATAGCTTTCAGTCGAGCATTCAGATGGCTCCGTATGAGGCCTTGTATGGCCGAAGTGGGACAGAAATTGTTACCTATGCCAGATTTGCTCAAGGGGACAACCGACAAGGTAAAATTGATTTGTGATCGTTTGAAAACTGCTTCGGATAGGCAGAAGTCCTATGCCGATTTGAAGAGGAAGGAAGTTGAGTTCTCAGTGGGTGAGAAGATGTTCTTGAAAGTGTCTCCGTTGAAGAAAGTGATGAGATTTGGCCGAAAGGGGAAGTTGAGTCCGAGGTACATAGGACCGTATGAGATTGTGAAGAGGGTTGGTCCGGCTACTTATCAGTTGCGTTTGCCGTCCGAGCTAGAAAAGATACACGATGTGTTCCATGTTTCGATGCTTCGTAAGTATAGGTCTGATCCATCACATGTTATGCCCGTAGAGGAGATCACATTGAATCCGGATTTGACTTATGAAGAAGAGCCCGTTGAGATCTTAGCTTTTGACAGTAAAGTGTTGAGGGGTAAATCGATTGAGTTAGTAAAGGTGCGGTGGCAACGTAGAGGTGTGGACGAGGCCACTTAGGAGAGGAAGGAGGATATGGAAAAGCAGCTTTCGTATCTCTTTCAGTCAGGTAATTTCGGGGACGAAATTCCTTAAGTGGGAGAGAGTTGTAACGCCCGTGTTTTGGGGTTAAGAGTTGGTCGGGTTTGTAGTCCGAGTCAATAAAATTAAATAAAAATCAATTCAAACTTAAATTGGATCTAATTGAGCTTTGGTAAAAGGGGAGGGACCTATATTGTAATATGACCCAAAAGTCTTTAAAAGCAAGACAACTTTAAAACAAAAGTTGTCATCTTCCTCCCTAAAACCCTTTCCAACGTTAAAAATAGGCAAAACTCCATTTTCAAAACCTCTCAAAGCTAGTTACTATTCCATTTAATATCTTCTTCAATCCAAGGTGTTTTTCAAAGGTAATCATGTTTTCTAACTCTCCTCTCTATCCTCTATCCACCCATGGTCTTAGATTTTAAAGATATGGTGTTTTTAAAGTTAGGGTTTGTTTTAAAGGTTGGGTTTTTAAGGGGTTTTTCATCTTGTTTTGATAAATTGAGTTGGGGCTTTGTTTACTCATGTTAAAATACACATTATATGTTAATTTGGTTGAATTTTGATGAAAACCCGAAGTGGGTTCTTAGACCCATTTTTAGGAGGTCAAAACTTGACTTTTTGGTGGGTTTTAGAGTGAAATTGAAGGGCTGGTGGTTTAAGTATGTTAGGAGGATGATTTGGGACATTTTGGGGGTCATTTGGGTGTTTGAAAGTAGAGTTTTCAGCCAAGGTTTGAGGGAGTACGAATTTGAGATATTTGGGGATTAAATTTGGTTGGAAATTTTGGATGAGGTTGGTTTGAATTCAAAGGTTGTGTGTTGATTGAATATTAGCATTGATTGTGGTTGTTGGTTGTGTTTTTGGTTGGCTAGAAGCAAGAGGGATCGTCGAAGAAGCTTTGGGACCGAATTCGGGTTCGTAGGAGGATTGTTTCGATTGCTAAGGAAGGGCGGTGAGTGGTTTCAAACTTGTTTTAAAGTTTGGTTCGAGTATGTGTAGTGTGTGTGTGTAAAGTGTGCTTGGTAGGCCACTTCTATTTAATTCAAGTTGTTAATTTAGCCATTGTTCTTCATAAATGCTATTGTGCTTACTTAGCTATAATATTATGATCGTGGTTGATTGGTACATGCCTATCATGATGTATATATATGTGATGAGCATGAGTTGTGGTTGATGATATGTGATGTGATAATGAAAATTGGCACTAAATAAATTACCGGTTGTAAATGATCGATCATTAGGATTAGTGTGCACACAAATTGAGTCAAAATGTACGTGGCCTCGATGGCGTTAAATCATCAAGGAGGAGTACGATGATGTAATATTCCACCGAAAGCTTTTATATATATATATATCTACGGGGTGATGAGTGGAATCCCATCCGTATGGCATGTGGCGATGAGTGGAATCCCGCACATACAAGGTCCGGTGATGAGTGTATTCCCACCGAGGTAAAGTGTTGTTGAGGTTTAAATCCGCACAATCGGGGTAATTAATAGTGGCCAATTAAACGTGTTCATGTATTGTGATATATGATTGTGGTATATGGTGTTGTTACATGATGTTGATATTGATGATTGAGCTTGGTAGGATTAAGAAACCATATTATGCCACTTGAAAGACTAGCTAGGTCTACTTGATTATATGCCAATGCATGAAGTATGTGAGATTAGGATATACATGCTTGAACCCTACATTGTTGATGTTTTTCGTTTTAGAGCACCCTCACTAAGCTTATAGCTTACGCTCTCAATGTTCTACAATGCAGATCATTAGCGTGGTGTTAGCTCGAGGCGAGGCAAGAAGGGCTTTCCAAGTTTGTGGCTCAAGTACGGTTATCAATTTTGTATTAGTTAGCAATGTGGCAAGGGTTTTGTATGAGCTTTTTATGACTCATTTAAATGTGGATGTTTTGGTTTGATTATGGTTTGTAAAGCATGAGATACTATGATGAATGTTGGTGTGTGATGGCTTGCTTTAGATGTCTAGGTTGCCTTGTGTAAGTGCAAACCTCTTATGATGACTTGTGCCTTTTAAGGCCTTTTGAGCTTTTATGTATGCCCATTATTGCCTAAATTGCTCTTTTGTTGGAATGCTATGTATGAATGCTTTGTTTCGTGTTTGAATGCTTCCTTTGGCTTAAGTAAGATTGCTTAAGTGTGTGTATGTGCTTAGGAGAGTCGAGAAATGCATTTAGAGTCGTGTTTAGGGTCGTTAAGTTGGAATTTGTAGAATTGCAGTGCAGGGCGTATCGATACGCCTCAGGGCCGTATCGATACGGTCTTGCCCAAAGGCCACGAATTTTGCCTGGCGTACCGATACCCTAAGGGTATCGATACCCTCCAAAGTTACTGGAATTTGGAGTTTGGGGTGAGAGTAGAGCGTACCGATACGGGATTCACGAGTATCGATACGGGTCTACTCTGTTGACCAAGAAGGGTTGACCGAGAAGGGCGTATCGATACGCTCAAGGGCTGTATCGATACGGTCTTCCCGGAGTTGACTCCTTGGGTTGACCTGGTCAGGGCGTATCGATACGCCTAGCTAGGGTACCGATACGGTCTGCCCTGTAAGCTTAAAAATGGACTGTTTATGCATGGCCGTGATTCGAATGTGATTTTCCTTTGAATGTTTTCCGTTGTTGTGATTCACTTAGGACTTAATGTTCATCTAGGCAAGATTAAAATAAAAAGAAAAAAAATAGGGTAGCTAACCGAGGGGAAACCTTAACGGGTTTCGCTTCGATTTTCCCCGTGTGGCCCACTCGAACCGGTCATCCGGCCAGACCGGGACGAGGGGGTTATAGTTCATAACTCTTCCCCTCTGAGAACATTCATTCACAGATTCACCTCTGGTTTCTTTGCCTTACATCGCCCCCGTACTAGTTTGGAAAGCCAGTGCCAGTACTGCTACTGCTACTGTTGCTATTGCTAGATGTTATTTTGAATTAAACTCTAGCTTTTGGTTTCTTTAAAAAGTGAGGTGAAAAAGTGTTTTTGATAAATAGTTTTATTGTCAAAAAGTGTTTTTAAGTAAATAAATTGTCTCTTCAAGAGCATTCGTTATTTTACCAACAATCGGGTGGTCTAATGAGATTAGACACTAGATCTCTTAAGAAAAGTCGGAGATTGAAATACTAACGTTGTGAATAGAGCAAATAGGGTTAGGAGAGTCAACCACATAATGGGCCTCTGTAGTACTCGATCTGAATTAGTCAGTCAATGAATTTTTTTTAAATATGAGTCAGTCAATAAATTAAATACACGTGGTTAAATAAAAAAATACAAAAAATAGTGATATAAATAAAGACATTGAATAATTTTACTTAAAAAATACTTTTTGAAAAAGTTTAAAACTAGAAATTTTAGTTTTTAAATATACTTTTGAAGCCAAGTTAAAAATCACTTTTGCACTTAATTTTTAGCTGGTAGCCAATGCTTTTGCTTTTAAAACTATTTTTTTAGACCAAAAAATGTTTACAAGAAACATTACTAAAAGGGCTGTGTGTAATCCAGCAGGAAGGGTTATCCATGTATATTTCTTTCATATTATATATATATATATATATATATTAATAATAATAACAATTGAGGGATTCAACTCAAACTTAAAAATTAATTCGTTAATCATTAAAAATTTTGAGTTATTCGAATTTCCATTTTACAACTCAAATTGGCGAGTTAAGTTTTGTCGGTTCATAACTCTTCCACTCTCATAACATTCATTCACAGATTCACCTCTGGTTTCTTTGCCTTACATTTTTGTCCATTTAACTTGTGTAAGTGTTGGGTGAGTCTCCATGATTGGCAGCATCATTAAATAACTTGATCATTTCAATTGTTTTTATATATAATTTAGTTTTTTTAACAGTAGGTAATTAAGTAATATATATTTAAATATTTTTTATCTTTTGATAATTTACGTACACCTAAGTTCTATCTGCTCTCGTCTATTCCACTATTATTTTCGTAATTTTCTATTCAGGGTTATAGCTTTGTGTTAACTTTGGAGGACGTCCAGTTTTTTTTTTATTATCAATCAAAGTAAAATCACTTTGAAATCAAATTTTTTTATCACTAAACTTCATATTTTGACACACAAGCAATGTAAAATAAAATTATACAACTCTACATATTTTGATACACAGCTGTAAAAAATTTACATAACTCTTCATATTTAAGTTATAAAATATAAAACTTAAGGGTCCGTTTGGTTTTAGAAAACATTTTTATTTTTGTTTTCTACTTTCATTTTCAAAAAATAATTTTTATTTTCAATTTTCTAAAAATAGAAAACATGTTTGGTTAATAGAGATGAAGATTTGTTTTAAAAATGAAAATAGTGAAAATGTGTTGATATCTAACTTTTCAAAATAGAAATGAAAAAATAATGATTAAATAATTAAAATAAAATATAGTTAGAAAAATATTAATATAATAATACATAAATAAAATATGATAAAATAAACAAAAATTTTAAAAATAGCATTAGAAGGATTCCAACCCGTGTAAAAATTAAAAAAACCTTTGTTTTCATATTTTTCATTTTCCTAAAACATTTTCAATGTAAATGATGAAAACATATTTTTTATGTTTTCAAATTTTCACTCATTTTTATTTTTATTTTCTAAAAATCATTTTCTAATTTTTCAACCAAACGTGTTTTCCATTTTCTTAGAAAATAAAAACGAAAATATTCTCTATTCTCTAGAACCAAACGGACCCTAAATCTCTAGCCTTTAACACCCTACAACCTAAAGCTTAAACTTTAAATTCTAACAAAAAAAACTTAAATTCTACACCCTACAACCTAAACCCTAAATCGTAAATCGCAACCTAAATATATAAACCTTAAAATTAAAAGGGTGTAAATTTTAATTTACACAAATTTGTGTATCAAAGTATTTTCCACATATTAAATATATTTTATTTCTTATGATTCTTTTTATACCCAACACTAACATTTTGTTATGCAACAACATTATTTATTACAAATATAACATATATTTTTTTCACAAATAATATCAAGTAATTTTATTGAATAAAAAGGAAATACAATAAAGTTACAAGAAAAATCAAAAGTTACTTATTTCACTTAAAACCATTGAGGTGCAGAAATTAGCCACTAAAACATAAAATATAACCATACATGAAAAGTAAACTTTAACTAAATAATTCAGAAAACAATAGATAAAAAAGGACCACTGTCGTCGGTGAAGGATAAACACCATCAAAGATTCAATACTAACATAAAAAAATATAACAATGATAGCATGTTGACAAAAGTGACTTTACCACAACTCCGCCACGAACTATCTTTGGTGATTACAAGTACCTACCAATACAAGAGAATTAGATTGAGGGTCCAAACTAAGGGTAGATTAGCATGATAATTAAATAACCATCAACTAGAGAGACAATGTCAAATTCAATCTTAAAAAATATATTCTATAAGAGCAAAAAAAATGTGTCATAAAAGCAGAGAAAACCTATTACAAGAACAACAACAAAAAACATCCATTATTTTTGTTAAAAAAAATTTATTAAATCAAAACACACAAAAAAATTGAATATGCAAAAATAATAGGCAAAAGGATGGGAAAGGAGAAAAGAGAAAAAAAGAAAGACTAAAGAAAATACAAGTTAAGAGTAATAGTAAAATATAGATGACCAACAGCTTAACTAAAAGTCAACAGTGTCACCTTCCTTAATCACCAAAAAATCTGAATAAAAGTTCCTTGAAAAACTTAGACAGCTAGTAAATATAACATTGTGTAAAAATTCTGTCCTTTTTTATGTTTTTTATGTCTCAACATTAAAAAAATTTAATTTTAAGATCTAATTCTAAATTTTAAGCCTTGTATCTTAAATCTTAAAAAAATACAACATACCTTACATTCCCTAAACTCCAATCCTAAACAATAACCTTAAAGCTTAATCCTAAACTTTAAACCTAAAGTTTTAGTGTGGTGGCATAAATAGGAACACCGAAAAAGGGCAAGAGATTTTCTATTTGGAAATGAATAGGTCAAGAATATTTATACATAACATATTAAACTTTAGTTTACACAAGCCTTTTAATTTTAAGGTTTAGATATTTAGGTTGTGGTTTAGGGTTTTAGGTGTAGGGTATAGAATTTAAGGTTTATAGCTAGAATGTAGAGTTTATGATTTAGGGTTTAGATTTTAGGGTGTTAGGGCTAGGAATTTAAGTTTTAGATTTTATAGCTTAAATGTGAATGGTTGTGCAATTTTATAGGAATTTGGGATACTGACTATTTCCAGCTCGAGGAGAAGCATGTTTTTTTTTGAATTACATTATGTTAATTGGTGTAATCAAACATTCTGGTTTTCACTGTGGTTTAATAAATATCTATGGGTCGGCTACTGATTCTTAGAAAGAGGCATTCTTAACTGAGTTGTCAAGGTTCTTAAAATCTAAGGATATTCCTTGGTGTTTGGGGGGTGATTTCAATCTTTTTCTGGATCAGGAGGAAAAACTGGGGTTATCTTGGAATCTATCACTCATATCCTCTTTCAGGTCTTTTGTTTTTGAAACTGCTCTGGTTGATTTCCCTTTGGTGGGTGGGAAATTCACGTGGTGTAACAACTGTGATCCTCCAACTTTTGTGCGCCTTGATCGTTTCTTGGTATCTGCTGAATTCATTATGGTTTTCTCTAGGCTTCTTCAAAAAGTTCTTCCGTGTTCTCTTTCGGATCATTGTGTTGTGGTACTCTTATCCGAACAGTTTGAATGGGGTCCTAAACCTTTCAAGTGCTTTAACTATTGGCTAGGCATGGATGGTTTTGAGAAGGTGGTGCAAAAATCCGTTGAGGAATCCAAAAGGAGAAATTTGTCTTTGGGTATCAGGGGCATCCTTAGAGCAACTAAGAACGCAGTGAAAGTGTGGTCCGGCAAGTTGTCGATAGGCCATGGGAGAACTTCTGTTGTCATTGAAAAAGACATTGGTGATATCGAATTTAAACTTCAACAGGGAGCTATCATTTCGAACTCTTATGAAACTCTCAAAAAGCTTAGAATTGAACTGTGGCAAGCCTATCGTAAGGAGGAGGGTGAGTGGCTCCAAAAGTCGCGTCTTTGCTGGTTCTCGGAAGGGGACAGAAACACCAGATTTTTCATCTCTCAGCCACGACAAGAAGGCGAGTTAATCAAATCAAGGTGCTGACAAAGGATGGAGTGGAAATTTCAGACCCTTTTTTGATTAAAAAATTGGTAAAAGAACATTTTTATGATTCATATAAAACTAGGACTGCTTTGGATGTTACAGGTTTAAATCTGGGTTTTAGCAAACTTAGTGAGGCCCAATCTAATGCCATACAATGTCGTTTTAAGGAGGATGAAATATGGGCGGCTTTGGCTTCCTCTGATAGTAATCGCGCTTCTAGTCCTGACAGCTTCAACTTGGGGTTCTTCAAAAAATTCTGGGACATTCTCAAAGCTGATATATTTTGATTCTTCGACGATTTCTATCACAGGCGAAAATGGTAAGCAGGCATTAACCATTCTTTTGTCACCCTCATTACCAAAAGTGAAAAACCCAACTTCTCTGGATGAATTCAGACCCATTAGTCTCGTTGGGGGTATGTACAAATTGCTTTCGAAGGTCCTTGCCAAATGCCTATCTTCGGTTCTTGGGCTCATCATAGGAGAGCAACAATTTGCTTTTATTCCAGGTCGTCGGATTCTTGATTGTTCCTTGATTGCAAACGAGGTGATTGACGATGTTAATAAATCCGGAAAAAATGGGATTGCTTTCAAAATTGACTTCCAAAAGGCTTATGATACGGTCAGTTAGAGTTTCTTGTCTCGTGTCATGAAAGAATGTAATTTCGGGGACAAATGGTGTGATTGAATTGAAAAATGCGTGTCATCTGCTTCTATCTCTGTCCTTGTCAACAGTTCGCCAACGAAAATGTTTAGTATTCAGAGGGGTCTCAGGCAAGGGTGCTCTTTATCGCCTTTTCTTTTTAACCTTGTTGGTGGAGCTTTAAATTTAATGATCCGAAAGGCTATACTTAGGGGTTATTTCTCTGGTTTCAAAATTGGCAGGGGGAATTCTCTCTTTAAAATAACCCACCTCTAGTTTGCAGATGACCTGTTTATTTTTTGTGGTGGTGATAAAGATCAATTGAGGAATGTCAAGCGAGTGTTACGCATATTTGAACTAGCCTCGGGTTTGAAATTAAACTTGACGAAAATCAGAGTCTTTGGAATTAACTTGGAGGAAGAAACAGTGAAGACATGGGCAAATGATATAGGTTGCTCTTTTGACAAATTCCCGACTGATTACCTTGGCCTTCCCTTAGGGGGTAGGAGGAATTCTGTGTCTCTTTGGGACCCTGTTCTCAAGAAATTCACTGTCAAGCTGGGCTGCTGGAAATCCAATTCTTTGTCATTTGGAGGGCGTCTCACTCTCTTGAAATCTGTTTTGACCAGTCTCCCGGTATATTTTCTATCTCTTTTTTGTATGCCAGCTCAGGTATATACTCGTCTCAATAGTTTAATGGCTCGGTTTTTATGGGGCGGTAACGAAGAGAAAGCTTGTATACATTGGATTAAGTGGGCTTAGATATGTAATTCTAAATATTATGGCGGGTTGGGTGTTTTGAACATTGATCATCTTAATAGGGGTCTTTTGTGTAAATGGGTTATTAGATATGGAAACAAAAAGGATAGTCTCTATAGGAGAGTGGTGGCAGAGAAAGCACCAAATCTGCTCTCTTTTCTAATCCCTTCGATTCCCAAACCCAAACAATTTTCTTGGATCTGGAATGGGATCATGAAGTCTTACCTGGGCAACGACACACCGGGGGCAACTATTAGAGAAAATATCACTCTCCAGGTAGGGGATGGTCATTCTATCTTATTCTGGCATGACCTTTGGTTGGGCAATTTTTCTTTAAAAGACAAATTTTCCCGGATCTTTGTATTATCTACTTTAAGAAATGAGGTTATTGCTGATTTTAGTTTCGAAGCTAATTCAGTATGGGTTTGGTCTATTCCCCTCCGCCGCCCATTGCTTGACTGGGAAGTATCTCTTTGGGAGCCCTTCATGAGTTGCCTCAAGAATTTTAAAATACCTTGGTCTAACAGAGACTGGCTTAGTTGGGGGGATCGAGTGATGGAGCTTTTTCCACCAAATCGTTCCACTCTTTAATTGCCCTTGGTGGCCAGTCAAATACAATTTGGAAGAAGTGTGTGTGGCTTGGCTTCGCTCCCCCTAAGGTAGAGACTTTTGTTTGAAAGCTTCTTTGGGGTAGAATCCCGGTGAAAACTGAATTAGTGAAGAGGGGTATTACTAATCTGAGTTGTTTTCTATGACCGATGTGTAAAGATTCTTCGGAAACATGTGCGCATTTGTTCTTCTCTTGCTTAGGTGTTTGGCGTATATGGAATTCATTTTGCAGACTCGCTGGCATTAAGGTTGTTTTTCCTCGAGACCTTACCAGTTTTTTTTGACGCGTGGAGCGACATTGGGAGTGAATGCAACATATCCTAGTTTAGCCTTGTCCCCTTTGCGATCATATGGTCAACATGGTTGTTCAGAAATGAAATTGTGTTTAATAACAAGGAAGTTGACTGGTTGCAACTGGATTTTTTGGTGAAATTCCGCCTTGCATCGTGGTACAAAGCTAAGTTTAATGATTGCGGACTGTCCATCGATGACTTATTACTGGATTTCTCACGGGTTGATTTGGCTTCGAATCGAAAACGTTACCATGTTGCTTCAGGCTGCTGGTAACCCCCTGCTGGGTTCCTAAAATTAAATGTTGATGGTGCAATAGTCTGTGGGTTGATAGGTGGGATTGGTGGGTTGTTAAGAAATGAAAATGGGAAAATATTGTTTGAATTTTCTGAGACTTTCAATCTTTTCCCTCCGGTTTACTTGGAGTTTGAGGCGCTGCTAAGAGGGGTCAGAATGTTCTTGTCTTCACAATGGGCCTCTTCTCACAGATTAATTGTGGAATCGGATTGCCAATTAGTGGTGGATTGGTGTCTAGAGAAAGTGGCCTCTCCTCCTCAAATTCGAGTGCAAGCTGCAGAAATGGCAGAACTATGTCGATCAAGAGGTGTTTGTTTCCGGTGGATCACGAGATCGTACAATTCGGAGGAAGATAAACTGGATAAGCATGGTGTTGGTTAACCTTTATGCTTATGATTTAATTTTAATGGTGATGGTTTTCTTTTTAACTGCCTTAAATATTGACCTGTCTTAACTCCCTGGCTCTGCTAAGTTTTTGCAGAATTGTTTCTCCAGCTATTGGGATCTCTGCGATCCTGTGTTATTTTCTTTTCGTGTATGACAAGTTATACTTGGTTTCTCTTAGAACGTCTCGAAGCTCTTCTCATGGCTGATCTAGACCCGGCTTGTTTAGGATATTTCATATATGTTTCAAGTTTTGTTTCTGGGTAATGATAATGTTTGGGGCAGGCAAAATCAAAGGGCTCAAGGTCTTATTTGTATGTTTCATTTAAACATGTGCCTATTTTGTAATATAGCCGGATACAGTGCACTCTTTTTCCTCCATGTAGGATTAGGAAGATTTTTTAACGAGGCCCGTATCCGTGCTCCGTTGTATGATTTCCAATCAATTAATCATACATACTACCTTTAAAAAAACACAAAAAATTGAATATGCAAAAATAAAAGGCAAAAGGATGAGAAAGGAAAAAAGAGAAAAAAAAAGACTAAAAAAAATACAAGTCAAGGGTAATAGTAAAATATAGATGACCAACAGCTTAACTAAAAGCCAACAGTGTCACCTTCCTTAATCACCAAAAAATCTGAATAAAAGTTTCTTGAAAAACTTAGACAGCTAGTAAATATAACAATGTGTAAAAATTTTGTTTTTTTTGTGCTTTTTATGTCTCAACATTAAAAAAATTAAATTTTAAGATTTAATTCTAAATTTTAAGTCTTGTATCTTAAATCTTAAAAAATACAACATACCTTACATTCCCTAAACTCCAATCCTAAACAATAACCTTAAACCTTAATCCTAAACTTTAAACCTAAAGTTTTAGTGTGGTGGCATAAATAGGAACACCGAAAAAGGGAAGGAGATTTTTTATTCGAAAATGAATAGGTCAAGAATATTTATACATAACATATTAAACTTTAGTTTACACAAGCCTTTTAATTTTAAGGTTTAGATATTTAGGTTGTGGTTTAGGGTTTTAGGTTGTAGGGTATAGAATTTAAGGTTTATAGCTAGAATGTAAAGTTTATGATTTAGGGTTTAGATTTTAGGGTGTTAGGGCTAGGAATTTAAGTTTTTAAATTTTATAGCTTAAATGTGAAGGGTTGTGTAATTTTTTTTACACAGCTTGTGTATCAAAATATAACGCTATTAAAGTCCATCATAATGTAATTATAAAAGTATTTTTTATCTCTCTCAAATGATTTAAAAATTAAGATTAAGTTCCATTTTCTCTTACGTGTTTACAAAAAATTTTTAAGTTTTAAAATTCTTCTTTTTTTGTACTATTTTTTTTCGCCAGCGGTAGTCGTTGACCGTTTTACTGGTTATGTACAAAAATAAGATTTATCTTTTAATTTCATGTTTTTCTTGTTTCTTTTTTTGTTTTACTTTACCAGGTTTATATCATATTTGCTTCTATGACAATTCTTTCGTTTGCTTGTATGGCAGTTCCTTTGTTTGCTTTTATGGCAGTTTCAATCTATCTTTTGATAGTTTAGAGTTCGAGTGACGAGCATCATCGAACTTCTTTGTCAACGAAGGACGTTATGTTATACATGTTATAATTTTCTTTTTTGTGGTTGTGCCGATTCGCCAAGAACAAGTAGCAGAAGATTTTTCTTTTTTTAAAGAGCACTCAAGGTAAAGTAATAGTTTTCTAGATTTAATTTCAGGAGCTTTTTCAAGTTCTTCTGAAGGTGTTAGGTTTGGTATTTTAACGTCTTTCACACCCTTAAATTTTACTACATTTTTTTTCTTTTGCATGGAACTTCTAATGTTTGAAGTATAATTCTTTTGTAATCCTTTTATTATTGAATATAATCTAGTTTTTTAAAAAATAAGATTAAGTGCATTTAATCTTTAACATTGGGTTCCTTTGCCATGTACATTGGCTGAAAATGCTGGGTGACAGCCTTGCAAATTGGGTATTTGACTTTAAAATGCTTTTATAAATCGTTTGACATTTGCCCATGCTATTAATATAATATAAAATCATATTAATAAGTTAAATACAATATTATCATTTTGGAAAGGGGAGAGCTTCACAGTATTTGAATTTTGGCCTCTAATATTTGATTTCTCTATTTCGTACAATTGTTTTTTTTTTACAAAAAATTTGGATAGTGATCTTAAGCTCATCAAACGAGAAACAAAATATATTGACATGTGACTTAATGAATTATACTTGATGTACAAACGAGATCAATAAGTAATATAAAAGTTGACCAAAACTGAACGATGCATAGAAAATAGAAAGGTTTTATTAGTATATTTCTCCTCAAATTATACCTCGACTTTTAGACTATTATTTTTGTCAAATGATATATAAATTATTATTATTTTATTTTATCCCATGATGACAGTAGATGCAATAAAAATATGTCAAGTATCACATTATTATTATTAGCAATTTTTTTTTGTTAAACTAAGAACACATTTATTGTTTAAATATAGAAATCAGTATTGTTTTCTAGACAAATTAATTAATAAAAGCCAATAAAAAAAGCCAATAAAAACTAAGAACACATTTAGTGTCTCAACGTAGCTCTACAAAACTTTAATCACTTCTCCCTTTTGTTTAATGGCAATATTATATAACAGATAAAAATATCGTTGCGAGCAGTTTGTATAATTGAAAATCTAAATTTATCCGAACATTATCACGTAGAGTCAAATTAAAAGGATTGAAACTCATAATTTATCTAAAAAAAAATCATAAATGATTAGGATTTAAAATATAATAAAATTTACCAACAACCATTTGGTCTAGCGGAATAAACCGTTATATCTCTCAAGTAAGATCAGAGGTTCGAATCCTAACGTTGTGAATTGAAAAAACTGGGTTGGGAGGGTCGCCTTCATATTAAGTCTCTATAAAACTCAATTCAAATTAGTCACTCAATAAGTCGAATACTAATAATTAAACCAAAAAATATAATAAAATTTAGAGATAACGACCTTTTAACGGATACCTTATTGACAAGAGATAATGAGTTATTTAAGCATGAAGACATGTATAAAAACTTATCTAAGCAAAACAATAAAATGTCAAGGATTTTTATTTAAATATATATATGAGTTATATTTTAATACACAAGCTGTGTAAAAAAATTATACAATCATTCATAGATATTATTAATCCTTTAACAATGAGCATACATCATATAAAAAAGCGATTTAAACATGTATCTATTAGTATGAACATCATCCGCTTTTAAAAAATAACCAATCATTTTTAACGAAAATACAACTTGCATTGGAACCTTATGTTTTGCTACGTGTTGTGGGTGCTTTGGTTCCAGCGGAACAATCGCGTCTTTGATAATGAACATCAAGGAGAACCCGTGATTGAGCGTTGTCGTTGGCTTGTGAGAGAAGTGGTAGATCAGCCCAAACTCGCTGAGATTGATTCGAGCATTCAAGTTTGTGGTGGCCAACAGCCTCGTGTGCGACTTTGGGAACCATCGTTGGAGGGGTGGGTCAAGGCTAATACTGATGGATCATTTCGGCCAAACATAGGAGGGGCCACGTGCAGGGGTGTTCTTCGTAAATCGTAACCACTCGGGCGAATAGATTGTTGGCTTCGCCAAGAGTTTGGGTTTATGTTCAGCGTTAGAAGCTGAATTTTAGGACATCTATAAAGGCCTTACAATGGCATGGGAGCTTGGGATTCGTCGTCTTTGGTTAGAGTCGGATTGCCGATATGCGATTGACATCCTTAGTGATCGATCGAACATGAATAGTTGACCATCAATTGTTCAACATATTTAGAATCTTTTAGATCGAGAGTGGGTGGTACGTCTGACAGTCATTGCTCATGATAGGAATAGAGTCGTCGATGCCCTTATGCAGGCAACATAGAGGTTGCCGTTTGGTTCTCATGAGTTTGTCGCCCCTCCTAGTTATGCATATGCTTTTTATCAGCAAGACAATGTAGCTTATCTTACTTGATGTATTCTATCACCATGAGTATTTTTTTTCTTCCATTTAACCTTAGGGAGGTTTTTTAATGAAACTATACTCCTTTCAATCAAAACAACAATAATTTAAAGTTTAAAAAAATATTTGGAACATTAATACGAACTTAATTTTTTTTTAAAATGAATTAAGGTAAAGTACATGTAAAATGTCATGTTGCTGCCATTAAAAATTTAACATCGTCGGTAAGTCATTAAAAATTTCAAATTTTGCTGCCAAATTGAAAAAAAATATATAAATACTAATGACCAAATTTACTAATATCCCTCGTGAATAAAACAAAGCTCCAACATTCTTTTTGGTAACATTGTTTTTAGCTTTTTTTTAACTATTTTTTTAGCTTTAGATATCTTCTTTCTAAACTCTTATAATAATTAATAATAAGGTTTATATTACAAATAAGTACTAATGTATATCAACTTTGATATTTAGGTACTTAAAATATTTTTAGTCAAAATAAATACTTAAAGTACATTTTTTAGTCAAAATGAGTACTTAAAATATTTTTTAGTCAAAATAGGTACATAAAGTATATATATTTTTTATTTAGGTTCTTAAAAATTGTCATGCGACATTGATTAAAAAATAGATTATATGCATGTTTTGACAAAAAAATTTACTTTAGATACATATTTTGACAAAAAATATACTTTATGTACGTACTTTGATGAAAAAAATACTTTAGATACCTATTTTGATAAAAAAAAATTTAAGTACTTGTTTTGACCAAAAATATTTTAGTTACCTAAATAAAAAAAGGTTAGTATACTTTAGGTAATAATAATAATAATAATAATAATAATTCCATGCACTATATGTGGAAACAATGTAAAGGTTGTGATTAGAATTTAGGGTTTATATGTTAAAACTTAAATCTAATCATATTACTCTAAATTTTAAACTTTAATTTTTAAATTTAAACATTAAATTCTAACCACATCTCCTAAATTTAAACCCCCTGTACTTAAACTCATAAACCTTAAACCTAAAATAAAATACTTAAACATCCATATCAATACGTTTGTGAAGATTTCTTATTTTCAGGTAGTGAATGATATATTTTCCCTAACAACGATAATAAAAGTAAAAATATTTCTTTTTTTTCAAAACCCAAAGATTTCTCCCAACCCTAAACCTTTTTTCTCCACAGGGCAAAGGTGGAGACCAACAACTACATCCGCATCAGCACGCGCCTCCGCTGCGTCCCCCACCTTTAAAATTCCCAATCCACAGATGCGAGACAAAATGCAACCCGCAGTGGGTTCTCTGTTGATGACAGGTGTGGACCCACACAGGTATTATTCGTTAAACTCCCACGCGCAGTCACAGGGAGCGTGCAGCTTCTTTATTTTCCCATCCCAAACAGAATTTCTCCTTATTAATGATCATTTCTACACAAACAAACAAGCCCTTAGTTTCCTTTTTCCTCTCTTCTTCTTCCTTCAGAATCCACCCCTCCCAACCGCTCTCTATTTCAATTTCCGGTGGTATTCTTCCTTAGTAATGACAGCACCAAACATGGCCACAATAACAGAATCATTGGAAAGATCCTTACAGAACTGTTCTCTGAACCACGAAAGAAGAAGCGCCGACAGCGGCGGAGGTGGTGGCGGCAGCGGCGGAGACGATGAATTGATAGCGAAGTCTTCAACTTTAGACGAAAACAACAACACCAACAGCAGCGGCAGCAGCAGCCTCCCAATCACCGTATCTGACACCAGCTTGGAGCTCAACTCCCACCTCTCTCTTCCCTATCATTGGGAACAATGTCTTGATCTAAAGGTTGGTTTTTTCTTCTCTTGAAAAGGGTTAAAAATACAGTTTTTTTTTTCAGTCGTTTTCGTGTTCCAGACGCAATTAATGTGAAACCCATGGCAGATCTTGCTCCCTTTCCTTTGTTGGGTATTTCTTGTTTTCCCTTCTTTAATGTTTCTCTTCAGTCTTTTCTTTGTATTTATTGCTTCCCAGATGTTGTCTTCCTTGTCTCCCACACGCATATACAAAGCCTAAGAAACCCTAGAATATATATGTATATATATAACCTTTCCTTGCTTTGTTATGAGAATCAATTTGCTTTAATCCAAAACAAAAATCAATTTGATATCTGATGTACTTTTCTATGCAAAATGAAATTGAAAGGAGGAAAAACTAAAAGATTCATGCTAGTACTAAATTGCGATCCCCGCTTCAAAATGATTAGAATATCGGCCGCAATTTAATACTATGTTAGTGGTACATTATAGGTTTGCAGCTGATATGCATGTTCTAAAAATTCTGAATTGATTAATGTTCGGGTTGGCAGTCAGGGGAGATTTATTACATAAACTGGAGGAACGGGATGAAAGCTAGGGAGGATCCGAGAACCGCGGCTCAGTACAGCCGAGAATTTTACTCGGAGGAAGAAGAGGATGACGACGACGATGATAGCTCATACGACAGTGAAGAGTTGCCATCGGAGTCATCATCTCTTTGTTTGACAAGAGAGAGGGCCGGGCATTGCAACAACAACAACAACAGCAACTACCATCGGGTAGAGAAAGACAAAGATAATGTCTTGGTCGTGGCGGGTTGCAAGAGCTGTCTCATGTATTTCATGGTCCCCAAACAAGTTGAGGATTGCCCTAAATGTAATGGTCAACTTCTTCACTTTGATCGATCCGAGAGTAGCTCTCCTTGAACCAGATTTGTCTTAATTTGCTGTGTTTTTTCGATAGATTTTGAGTGTGGAATGAATTATAACATGTTAGACAAACTCCTTGGATCCATTTTCATCCATGTTTACTTCTCCTAGACATTCTTTCTTTAATTTTCTCGAACTTTGCACTCGGTTCTCAGTATTCACATGACTAAATCTTAGTATTTTTTTTAGTACAGTACATGTCCCTTCTATAATTCATGTTTGAGATTCGTGGCTCTCCTTTTTAATAAAGTTATTATCGTGTCTTGTCATTAAACCCAACTCTTGACAAAAAAGGTGCAACGCAAAGATTCCCAAGAAATCATTCTTCCAAATACTACTCTCGTCCAAGCACGTTTTACTACGAAGTTCCAATAAAATCTAACAATTTAACCACTAAACTAACCTAAAATATACATTGAATTCTTTATTACTCGAGGAGTTAACAAACGCGGGTAGACATTCTTAAGCATGTTCAATATGGTTTGAGTCATAATTACTCAATTGCTTAAGCATGTTCTATTTTGTATATATTTATAGATTTGACTCTGATAAACATGTTGGAATACTTTACTATATTCAAAGCATTTATTAATCTTATCTTAAATCAAATCAACTTAATCAAGCAGCTAACATTTTGAAAATTTTAGTGGCCTTCCACTAAGTTAAATGAGTAAATCACCTTTTATTAATTATTTTGTAGGAACATGCTTACATGTTTGTATTTTTCTTTTCTAGTTTACCAAATAAATATATGATAATCCTCTATATTTGAAAAGGTCAATAAAACCTTGTTTGATAACAGTGTAGTCATGTGAACTTTGAAGTTTCAGGTTAGAGTCTCACCTTCTGTAAGCAGGGATGGACCGAGGGGGCCGTCGCCCCCTTAGAAATTTGAAATTCATGTACGATTTAGAATTTTTTTTATTTTTTCCATGTATTTTCTATTAAAAATTTATTTTCATCCTCCTAAACTTTTATATGTTTACCTCCTACAAATTTATAGGTTCGCCCCCTAACCTAAAGTTATGCGTCCATTCATGTCCGTAAATTATAATTTTTTTTCTTTATATATGTTTAATTTTTTCATGTTATCATTTCTACTCGCAACATTTGCATTGGATTTGAATTTTTGAATCCGAAAAACTTGAGGGACTAAATTCCTAAAATGGAAACAAAAAGATTGACTTCTAAATATATGAATAGTATAAGGACTTAGAGTATATTTATACCATGAAAAGTTTAGATGTACCGCTACATCAATGGTAGCCTACATATGTTAGGTTCTCTAGTTTAGTAACTTTTAGTTTAACCATAGTTGACAGACGGACTGAAGACAGTCCAATTGTATCATTCCACGTAAGCGTTTTTACTGTTTTACACATTGCTGATTGTGTCACGACTCTCGTGTCAAGGGCATTTTTACCGAAATATCACCTTTAAATTTTTTATTTACTAATTTGATACCTAAGTAAAATTATTCTCTCATCTATCATTCTTACGGTGTACACGTTTGTCTAACATGTTGAGTTTTATTATATTTTCTAATTTTTTTAATAGAGCTCGTTATATTAGCCTGACACGTTCCATTAAAATTTATTTTATTTAAAGGTTTAAAAATTTATTATTAACATTAAAAAAAACTAACAAAAATAAAAGGAAAACTACTCCAGTGACTACCGAACTTTGGGAGCGTACCTATTTTGACAATCGAACTATCAAACTCGTCATCAGACCACCAAACTTATTAAATCAACTTATTTTGACCACCGTCGTTAAAAAACTGACGGATAGGGTGACGTGGCACTTAACACCAGTTAACGAAAATTTATAAAATTACACATTTAGTCCCTGTTATTTACTTATTAAATCAATTTGAAACTAATTTTAATTAAATAAAATTAATCAACCAATCAGGTGATGACATGTGTCATCACCCAATTGGATTAATTTACTCAAATTTTATTAAATATATCATCACTTGATTGGAGGGAAAAATATATTAAATATTTAATAAAATTTGAGTAAATTAATTCGATTGGGTGATGACACGTGTTATCATTTGATTGGTTGATTAATTTTATTTAATTAAAATAAAATTAGGATCAAATTGATTTCATAAGTAAATAACATGGACTAAATGTGTGATTTTACAAATTTTCGTTAACTGTTGTTAAGTGTCACGTCACCCTATCCGTTAGTTTTTTAACAGCGGTGGTCAAATAGGTTGATTTAATAAGTTTGATGGTCTAATTGACGAGTTCGATAGTTCGGTGGTCAAAATAGGTACTCCCCCAAAAATACGGTGGTCACTGGAGTAGTTTTCCCTAAATAAAATTACCATGTTAGCCTAACGAATTTTACCATAAAAGTGTTATGTAGGAAAATAATTTTACATGAATGTCAAAATGATAAATAACTTATTTGAAACTGATATAAGTGAAAATGCCCATGTCATGCATACCATGTCAGATGAAATTTAAATTAAACTAATTTTCTATCACAATTATTTGATTTAATATATAATATAATCCAACCAATTTATTGTTCATTTAATTCAAGTTTCAATTTATTCTCGCATCTACTTGTTTTTGACTAAACATCATATTCATTATCATATAATTTAATTTTAATTCGCTGACTATATTCATTTACATTGCATTAAATTAGATTAAAGTAACAAATAAACTGTTGGTCTAATGGAATGAAACTTTATTTTTTAAAGTAAGGTTAGAAGTTTAAATTATGACATTGTGAATGGAGAAAGTTGGTTGAAAGTAAGGGTGGACATTGTCAGGTACCCGGAACCGAGTACCTCATTAAACGGCTCGTGTCCCGGCCCATTATATTCGGGTATCGGGTACTCGATTCCTAATATTTTATTTTTTTAATTCTAAAATTAAAAAAATCACATGTTAAACACAAAAATATTTTAAAAAATTAAACTTAAAACTTAAAATAATATAATACAAACATAGAAAAAATTTAGTGATTTAAACTTAATTTTAGAGTAAAAATATTAAGAAACATAACATAAAAATATAATTTTAAATATAAAAATATATATTATATTTTATTGGGTCGGGCCGGGTACCTGGTAAGGGGAAACTTCCGGCCCGTGTCCCGGAAAATTTGCCGGGTCAAGTACCCGGCCCAGTCGAGTAATTTTTTTCTCGGAAATTACTCAGTATTTTTAGGTTCGGGTCGTCGGGTCGGGTCAACCAGGTCAGGTATTTTTGCCCACCCCTAGTTGGAAGGGTCACCCCATATTTTTATCTCTACAAAGCCCAGTCCGAACTAGTCAGCCAATGAATAAAATATCGATGTCTAAAAATATTAAAGTTATACATTTATTCCTTGTTGTTGTTGATCAAACTTCATCCTTCAGTTTCTTCTTTATTCTTGTTTAGGTGATTCATGATTAGATTTTAGACTATCTTTTTTAGGTAAAAATAAGGTTAATAGGTTTGACATTTATTACAACTTTAATTATTTGAAAAAAGCATATTTGAATGGTAGGTTTTTTTCGGAATAACTTTCACCGTTTAATTTTTCATTCGATTCAACGATATGTTAATAAAATGCACACTAGAAAAATCATATAATTTTAAAATTCTTAAATGATTGACAACATAATATTATAATTATACTTTGAAGTTTTGTAACTATTTCAACTAATATATTAATTCAGGATCAACATGTTAGATAATTATAAGACAAAAGGTTTAAAATATTAAAAATATTAGTAAAATTCAATATATTAGTACATAATTAAAAAGATTGCACGGATATATTAATAATATTTTTTTGTAAATAAAAGTTAATATAAGCCTAAATAGTATATGATCAATTTATAGACCATTATTAAAAACATTAAAATATTTTGAGATCCACTAATTACTTAGTGGTTAAGAATGTTCATTTTGTCTCATCTTGTATAATTTTAAATCACGACAGTAAAAATACACCTTTGTTTAATAAAAAAACTTTAAATTTTATATTACTCAATCGTTGGTCACTAATGATTGAATGATATGCCATTGTAACAATTATATTAGATATTAAATTATATTTTACCAAACTATTTAACATGTAATGACAATACTCAAAATTTTTAAATGATTTTTTAAAGAAATATATTTTATCACTTTTGTAATAATTACTTAAGTTTATTTGAACAGAATGGATATTAAATACCTCAAATAATGAATTTCAATAGTTTTGATAGTTGAACTTATTCATCAAAATAAATTTCCACAATCATAAAATTTGGTAATCAAATGATGAATTTTTAAAATTTGATAACAATATTTGGAAGAATCCACTTAGTAGAATTAATTGAGTTTTACACCCCTAAAAATTTTCATGGTTGATATTTTAACAATTAAAACATTAATTTTTATGTTCTATTCATGTAAATCATACATGCCAAATTTTAAGTAAATTAAAATTATATAAATATTTATTTTATGTAAAAGTTCAATTATTAAATATATATTAATAAAGACAACAATTTTGAACCGACGTGATAGATATATTGGAATGGTTAACACATTTGCATGCATAATAAATACAATAATTATTGATAAATTCAATAATCGAATAACAGTCTGATTGTTTCTTATCTGTGTTCATTTTGACCCTACAGTTCTTGTAGTTTGATGATTACAACACCACAAAGAAGAAAAAAAAGTTAAACTGTTTGGTCAGATGGAAATGAAAAGAGTCTGTCCTTCCTGAAAGATTCTTCAAATACATGACAGAGAGAAAAAAATATGCTTTAAACTTATTAAATGGATTTATATATGTGTAAACTATTTTTTTGGTTACTCAATTTAGTACGTATTTTTTGTTTTGACTATTTTAACTTTAAAATATTTTGATTCTATCAACTTTTGAATTTTATTTATTTTATCACTCGATAATTAAGTGTTTAATATCAATGCAAAAAAGCAATGTGTTCCGAGCTTTTTTGTTTATGAAATTATCCTAAAATTTTAACCTCCTCCTCCCATGGTTGGAAACCTTATCCACCAATGATCAACCTTCGTGGATCATCTTTTGCAACATAACTGATACCAAAATCAATAAATCTCAAATCAAAGCTTCAACTTATCTTAGTATAATATGCAATCTCCCCCGTTTGGTCAACGTGAGTTCGAGATACATTGCTTTTTTTTCTTTCTTCTCAACCTGCCAACTGTTTGGATTACCCTGGCACTAGGGGTGGGTAAAAATACCTGACCCAGTTGACTCGACCCGACGACCCGAAGAAAAAAAAGTCGGGTAATTTTCGAAAAAATTACCCAACCCGACAAATTTCTCGGGATACGGGCCGAAAGTTTCTCCTTACCGGGTACCCGACCCGATAAAATTTAATATATATTTTTTATATTTAAAATTATATTTTTATTTTATGTTTCTTAATATTTTTACTCTAAAATTAAGTTTAAATCTCTAAATGTTTTCTATGTATGTATTATATTCTTTTAAGTTTTAAGTTTAATTTTTTTTAAATAATTTTGTGTTTAACATGTTTTTTTTTAATTTTTGAATAAAAAATAGGAACCGGGTACCTAGAATGGGCCGGGACACGGGCCGCTTAATGAGGTACCCGGATGAACCGGGTACCCGACAATGCCCACCCCTACCTGGCACCAATGAATCAAAAGGAGTCCAAAATATGGGTTTGAGACAAAAGTTTCACGGTCTTTTGCATAAATTTATTTAAAAAATTAAACAACGTTAAAAGACTTAACAATCAAGTAAACAACACGAATGAGATTCAAAAGTTTAGTGATGAAATTGAAGATTTTAAAATTAAGTGGCCAAAACAGAGACACGAACTAAGCTGAGTAACCAAAAAAGTAGTTTACCCTTATATATGGGTTAGGATCAACTTACACAGTGTACAACTCTTTAAATTTTTTGAAGGTCTTTAAGATTTACACGTTTTTTGGATCGTTGGATGGGGGAAACGGATGGCTGAGATTAACTCCTTACTTTTTCCCCCAAGTGATAATCTTCACATATTCTACTATTAATCTCATCCATCCGTTTCACTCATCCAACGATCCAAAAAGCGTGTAAAACTTAAAGAGTTTTACACTGTGTAATTGGATCCTATCCCCATATATATATATGAGTTAAGATCAACTTACACAATGTAAAACTCTTTAAGTTTTACACGTTTTCTGGATCGTTAGATGTGAGGAATGAATGACTTAGATTAACTCCTTACTCTCTTTTTTTCAAGTGATAATCTTCACATATTTACTGTTAATCTCATCCATTCGTTTCACTCATCCAACGGTCCAAAAACGTGTAAAACGGATCCTATATATATATAATCACATGTGTTCTCACTCGTTTTACATTAGAGAAACAATTAAAGATGGTAAAACGGGACGTTCAGTTCGGGTCATTTTGGTTTTGATTACATTCGTTTAGGTTCGGGTCTGGCTTAATTTTAGTTCGAGTCATATCAGATCGACTAATATCAGGTCGGTTATTTCGATCGGACCATTTTGGATTGGTTATTATCAGGTTGGGTCCATCTCGGTTCAACTAAAAATCGGGTTAGTTTGGTTCCGTTTGATTTATTTCGAGTTTTGGGTTATCATGTTTAAATCGATATCAGGTCTCAGGTCGAATAAATTAATTTAAATCTCAAGTTTCAGGTCAAATTTGTCGAAGTATAAAAACAATCATGTTCGGTCGAGAATGGTATATAGTTAAGCCTTGCAATAATAATAATAACTCTAGGATTCGAACTTGATTCAAATGTTTGGAAAAAAAAATCCATCAATCCAACCACTTGAATAAATGAAGTTATTTCTATTTTTAGGATGATGTATATATTCAAATATTATTAGTGTATATTTATAGGATAAATATTCTATACACAGGCGGTGAAAACTGAAAGTTTTCATAAGCGCCTTAGTTTTAGGGTATAAAAAGTTAGTTTAGGGTATAGGGTTTAGGAGTTTAGTTGTAGGGGGTTAGAATTTAGGGATAATTATTTCAATTTAAAGTTTAGAGTTATAATTTAAGGTTTATAGGTTAAAACCTAAATCTTCACCATATTACCCTAAAACTAAACCCTAAATTATAACCCTAAACCTTAAATTGAAACAACTATCCCTAAATTCTAAACCCCCTACACCTAAACCTCTAAGCCCTATAGCCTAAACTAACTCCTTATACCCTAAAACTAAGGTGCTTGTGGAAACTAATCCATATTTATATATATTTTGATTTTTTAACCAAGTTTTATTATGTATAGTTCATTATCGATTTATTAACGTATACATCACTGACGAATCAAGATTATGTTTTAGTGGCAAAAAATTAATTATCAGTCTTTAGAGGGTCGAAATACAAACTTACCATTTTATTACTTTATAATCTTCAAGGGGTTAAACTGAAATTTTACCATTTTAGGGGGTTCAGAAAACAATTTCACCATTAGATTAAGCTAAAGTTTTGTATTTTTGAAGGGAATACAATTAACAGAAATTTTCTACCTGTTAATTGCCGTCTCTATTTATATCTCAACACTAAAAAGTTATGTTTAGGGTTTAGGATTTAAGATTAGGGTGTAGGGTTGTCTTAATAATTAAAATATAGAATTTAAAGTTAAGGCTTAAGGTTTAATTTTTAGTGTTGTGGCATAAATAGGGGCACCAAAAAGGTGCAGAAGATTTTTGTTCGAATCTAACTGCTTTTTTTCTTCATTTTGCGGGTTGTTTGTCTCGAACAAAAATTCCTTGCTCCTTTTTGGTGCTCTATCTACGCCTCAACACTGAAAAACTAAACCATGCTCTCTAGCCCTAATTTTTAAATTTTAAATACTAAACCCTAAAAATTAAACCAACACCCTAAACCTTAAACACTATTTTTTAATATTAGAATATAAATATGACAAAAAAACAGGGTATTTCAATTCGCTTGCCTACTTAAATACTCTCCTAGTATACATTGACAATGTATCAAATACAAACGCGAATTAAACATAGTACAATTTAAAGAAGACGATGGTTCAAGAGGGGAGTGTCTAGCATTAGCCATTAGTTTTGTTACTTTAAAGGTGGCAGAAAGGAAGGGAATCTCAGCAGTGAAGAAGGGCTAAAAAGACTGCAAATGGTGCAGTGCACCAATACAAAAGAATATATATAACACTCAATGCTTGCCTCTGTGACAGTAAGAGATTGGTATATAATATACAAAAATGATCAAGCGAATTGCGTGGGATGATCGTCTTTTTAAAAATTTAAAATTTATATATAATTTAAAAAAAATTATAATTTTTTATGTATTTTTTATTAAAAATATATTTGTGTCCCTTAAAATTTTACATGTTCATCTCGTCTAAATTTTTTTAAGTTTTTCTTTTAACACAAAATTCTGCGCACTTCCTGATAATAAAAATGAGATGGCCAAAGACAAAGAGAGTCCTTTTGTGATTGAGATTTGGGGTTGTTTGTGGATAGGGAATCTGGTCTGACTTTGTCTGTTCCACCGTACTCATTCACACTGATGGATTTTTATAATAAAATTTAAAGGTCTACTTAAAATTTTTAAAAATTTTGAAGGTCTAAACTAAAAATTTAAACCTTTTTAAAAGACTTAGTTTAAAATTTCAAAAAATAGAGTCTAATTAATATTTTTCAAAAAAACTTAATTAAGAACTTTTAAAAATTGGTAAACTACTCAAATGAATGCCTAATTATGACGTTGTTTCAGATATATACATTGAATTGTGTCATTTTGACCGCATAAACTATTTAAGTGGTGACAACTGACAATCAAGCAACTTACCGTTAAAACCTAACGGAAAAAAATAATGTGGCAGTTAAGATAAATTTGTATAATTACCCATTTTATCCACATTACTTATACCTTTTTATCATTTTGGTCTTAATTTTAATTTAATATAACAAATTTAATCTAACAATTGGATGGTCACATATATCGCCATATAATTAATTTTTTAAATATTTATATTTAATTTATTTTCCACCAATCAAGCGTTGACACATGTCACCTAGTCGGTGAAAAATAATTGATTATCAAAATAAATTCATGGGAATTGAACCCAAGCAATTTGTCACGTCGGTAGACTCTCGCTAACTCGGACGTGCGGCCTTAGCTCGCTTTCTAACACTTTCGCGATTAATTAAGCCTGAAACGATCAAGCACTATTGCTTAGATCCTTGCAGAAATAAAGATAGACAACGAAAAGGAAATGGACAACACAAAGAGAAGCAAGTGTTGGGAATGCTAGTTGTATTCCACAATGATGAAGTGAGTAAATGAGGAGGGGGCTAACCTCTATTTATACATGAAGTCCCGTACATCTAACGATCTAAATTGAATTACACGGACGACTCAGATCGCCCCAAAATTTCTAAATCCCTAAAAACAAGGGGAGCCATGAAATTATTGAAATAATAAATCAAAAATAAGCTTACATGGCTACAAATATCAAAGACTTATTCCAAACTCGGACTGGACCCTCCTGGGCTCGATCGGGCAGACCCATGGTGCTGAAACAGGCCCCCATGGTGCGGAAACAAGCCCCTAGGGCCCCTGGTGCGTGCTGGCTGCACCCTGGGGTGTGCTAGACGACCCCCAATGCTAAATTGGCTCGGTCGCTGTCTCGCGGTCCGTGACATTTTCCCCCACTTGAGCTAGCGACGCCATCGTTGCGCGACCGACATGATACTGCTCCACTTGCGTCTTGAACTGCCAAAGGTCCTCGACTAGTTCCCAACTCCCCTCACTCTCGGGAAGTCCCTTCCATCGAACAAAATACTCATGGCTTGGCCGGTGACCTGGTCGACGGATGACTCTCTCGGCTTGGACCTCCTTGACCTGGTTCTCATAGGAAACTTTCACTCCGACTGGTGCTCGATGTGACTTGCTCCGATCTGGATCCTCCTTATCCTAATGGAATGGCTTAAGTAGGCTGACATGAAACACTGGATGAGCTCGGATGGATGATGGTAGCTCTAATCGGTACGCCATGGTGCCGATCCTCTTCAAGACTTTGAACTGACCCTCGTATCTTCGCACAAGCCCCTTGTGCACGGTTGGGTTGCGCAAAATCCCGGTCAACTTGGCTAGGACAAGGTCGCCAACTTGAAAGTTCACATCTCTGCGCTTAAAATCCGCCCATTTCTTAGTCCTCTTCCCTGCCTTGTGCAAACAAGCTCGGGCTAACTCCTGATGTTCTTGCCACTCCTTGGCATACTCGTGTGCTGCTGGATTGGGCCCATCATACTTGGTAACAACCGCGTTGGGTGTGAGCGGTTGCTGCCCCATCACTATCTCGAACGGACTCTTACTTGTGGCTTCGCTCCGTTGCAAGTTATAAGAGAACTGAGCCACGTCTAATAGCTTGGGCCAATTCCGTTGCGTAGCACTCACATAGTGCCTCAAATAAATCTCCACAAGCGCATTCACCCTCTCGATCTGTCCGTCTGTCTGTGGGTGAACACTCGTCGAAAAGTTCAAGCTCGATCCCATAAGCTTGAACAACTCGGTCCGAAAACGGTCTGTGAACCGTGTGTCCCGGTCACTGATGATGGTCTTTGGCACACCCTAATATTTCACCACGTGCTTAAAGAAAAGTCTGGCTGCTTCTTGGGCTGGGCACACCTTAGAAGCTGGAATGAATGTCCCATACTTCGAAAACCTGTCAACGACCACCATGATACTTGACAACCCGTCAGTACAAGGTAAACCAACAATGAAATCTAAAGAAAGACTTTCCCATGGTCGGTCGGGTATCGGTAACGGATGCAATAGTCCCGCAGGCTTCTTCATCTCTATCTTGTCTTGTTGGCACACAAGGCAAGTTTTCACATAGGCTTCAATGTCTGCACCCATGTGTGGCCAGTAGTAGTCTCGGGCAATGAGGGCTATGGTCCGAGTAATACCTGGATGTCTCGCCTACATCGAATCATGACACTCCTTCATGATCTCCTTGCGCAACTCACCAAACTGAGGCAAATAAAGGCGGCGGCCTCGGGCATATAACAAGTCCCCCTCGAGCCAAAATTTCCTGGTTCTGACCTCCTTGGCATGATCGATCAACATTCTGGCTGTTGGGTCATGAGGCAACCCTTCTTTGATACGCTCTAACAAGCTTCCCACAGGCAGGCTAACTATCTCGATGTTGTACCTCCGGCTTAATGCATCGGCAACAGAATTCACCTTCCCTGTCTTGGACTCCAAGGAAAAATCAAACTCTGCTAAAAATTCCTGCCAACAGACCTGCTTGGGAGAAAGCTTCTTCTGGGTCAGAAAATAACTATTTGCAACATTATCTGTAAACACAACAAACCTCGACCCCAGAATATAGTGTCGCCAAATGCGCAAGCAATGTACTACTGCCGTCATCTCCTTCTCATGGACCATGTACTTTATCTCGGTCTCATTGAGCTTCCGACTTTCATATACAACCAGATGTCCCTCTTGCACCAAGACCCCTCCAATGGCAATGTCTGATGCATCAGTGTAAACTTCAAATGGCTTGGTGTAATCAGGCAACACCAACACTGGTTCACTCACCATGGCCTTCTTCAATTCTACAAAGGTATTCTGACATTCGATGCCCCAAACCCACTCCTTGTCCTTCTTCAATAGCTCGGTCAAGGGTGCGGCAATTTTTGAATAACTCTTCACAAACCGTCTGTAATAATTCACGAGTCCAAGGAATGACCGCAGCTCGACCACTTTGGTTGGTGGCTTCCACTCATCAATTGCTCGGACTTTGGCTCCATCCATTCGGATTTTGCCCACACCAACAATATGGCCAAGGAAAGGAACTTCCTTCTGAGCAAACGAGCACTTTTCTTCTTTCACATAGAGCTCGTTCTGTCGCAATACTTCGAACACCTGTCTCAAGTGCTCAACATGCTCCACAAGAGATTTGCTATAGATAACAATATCATCAAGGTAAACCACAATGAACTGATCTAGAAATGGTTGTAGTACCTTGTTCATAAGCGTGCAAAAAGTGGCTGGAGCATTCGTGAGGCCGAACGACATCACTAGGAATTCATATGAACCATAGCGGGTAACATAAGCAGTCTTCGGTTCATCCCCTGCGGCTATCCTGGCTTGCCAATATCCGGATCTCAAGTCCAACTTGGTGAACCACCTTGCACCACCAAGTTGGTCGAACAAGTTTGCAATAAGCGGGATCGGATACTTGTTCTTCACCGTGAGCTTGTTCAAAGCTCGGTAATCAATGCACATTCTGAGGGACCCATCGTGCTTTTTCTGAAATAACACTGGAGCACCGTAGGGTGCCTTCGAAGGTCGGATGTATCCTGCCTCGAGGAGTTCTTTCAACTGTCTGTGCAACTCCTCTAACTCTGGCGGAGCCATTCGGTAAGGGGGCCTTGGCTGGTGGCTCCGCATCGGGCACAAGTTCAATTCTGTGGTCCACTTCCCTCTTTGGCGGTAGACTCTTTGGAAATTCTACTGGCATTACGTCACGGAAATCTGCCAACAACTGTCTCACCTCATCGGGGACCTTCTCGGCCATGACATGCTCATTCTCGACCAATGCTTCTAGAAAGGTGGGTTCCTCCTTGCGCACCCCCTTCGAAAACTAAATGGCTGAAAGTAGTTTGGCCCCAACTCCGGCCTCTCGGCTTACTGGAACAACACATTGGTGCTTCGGATCCAGGATGCACAAACAATCGACAAATGGGACGGGAAATGCATTAATCTTATCAAGGAAGCTAAGCCCAATAACGAAATCAAAATCATCAAGCGGAATTACCTTGATGGCTTTCTTACCCGTCCAACCTCCAATGTCGAGTTTAACTCCTTTTGCTATGCCGACAATCGAAGCTTCTTTGAAATTAACAGTTTTGATGAACCCACTCGCCTTCTCAACACAAAGGTCGAGTTTCTTCGCTGCTTGTTCGGACAAGAACAACTCTGAGGCACCCGTATCAACTAATGCACTCATCTTACGGCCAGCAACAGTGATGTCTACAAACATCAGCCCCTTCTTCTTGTTGCCTTTCTTGGAATCCATGCAACTGAGGATGGATCCAAGCTTCGGAGTCTCATCGGGCTCTTTCTCTTGCACGACGGCAATCTTTACATTCTGCGGGCAATACTTTTGTAGGTGTCTACCCCCGCAAGTGAAACACTGGAAGTTCTCATTGTTCCTCCTTCAGTTATTTTCCCATGGCATGCGACCCTTCCACTCGTCTGGCCTCACTTTGCCACCTGAAGGCCTTCCGGACCAGTTCTTCGCTGCCTTGTCCTTGTCTCCTCCCCAATTGCCTCTTGTCTTTGGTTTGGACGGCTCAGACTTCTTGTTCTCATACTGAGCAAGAGACTCTGCCACGATTAGTGCTTTGGATAGACTTCTTACCTCCCTTCGCTTTACCTCCATCTTGACCCACTTCTGGAGCCCGTTCATGAAGTCGAAATAGCCTTCATCTTCACTCAAACTCGTGAGCTGGAGCTTAAGTTCTGTGAACTTCCTTACATACTTTGTGATGGTCCCGTCATGCTTTAACTGACGCATCTTCAACTGTGCCTCTTGTTGAGCATTCTTCGGATAGAAATGCTCTTTGAACTCAAACATGAAATCCTTCTATGTTTTGAAAGGAATTGTGCTGTCTTCTTCCTCGTCACATCTGCGTCGCCACCATAAAAGAGCGACATCGGTAAGATAAACAGAAGCAGTTTTTATCTTCATCGTATCGTCATCGATACCCGTCACACGAAAATACTGTTCAAGGCCCCAGATGAAGTTGTCTACATCTTGGGCTACCCTCGACCCACTGAACTTGCTGGGACGCAGGGCACCGACTTTCGGCTTGGGTGCTACGACTTCGGCAAGCATCACACTCTTCAATGCTGCTTGGTAAATTCGAAGCTCATTCTTGAGCTCTTTCATCTCTTCTTTCATAGAGATTAACTCGGCTTCAAGAGAGTTGTCTCGACCATCTAATCTGTCGTACAACTCACCCAAGAGGTTCTCCACCTCATCTCCGATCTTCCCTTCAATGGACTTGATCAGATCAGAATGTGACTCCTCGTCACCTTGGGTCTCCTCGACTTCTCTCCCGGAATCGTCAGGACTTGCGACCCTCTTCTCCAAGGCTATACTTTTGTCCTTGGAACCACCTCGCTTCTTGTCGCCATTGCGACCGATAACTCCCTCACATGTTTGGACTTCACCGGAGTTCTGTGGTGCCATTTCTCCCGATCAAACTTGCTCTGATACCACTTGTCACGTCGGTAGACTCTCGCTAACTCGGACGTGCGGCCTTAGCTCGCTTTCTAACACTTTCGCGACTAAGTAAGCTTGAAACGATCAAGCACTATTGCTTAGATCCTTGCGGAAATAAAGATAGACAACAAAAAGGAAATGAACAACACAAAGAGAAGCAAGTGTTGGGAATGCTAATTGTATTCCACAATGATGAAGTGAGTAAATGAGGAGGGGCTAACATCTATTTATACATGAAGCCCCGTACATCTAACGGTCTAAATTGAATTACACGGACGGCTCAGATCACCCCAAAATCTCTAAATCCCTAAAAACAAGGGGAGCCATGAAATTATTGAAATAATAAATCAAAAATAAGATTACATGGCTAAAAATATCAAAGACTTATTCCAAACTCAGACTGGACCCTCCTGGGCTCGATCGGGCAGACTCATGGTGCTGAAATAGGCCCCCATGGTGCGGAAACAAGCCCCTAGGGCCCCTGGTGCGTGCTGGCTGCACCTTGGTGCGGGCAGAATGCACCCTGGGTTGTGCTGGATGAACCCCAATGCTAAATTGGCTCGGTCATTGTCTCGCGGTCCGTGACAAATTGATAAAGATAAAGAACGCCAAGGAAACTGGACCAAATGCCTTTTCATGTTTTTTCCAACTTTCATTATATATTTTAGGGTAAATTACATAGATGACCATTTAATTATGGAATTGGTGTCAATTTGATCATTATACTTTTAATTTTGGCAATTTTACCACATTACTATTTAAGTAGTTTCAATCAAACCACCAACCGTTAAAACATAACGGATAAGCTGGCGTGGCTGTTAAATAAACTGATATAATTACATATTTGGTCCTATTATTTACACAATCTATAAATTTGGTCCTAATTTTAATTTAATAAAATAAATTAATTATTCAATTAGGTAGTGACACGTGTAACCATCTTATTAGAGGACTTTACCTATTTTTATTTAATTTATTTTTTCTTTCAATCAGGAAACTGACCACAAAAAAGATTTAAACCTGGGTACCCATGCTACAAGTGTCATGTATTTGCCGCTAGGCCAATCATGTTTTAGTGATATTTAATACAAAATCTAATATTTGTGTTATCTTGTTGTTAATGCTAGGAAAAAAAAGTAAATGTAGTTTTAGGGGACTCGAACATGCCACACTTATGATGCATAAAAATAGGGCTGAGCATGGTGAATCGCAAAACCGAAAATTGATCAGAACCGAGGCGTTTGAGCAGTTTAAGGTTCATAAGTTTGCAAACCGTGGTTAACCGAATCGAACTGAATTTGATATTTTATTTAATTTATAATTGTTTTTCTAATGTAAAAATATGTATTTTATACTTAAAATATTATAAATGCATTTTTAATTATTATTATTCACTTAAAAATTAAGTTTTTAATAAATATTTATGAAAATCACTTTAAAACTTTAACTATTATTGTTTAAAAGTCACCAAATAAAGTTATTTTGTCAAAATAAAATACAAAATTTCAATAACTAACGTTAATATGGAAAAACCGAAAACCGAGGTTAACCGAACCGAAACTGATGGTTACTAAAATAGCTTACCAAATTAAACCGAAACCGAACTGTATACACCCCTACATAAAAACATCTAACCTAATTAAATAAATCTAATAATTAAATTAAATTAAACAATTTTTTTTATATATTTTAAATTATAGTTAGTGCACGATTTAAAATTAAAAATTAAAATTAAGACTATATTAATAGATTGTGTAAATAATAGGACCAAATTTGTAATTATACTAGTTTATTTAACAGCCATATCAACCTCTCCGTTATGTTTTAGCGGTTGGTGACTTGATTAGAACCACTTAAATAGTTATATTGTAAAATTGTCAAAATTGAAAGTATAATGATCAAATTAACACTAATCTTAAAATTAAGTGGTCATCTGTGTAGTATACCTAGTATTTTAATTGAATGTAATGTTAGGGAAAAAAATAAATCCCTCTGTAAACGCTTGTTTTACTTTTCCTGCTCACTTCACCACTGCAACTCCCACTTTCACTGATTTTTAGTGTTGGTGAAACTCGGTTAAGTAGGGTTACCAATAATTCTAGCATTGTTGAGTGGATCGAATGATCGAAATGAACTAAGAGGGGGTGAATTAGATTTTTAAAGGTTTAGGTGGTGGAAATTACAAATTAAAAAGATAGACAAGAAATTTTAGAGTGGTTCAAGTTCCAAATGAACTCTACATCTACTACCTTAGCTTCACTAAGGATTTGCAACAATTCCACTAATTGCTCTTCCCCTTTTCTAGGCTAAGGAGGTAACCCTTACAATTTTTGGTTAAATTTTCTACCCAAAATTTAACCCAAACCTCACACAAATAGAACAAAGATTTTGTTGGCTAAGAAAGTATCTCTCAATACAAATTGTAGCCCAATTACAAGCACTCAACCCAATTGAAAATGATAAGAATGAAAATTACAATTGGGGTTTCTAGACAATATTGAGATTTAGGCACAAATGCTTGGATTTGATGTTTGGATGTTTGCTTTTGGATCAATAGTTGTTGCTGGAGCTTTTAGAGGTCCCTTTTATACATTCTCATTGATTTCTAGCCGTTGTGGTTGTTACATTCATCAATAGAGCCATTGGGGGTGTTATCTCACCTCCATAAATGCAATCTGCAACCTACCGTTTCGAAATGCCTGATCCCGTTTCGAAACAGACCAAAATAGAAAGAGCCGTTGGGGTACATTTAAGAGCCCGTATCGAAACGGTATTTACCCGTTTCGAAACACTTTTGCCACTGTCAAGGGTCGTTTCGAAACGGCTTGAACTCGTTTCGAAACGCCTTAACGGTTTTCTGAAAATCAGTTAAAAACTTGCAACGGTCATATTTTTCAAATTAAATGAAGAACCGTTTCGAAACACTTGATGTCGTTTCGATACGGGTTCTCTATGTTCTAAAGCTGTTTCGATACTTGTTTCGAAACATGGGTTGGCAGTGTTGAAAACGTTTCGATACCCGTTTCGAAACATGGTTTGACAGTTTCAAAACTGTTTCGAAACGCCTTAGGCCGTTTCGAAACATGGACTCGAAAAACACTGTTTCGGCTTTAAGAACACTTAGAAAATATTTAGAAAGCTTAGTTTTTAACTTAGGCATATTCTTTAAATCATATGGGGATGTTTGAGGACTTAAAAATTCGTTTTGACATTTTCAATTTAGTCCTTAGGTTATTTAGTTATATCAAAATTAAAATATCGGTTTCACAATCTCCCCCTTTTTGATATAACAAAATCAAAGTTAGAATTTTTAAGAGTTTTGAAAATTTTAAACACATTCTAACTCCCCCTTAATTTAAGATAGATTTTTAAAATTTTAAAAAGGTTTTAACTTTGAAATTTAAGGTTTAAAACTTAAAAACACTTTAAATATTTAAAACGAATTTTTGGCTCTTAAATTTCTTCTCCCCCTTTTTGTTAGATAAAAAATAATAAACAAGGCTCATAGAGAAGAGAAATGGTTAGTACCAATAAGCATTAAGCAATAAGCAAGAAGCAACAATAATATTAATTCATAAAATTAAAATATCCAAAACATAAATCAACAATGAGTTCAAAGCATAATCCCAAATAAACTAAAAGCATAGGTTCATAAAACATAATGGAAATAAAGATGCAAACTTAATCCTAAAATGCATAGATAATATTATATGGCATGAATGTCCTAGGCCTCGTCGTCACCATCATCCGAAGTCTCATCATCGCTCTTGACTTGAGAACGGCGAAACTTCATCCATTGGCCATATAAGGTGGAGAAGGACAAATCCATGTTGGAGTGGGAATTCTCAAGGGATTGGAGTCGATCCTCTACATTTTGCAAGCGAGTGTTGATGGCACCAAAACCCGAAGCCATGTTAGTGTCCATGGCATTGAACCGCTCGGTAATTAAAGCCGCGACAGCTTCATTGTTTGCAACTTGAGCTTGTGGTTGAGGTTCAACGGAAGGAGGAGGAGGAGGTGCTGCTCTATCAACACATTCCCAAGCATTGTTCACATAGTGAGAACCAGACTTACGGAGAGAGGACTCACCAATTTTTGACTTTCGGGGTTCCGGAGAGTCGTAGGTGCAATCGAGACCAATCTTGCTAAAGATGTGACTTAAGATCGTTCCATAAGTGAAAGATTTCAAGACATCGGTGTCACGAAGCTTAATATTGTTAACCATCTCGGAAAATATGATCTTAGGAACATTAGGGCGCTCACCACGATGGAAACACTCAAGCCAAAAATAGTCAACTTGACGGATATGAGAATATTTACCTCCGGAGGGGCGAAGGAACCATGAGACCATCAAATGGAGAAAACGATCGTGCGCATCCAAAGTAAGCACTTGACCGGTGTGAGAACCAAAGTGACTCTCATTCTCAATTCCGACATCCTTAAGAGAAAATGTAGACTTCAAGAGAGGGACATTAACAACAAACTTTTTCCCCAAAATATAAGATTCAATCCCAACAACTTCGGAATTTGTTTCATCATTGATAAGGTGAGCATTGGAGTAAAAGATAAGTACCATGTGTTTGTAGCAAATGTCTGGGATGCTCAACAAAACAAGAAGATCCCATTCTCTCAAACGCTCGAGGTAACAGAAAAGAAATCGCTCAGAGTTAAGGAAGTTGAGATCAATCACACGCTCACGAAGAACGTCGTAATCCTTGACATATTTGAAACGTTCTCTCAACTCCGTAGTTCGAAGAGATTTTTGAAAGAGCAGGGCGAGATTAGGACGCATACTCGATTCATCGGTTTGAACAGACTTACGCTTTTTGTTGACATTCTCCGTCATCCTAAAAATATAAGCAAGCAAATTTAAAAAAAAATTAAGTGCATGCATAGATTTCTTAATTCAATCCAATGATAAATCCCACTTAGGCTTAATTTTTTTTAAAACAAAAACAAAATTTTTTTAAAAGAAAAACAATAAAAGAAAATACGAGTGAAAATTTTTATATTCGAATCAGAAAATTGAAGATTTTGAAATTTTTTTACAAGATATGAAAAACCCAAGCATAAAAACATATAAACTATACAAAAATAAAATTTTCTAACCTAAGATTCGAACATAAATAGAAGGAAAAAAAAGAGAAAAAATACCTTAGTTTGGGATTTTGGATGAGTGGATGAAAATCCTTGCACAATATTGATGAATCTTGCTTAGACTTGTGTTTTAGAGAAAAACCCCTCAAGATTTGGTGAAAAACAAAGAGGTTTAGAGGGTTTTTATAGGAAAAATTCGGGCTAGGGTTTTTAGGGTTTGGGAGAGTTTTAATTAAAGTGAACTTTATCATTAAAAGCTCTTCTTAAAGTAGTCCGCGAATCCGTTTCGGAACGAGCTTGACCGTTTCGAAACACGGGCACGAAGGTTTGACCGTCTGTTGGACTTCAACTGACCGTTTCGATACGGGGTTGACCGTATCGAAGCCCTGTTGACTCATACCGAAACTTGTTTCGATACACCCCTTGGCAGTAGCCAAAACGTTTCAAAACCCTTTTAAGGCGTTTTGAAACGCCCTTCTCTAATACATGATTTTAAAGCATCCGTATCGAAATAGGTTGACCCGTTTTGATACACCTGGGCCTGGAAGTGCAGATGAGGCTCTAAAAGTACAGAAAAATGAATTTTTCTAAGGCCTAACTTGCATGAATGACATGAATGAGCATGATAAACATATGCAAACATAAACATACTCCCCCTAGCTATAGGCATGGATGAAATTAGGAGTCAAAACACATAAACATGGCATTTCACAAGATCAAGCAATTTTAAGCACAAAAGAGGTCCTAAAAGGTCAAGATAGGCTAGCTAGACCTAACTCTCTCCTAAGGGACCAAAAACGCTCTTTGTCTAAAGGTTTTGTAAATATGTCTGCTAATTGATTTAAGGTGTCTACATACTCTATAACCACATCTTCTTTAAGGACATGATCTCTAATGAAATGATGCCTTATTTCTATGTGTTTGGTTCTAGAGTGTTGGATGGGATTTTTTGTTAAACATATAGCACTAGTGTTGTCACATTTTAGGGGTATGGTTTCAACTTTAATACCATAATCTAAGAGTTGTTGTTTCATCCAAAGGACTTGAGCACAACTCCCTAAGGATATGTACTCGGCTTCGGTGGTAGATAAGGCTACACTATTTTGTTTCTTAGAGAACCAAGATATGAGCATACTACCTAGGAATTGACAAGTTCCCGAAGTACTTTTCCTATCGATTTTGCAACCCCCATAATCCGCATCCGAATAAGCATGAAGGTTGAAGATGGAGTCTCTAGGGTACCAAAGACCTAAACAAGGAGTATCTCTAAGGTACCTAAAGATTCTCTTAATGGCTACAAGGTGAGACTCTCTAGGACTAGATTGAAACCTAGCACACAAGCAAACACTAAACAAGATATCCGGTCTACTTGCGGTAAGGTAAAGCAATGATCCAATCATAGAACGGTAAAGCTTAGAGTCAACACACTTATCTCCTTCATCTTTGTCAAGCTTTGTAGATGAGCTCATAGGTGTGGCTTGAGGCTTTGCATTCTCCAAGCCAAACTTCTTGAGCATATCCTTTATGTACTTTGCTTGATTGATGAAGGTGCCATCCTTCTTTTCCATGATTTGGAGTCCCAAAAAGAATGAGAGCTCCCTCATCATGCTCATCTCGAATTCACCTTGCATTAGCTTAGCAAACTCTTGACAATGACATTCGTTAGTAGAACCAAAAATAATATCATCAACATAAATTTGAACTACTAAGATGTCATTTTTATACATTTTTATAAAAAGTGTAGTGTCCACCTTACATTTTTCAAACATTTTTCAATTAAAAAGTTTGAAAGTCTTTCATACCAAGCTCTAGGAGCTTGCTTTAAACCATAAAGAGCTTTAGTGAGTTTGAAAACATGATTTGGAAATTTTGAATCTTCAAAACCTGGTGGTTGTTCCACATACACTTCCTCATTTATAAAACCATTTAAAAACGCGTTTTTTACATCCATTTGAAAAATCTTGAAATTATGATAACATGTATATGCAAGCAATATCCTAATGACTTCCATTCTAGCTACGGGTGCATAGGTTTCATCAAAACCTATTCCCTCTTCTTGAGTGTAACCTTGTGCTACTAGTCTAGCTTTATTTCTCACAATGTTACCACTCTCATCTAGCTTGTTCCTAAAGACCCATTTAGTTCCTATGGTAGATTGATTACTAGGCCTATCAACTAATGTCCAAACGTTACTTCTCTCAAATTGATTTAACTCTTCTTGCATAGCCATAATCCAAAAATCATCTTTCAATGCTTCTTTTATATTCTTAGGCTCTATGCATGAGATAAATGCAACATGATTCATTAATCTAAGAGAAGATCGAGTGGTTACCCCCTTGGATGGATCACCCAAGATTTCACCATCTTTGACATAGTTGAACTCTCTTGGGTAGCTCACTTCCTTTTCCTCAAGAGCCAAGTCCTTCAAGGCTTCAAGAGGAGGATCTTGTGTGTCCTCTTCTTTTGTTGTTGGAATCTCATCCTCCTTTGAAGTTTGTCCTCCATCAAAGGCATTTATGATTCCTACATCATCATCATCACAAGAATCCTTCCTTGGAAGGAGGTTATCATTGAATACAACATGAATAGATTCTTCTACTACTAAAGTTCTCTTGTTAAATACTCGATAGGCTTTAGAGGTTAAAGAGTATCCTATGAAAATTGCTTCATCACTTTTTGTATCAAATTTACCTAAGTTGTCTTTTCCATTATTTAAAACAAAATTCTTGCAACCGAAAGGGTGAAAATAGCTAATGTTAGGCTTTTTAGATTTTAAAATCTCATAAGGTGTTTTCTTTAAAATTGGCCTAATCATTACTCGATTAACAATATAGCAAGCGATGTTTGTGGCTTCCGCCCAAAAATATTTAGGTAAATTATTTTCACAAAGCATAGTTCTAGCCATTTCTTGCAAAGTTCTATTTTTCTTCTCAACTACCCCATTTTGTTGAGGAGTTCGAGGAGCCAAAAAATTGTGGCTAATACCATTTTCATTAAAAAATTCTTCAAACCCTAAATTTTGAAACTCGGTTCCATGATTACTTCTAATATGTGAAATTCTAAGTTCAAGATCATTTTGGGTTAGTTTTGAAAATGTGATGAATTTTTCCAAAGCCTTATCTTTAGTACATAAAAATAGAACCCAAGTAAATCTAGAAAAAGCATCAACAAGTACAAATGCATAAGATTTACCTCCCAAGCTCATAGTCCTAATTGGCCCAAATAAATCCATATGGATTAGTTGTAAACATCTACTTGTAGAAACATCATTAATGGATTTAAAGGAAGATTTATGTTGTTTACCCTTAGAGCATGCATCACAAATTTTATCGTTTGAGAATTTAATCTTGGGTAAACCTCTAACTAGATCAAGGGAAACTAGTTTTTCTAAAACACTAATGCTAGCATGTCCTAGTTTCCTATGCCACAACCATGCATCATTTTCATTTTGTGCTACTAAGCATGCATGAGATGTATAAATGTCATCTAGATGCACCATGTATATGTTCCCTATGCGATGACCTATGAACATAATATTATTAGATTTAATGTCTACAAATTTGCATCCATTTTTATCAAATAAAACATTAAATCCTTTATCACACAATTGACTTATGCTCAATAAGTTGTGTTTAAGACCATCGACATACAAGACATTTTCAATGAGAATAGTAGAGTGATTACCTATGGAGCTAATACCTGTAATGTGGCCTTTGGAGTTGTCACCAAATGTCACCACTCCTCCACTTTTTGGCTTTAGATCCATGAATCTACTCTTGTCTCCGGTCATATGCCTTGAGCATCCACTATCAAGGTACCATGAGTTTTGACTTTGTGCTTTGGCCTTGTAGCAATGCTCCCCCTACAAACAAATATATTAAACTTTTGTTTTTGGTACCCAAATCATTTTGGGTCCATGAGTGTTAGCTCCCAAAACCTTGGTTCCCTTAGGAATCCAAGATGACATAGCAATAATGTTATTAGATTTTATAAGTTCCTTAGGAACCCATACACTTCTAATTCTTTTAGCTCTACTATGTCTAGGAAAGCTACCTTGTTTGTAGTAGTTAGTCTTTTTCTTAGGTTGGTTTGTTCTTGAAGATTCACCTATTTCATGCTTGACACTACCAACATTTTTAAAAGACTCTTTGAGCTTATTTAGCTCATCTAACACCTTTTGGTGTTCACTATTATATTGAGATAAAAGATTATTAAGGTCAACATTTTCATCTTGAAAAAATTTAAGTTCATCTTTCAACCCTAATATCTTTTTCTCAAATTTTGAATTAGCTTGAGAGAGTGAGTCATTTTTCTCATTTAGCTCCAAAATGATTTTCTTATTCCTAATGACCGACTCCTTATATTTCTCAACTAATTCATCATAGACCTCTTGTAACTCATCATATAAATCATTTAATTCATCATATGTAAAATCTAAAGATGATGAGTTAGAGGTTACCATGGAGGAATCTTTCTCAAGTGCCATGAGGCAAAGGTTGGCCACTTCTTGTTCGTCATCCTCCGATGACTCCTCATCACTCCAAGTAGCAAGCTTGGCTTTGAGCTTCTTCTTCTTCTCAAAGCCCTTCTTCTTGAGTTGAGGGCACTCCGAACGTATATGACCGGGTTTATTGCACTCAAAGCAAATGATTTGATCCCTTGCTTCTTCTTTGTTCTTGCCTTTGAAGTCCATTTTCTTTGGATTTTTCTTCCATGGTTGGACCTCATAAAGCGTGAGAATCGTTTGGCTATCATAGCCAATTCTTCTAGCTCATCCTCCTCACTAGAATAGCTCTCCTCAAGTAGTGAAGCTTTGAGAGCTATTCCCATCTTCTTCTTCTTTTCAACCTCTAGCTTTTCTACTCTCTTCTCTTCTTTCTTCTTCTCTTATTCCCTTCCTTGCTTCATAATCTCATGTGTAAGGAGAGAACCCGCTAGCTCATCAAGCTTTAAAGTCTTCAAATTTTTAGCTTCTATGATGGCGGTTCTCTTCCCATCCCAAGATTCGAGAAGTGAATAGAGTAGCTTCCGGACAAGCTTGTCTTCCGGTATTATCTCTCCAAATCCTTTGAGCCCATTGACTATTGTGGAGAAAAGATCAAACATCTTGGACACCGTCTCATCGGGCTCCATCTTGAAATTTTCAAAACTAAGATTGGAAATTCCAATCTTAGTTTCTTTGACATCATTGGTTCCCTCATAGGTAGTCTCAAGAGTGTCCCACACTTCTTTGGCACTCTCAATGGATGACACTTTGGAATAGATGTCCGGACCGAATGAACAAAAGAGCATGTGGAGAGCTTTGTCATTTATTTGGATCTTTCTCTTTTCTTCTTCACTCATCTCCACCTTCTTCTTCAAAACAACTTGCCTTCACTATCTTGCTTCAATGGAATGTAGGGGCCATCTTCAATGACATCCCAAACTAAGTAGTCATTGGACTTGATGAAGAGACGCATTCTATTCTTCCAAAATGGATAGTTGTCACCATTGAAGAAGGGAGGTTTTGTGGTGAATTGAGACTCATACATGCCCGAACCGAAGGTTAAAGTCATCTCTTGATTTTTGATGATCACACTCTTCCTAGGAACCCCTCTTGTGGTTGTTAATCCTCAAAGAGGTAGGCTCTGATACCAATTGTTGAGTGGATCGAATGGTCGAAATGAACCAAGAGGGGGGAGGGGTGAATTGGATTTTTAAAGGTTTAGGTGGTGGAAATTGCAAATTAAAAAGATAGACAAGAAATTTTAGAGTGGTTCAAGTTCCAAATGAACTCTACATCCACTACCTTAGCTTCACTAAGGATTTGCAACAATTCTACTAATTGCTCTTCCCCTTTTCTAGGCTAAGGAGGTAACCCTTACAATTTTCGGTTAAATTTTCTACCCAAAATTTAACCCAAACCTCACACAAATAGAACAAAGATTTTGTTGGCTAAGAAAGTATCTCTCAATACAAATTGTAGCCCAATTACAAGCACTCAACCCAATTGAAAATGATAAGAGTGAAAATTACAATTGGGGTTTCTAGACAATATTGGGATTTAGGCACAAATGCTTGGATTTGATGTTTGCTTTTGGATCAATAGTTGTTGCTGGAGCTTTTAGAGGTCCCTTTTATACCTTCTCATTAATTTTTAGCCGTTGTAGTTGTTGCATTCATCAATAGAGCCGTTGAGGGGTGTTATCTCACCTCCATAAATGCAGTCTGCAACCTACCGTTTCGAAACGCCCGATCCCGTTTCGAAACAGACCAAAATAGAAAGAGCCGTTGGGGTGCATTTAAGAGCCCGTATCAAAACGGTATTTACCCGTTTCGAAACACTTTTGCCACTGTCAAGGGTCGTTTCGAAACGACTTGAACTCGTTTTGAAACGTCTTAATAGTTTCCTGAAAATCAGTTAAAAACTTGCAACAATCATATTTTTTAAATTAAATGAAGAACCGTTTCGAAACACTTGATGTCGTTTCGATACGAGTTCTCTATGTTCTAAATCCGTTTCGATAATTGTTTCGAAACATGGGTTGGCAGTGTTGAAAACGTTTCGATACCCGTTTCGAAACATGGTTTGACAGTTTCAAAACCGTTTCGAAATGCCTTAGGCCGTTTCGAAATAGGGACTCGAAAAACACTGTTTCGGCTTTAAGAACACTTAGAAAATATTTGAAAAGCTTAGTTTTTAACTTAGGCACATTCTTTAAATCATATGGGGATGTTTGAGGACTTAAAAATTCGTTTTGACATTTTTAATTTGGACCTTAGGTTCTTTAGTTATATCAAAATTAAAATATCGTTTTCACAAGCATATTTAAAGAAAATTAAATAAAAAATATTCAAAATTTTCTAATTATATGGCGACACGTGTTACCATCTGATTGTGAATTAAATTTGTTATATTAAATTAAAATTAGCATCAAAATGATAAAATATATAAGTAATAGGAACCAAATATTTAATCATACAAATTTATGTTAACTGCCACGTCACCTTGTTTGTTAGGTTTTAACGGGAGGTGACTTGATTGCTATCACTTAACGTGGTCAAAATGACACAATTGAAAGTATGATAGTTATATCAGAACCAACCCCATAATTAAATGGTCATTTAAGTAATTTACCCTTAAAAAATTTAAAAGCACTTAATTAAAAATATTTAAAACTTTAAAGCATGATAAGAATTTCTAAAAATTCAAAAGGATTAAATTAAATTTTATTTTTTTAAAGGACTAAATATTATTTTTCTAAACTTTCGAAAGAGTCAAGGTTCCCACCAGCTCCAACTATGGCCCGCCCCTACTCATTCATCTGTTTTTTTCTCAGCAATTGAGGTTTTTTTTGGTTATATGCATGTCCTTCTTACGGTTTATGTTTGGGGTACGAGACTGTTATTCTCAATAATGTCGTCTCCAAGGTCCGAACTCACGTCCTCTCATTGGGAGTGTAATGTGCCTTACCAATGCACCCAACGATTGAAATTTTATTACAAGGTAAAAAACCTAAGACATACGTTTAGTGCCTCATTAAAAACCTTCTTATACCTAAATGAAAGAAAGAAAAAAACTACACACAACTAGATATAAATTACACCCAAAATAGTCTAATTAGTAAGTAGTAACACGGTATATAATACACCCAAAACAAACCAAACATCGGGACTAAAGTTACCTGGTCCTGCCATCGCCTCTATCGACCCTCAAGACAAGTAAGCTTCCTCTAGAGGCATCACAATTTTCTCACCACTCAATACGATAATCATACTAACAAAACACAAAATTCCAATTATTCCACAAGTAAGATTTGTTGTAGGGATACCAATGATGCTACCAACCAATTACCTTAAAAAGACTCAAACAACTTACTCCTCCACCTTACTTCGCAGCTAACCTGTGCAAAACACACCCAACATCAAATCCCATCTCCAAATACCTGAACCACTCCAACTAAACTGCAACCAATTCTTAGTTGATTTTTAATACTTCAATCCAGATATCACTCTAAACATCCTAATTGTCTTGTATTTTCGCTCCAATAAAATCTTCTAAGATTTCTTTTTTATCGTTGTCTTACTTCTCCCCTCTGTTCATTTCAACTTTTTAAAATATTGGGAAAACTACACCGTTGGTCCCCTAACTATTACCGTCTTCCTACTTTGGTCCCACAACTATGTTTTTTGGCAAAATCGTCCCTTCCGTTACATAGTTTTCCTGTTTTGGTCCCCCGTCGTTAAAAACTATGATTTTTTTTTGATTTTTTTATTATTTTCTCTCTCCTATATATGTATTATTTAAATTTTTTATTCAGACTAATGTGGTGGTGACACGTGTCACCACCATAACAAAGCAAATAAATTGAAAATAAAAGGGGAGAGCTGAGAATCGAACCCACGTCCTTAGCTTCCCAAGCCAATGGGTTAACCATTGGACTAAACTCCAATTATTGAGTTGTTTTAACACAAGTTACATTTAAAACAATCAAATGAACCCAAAAACCAAAGAAGCTGCAACAGGTTATAAATTTGCTTTTATTTTGAAAACCAAAAATGTTCATCTCTTGAAAAGCTCTTGTCCCAATTTAACTTCCATTCCAAATTTCAAAGGATTCTCATATCTTCAAAGATTAAAATTTGCTTCTTGCAGCAAATTGGAGAGATTTCCATTAAGAACACCATTGTCATGTCTTGAAGAATTGAAGATATGGTCTTGGCCTAATTTAATGGTCCCCTAACTATTGCGTGGATTCACCGCAGCTCGAGGCCACTTTCGATACTATCGTTGAAGCGTTCTTGTTTCTTCATACGAATTGTGATGGAAAACTGCACGAGAAAGACATGATGAAGGCATTAAATGAAACTTTTGCGTGGGAATCATCCCCTGCAATAGTTACCCGGACTAGATTCAGTATCAAATTATACTAATCATTCTTTTGGTAATTCCCCATTTGAACTTGCAGAAAATGGACTGGGATAAGAATGGAAAAGTCAGCTTTAGGAAGTGATGATGATGAAGAAGAAGAAAATACCAGACACAGGAAGCTAACAACACTCGAAAGCGCCACACGATAATCTGGATGAGTTCAGATTAAGAGTTCATATAACTAAGACATCCCAAGCACTTGGTTAAACTGTTTTTGCTGCATCATATATATACAACTAATCACAGTTTTCTCTCAAATGATACAAGTTTGAGATGGCCATACTGAAGAAATGATTTAGTACCGATTTTCGGATTCGTCAGTCATATCCATCTGATTCATATTGTAATTAGCATGTATGAGGAGTTCATTGTAGTGGATATGGCAAGAAATGGCCCGAGCTTTTGCAAATTGTACTCAAAATGAATCAGAACTGGCATAGATTGTGAACATAAAAACTTTCTAACCACTACCATACTTTACATATACAACATTATCATCTCATTTTTCAAGCATACACAATACATTAATCGAAACAAAAACTGCCACAGAAAACATGTACTAATGAGAACTTGCCTCTCATGTATGGTAATGGGTACATGAGTGAGTTTCAATGTAATCCCAAAGCATGGATTCTCCTAACCAATGACAAAGAACAAGCATATTTCTGTTTCCATTCCTCCCTACTCTTCTTTCCTTTCCCTTCTACCACGAGGCTTAAATTGGGACAAGAGCTTTTCAAGAGATGAACATTTTTGGTTTTCAAAATAAAAGCAAATTTATAACCTGTTTGCCATTGCAGTTTTCTGCAATGTTGCAGCTTCTTTGGTTTTTGGGTTCATTTGATTGTTTTAAATGTAACTTGTGTTAAAACATCTCAATAATCGGAGTTTAGCCCAATGGTTAACCCATTGGCTTGGGAAGCTAAGGACATAGGTTCGATTCCCAGCTCTCCCCCTCTATTTTCAATTTATTTGCTTTGTTATGGTGGTGACACGTGTCACCACCACATTAGTCTGAATAAAAAATTTAAATAATACATATATAGGAGAGAGAAAATAATAAAAAAATCAAAAAAAAAATCCACATCAACAATTCCGTTAGTTTTTAACGACGAGGGACCAAAACAGGAGAACTATGTAACGAAAGGGACGATTTTGCCAAAAAACATAGTTGTGGGACCAAAGTAGGAAGACGGTAATAGTTAAGGGACCACCGGTGTAGTTTTCCCTAAAATATTTTAACTTCAAATTTTGATTAACTCTATAGATTATATTCTCATGTCATAATTCGAAATTATATAAAATTAAACAAAACGAGACAAGATGAACATTTTAATTGAACGATTAATACTCTACGTTCTATTGGTCGATATAAGACAAAATTTCTGACTATAAATTTTAAAAAAGCGAATAAAGCTTGATTCAGATGTGTTGATAATTTGGGTCAAACTGTGGCTCAGTTCTTAAAAGTTTACAGGCCGACCAACCCAAATGACCCGTTTCATCGTTCCAAAATATTCAAAATTAATTTTTATTATATGTTATGAATATTTATCTATGTGGATGTCTATCATGATTAGAACTTTATCAAAGGAGTTTAATTTATTTATTATTAGGAATATTATCTCTATGAATTAGAGTTTAATGTATTATGTACTTCTTATGCCTATAAATAGATGATTCATTGAAGGCATTGTATACAATTCTATATTTTGAGAATAATACAAATCTTCCTCTTCCTCTTATCTCTTTGTTCTTCTTGTTCTTCTTTATTTTATTCACAACACGTTATCAGCACGATCTCGCTCGCTCAATTACTGTGATTATTGTTGGTGGTTCTCGAAAAGAATTTCAATTTGATATTGGTGACTACATCTATCATATATTCAGCTTACCTTGGAAAGTATGGTATGTTTTACTTATTTATATACTAATATAATGATTGATTTATCATTCTCCAAAAGTTAGTATATTCATATCTATTATTTGGTTATTATTTTAATTTATTATTATTTTATTCATACTTGAAGTAACTCTTGATAAAAACGAAAATTAAAATTATCGTCGTACTTCATTAGATGGATTGATAAAGCAAACCAAATTAAAGCCCTCAAGGATTTCGGCTAAATGCTATTGGGCGCACAAGTTGGAACATTTTATTACACAGTATATTAGTTTTATTCAAAGTTTTTATTATTCCATTCTAATTTATAATTGATTCAATTCAAGGATTGTGTTGTCATGTGATTGTTATATATTTGTTTTATTATTATTATTATTATTATGGTAATTTATATGAATAAACTCGAGATATAAAACAACTTTATTATTTGTATCAATTACTTTGTATGTGAATCAAAGGCAAAAGGAATACGTTACTTTGATGTGTTTATATATTCATCAAAATGTCGCTTGATTTTAACTATGGTTGTTTATAATTTGATCTCATCAATTATAGTTATGTTTATTCAACTTGATCTATGACTACTTTTATACTTTTTGATCTAGTCTCAAATAAAATTTTTTTATTCTATTGATAAAATTCGATGCTTTTAACCGTGTTTTGAGTTTTACATGTATTCAAATGAGTTGGAAAGAGACATGGTGTAAAAAAGATTATGAGAAGATGCCTTGGTTCATTTGCTACGTCATCATTGTCTTTGAGACGAAATTCAATATCGGTAAACTCTATTTTATTTTTATCTTTTAAAATACAATTTTAAAGTGCGATAAATTATGATGATTTTGGATTTACAAGAAGATTATTATAAAGTCTATATTTGCTTGAAAGCAATATTTCTTATTCGTCGAAAAACTCGACCATAGACTTCTCCCAATTTCAAGTTACGAAAATTCGTCTTGATCCAAAAAGTTTTATGGGAGGCATTCCTTGAAGTGAATGCAAAGCATGATGTTTATTCCATGCGATTATCAATGATGGGGCATTCCCTGAAGTGAATGCAAGCATGATGTTTTTTCCATGCAATTATCAATGATGGGCATTCCCTGAAGTGAATGCAAGCATGATGTTTATTCCATGCAATTATTGGATCTGTTTCATTCCCTGAAGTGAATGCAAACATGGTAAATCATTATTCAATTAGAGACATAATTTCGATATAATCCAAGTATAATTGGCTGGACATCCCGTTCTGCGAGGCTACTGGTCTCAAAGGAGGTTTTTAAAGGACCTTGTGGACAGGTTTAACAATGTCGCGTACGAGGATTAAATCTTTGTTCTCTGTGATAAGGATATGTGAAAAAGGTTTTAAAGGCCCACTGGCTCTACTCCATTCCCTGAAGTGAATGTGAGATTATATTATGGAAGGAATAAAAAATCACATTAAAAGTTGTGGTCGTGGTCGAGGCTATGAATATACACATGAAAAATATAGTCGTTTTAAGAATACTTCTACCCGCTGGTAGCGAAGTTATAAGGATGACAAGAGTGATAAAGATCATTCTAAGGAAGTGAAATCCTTTTACCAATGTGATGTTATAAACCATTAGTTTCGTACTTGTCAAACGCCAAAGTATTATGGACTTTATCTATAATCATGAATGATAAATGAAATAAAATATAAACAAAATTTGTTTATGGCGGAAATAATTATGGCGTTATTGATCCAACTCAATTGGATATTGTTAATTTTCTCATAACCTTTGAAGGGAATAATTTACCATTTATTTTATTTCCCTTATAACCTCTAACAGGAATAATTGATTTTTTTTTCATTTATTTTATTTTTTTATGTTAATTCGTTTTATTTATTATTTATTTATGTTAGTTTGCTTTATGTTTATTTATTTCACATATTATTTATTTACGTTTTATGTTAATTTATTATTTGAAGAATATGATTACTTTCGGAATAAAATATACAATAAATTGTGGCTATTTATGCCTAGAATTGTGGCTATTTATGCCTAGCAGATAATGCAAGTACTCATATTGTACTTAAGCATAAGAAATATTTTTCCCATTTAAATGCAAGGGGAAATATGAGTAGTATTTCTCAAAGTACTAAAATATCAATACTCCGGAAGAGCACTTGAAAGTTTATCTCTGATAGATAATCGACTTGATATGATGTGCTATATTTTATATTTTTCATTCCTTGAAGTGAATGATACAAAGTACATATTTTCATTACCTGAAGTAAATGAAACAAAGCATATTTTGAAAGGTGCACAATTATGCATTTCTCGATTAAAATGCAATGGAATAATGTGAGTACTATATCCGGAAGTACTAATATCACAAAAGGCTCTGGTTGAGCAAATATGTTATTGTCAAATGGAACTTTATTCCATATTCACAGTGCGTTATACTCGTCAAAGTCATAAAGAGAGCAATATGAGTTCGCAAACTATCCCTTTGGAAATTATAGATAACATATGTTATCAATTGGCATTTGAAATAAGCCAATGTTGATATAAGTTTTGGTAGCCAAAAAGTCAGTTGAAAGCTCTAGAAGAGCTATATATTACTACCAAAAGATAATTTCAATTGAAAGCTCCGAAAGAGCTAAATATATTCCTATTTAAAGGAACAATTTTGATGGCCGTACTAGACATGTACGAGTGAGATTAAATTACATGTTATGGTAAACAAGAAGTTTACAAATTCAGAGATATATACACACATATATATAGTTGGCATGATCGGTTAGACCATCCTGATCAATAATGGTGCAGAAATTATTGAGAATTACATGCACATGTATTAAAAGAACCTGTAGTTCTTGTGGTGCTTATTCTCAAAGGAATGGATTAAATTCCACTTATTAAAGAACGTGAAGTTCTTGTGTTGCTTAAAGGAATTGATTAAATTCCACTTACTAAAAGAACCTGAAGTTCTTGTGTTGTTTGTTCTCAAAGGATATAGATGATCTCACTTACCAAAAGAATTAGAACTTAAAGTTCTTGTATTGAAGTTGAGACTGTATGTCTTGCATATCTGAACGAAATATGGGCCCATATATCCACAAATGTGGAAAGTTTTATATGATTTTAGTAGATGCATCTACATTGTTTTATCGACTTACAACCAGAAGTTTGTGAGATTGATTCTAAAAATATTCAGATTATGCAGTTAGACTATTCGTCTTGAAAAGCTAGTGGGTTTATATTTTAGGCTATATCAGTTGTTACAAAGCCTATTGATTATGAAAAATATACTTTAGCAAAATTTCAATTGGATGCCTCCTATTTAATAGCTAAACTATGAGAACAAAAGAGTTATTATTTATATGGTGTTTCCATATAGCAACACTTATACGCATCAAGCCAATGAGTTATAATAAACTCCCCGTTATGATTGGTTTTTGGTCAGAAACCATACATTTCCCATTTTATGATTTTTGAATGTGCGATATGAATTGCTCCACCACAACGCACAAAATGGGTAAATAAGAAGGGTTGAGAATATATATTGAGTACGAGTCTCCTTTTATGTTTAAATTCTTAAACATTAATTGGAGAATCATTTATGACATGATTTTTCTCAATATTAGGGGGAGATAATAATCAGCTGGATAGAGGAAAATGAATTATCATTATCTAGATCCTCGTATATGAACTAGAAGTTCATAAGATAATTCATGTTATTACATGTCAACTGCCAGACATATTTACTGACCCAATGAGAGTAATTAAGTCTCATATACCAGCTGAAATGCTCTAAGTTTAAATTACATGTTAGAGCGAGAGAATGTAAATCATGCCTGAAGCATGATAGTTGAAATGGTTCCAATGATCAAAATTCTCGTAAATAGAAAGTAATATGAGATGGTCATATATTGGAGGCGGGTGCTCCTGAAGAGACCCAAGACATAACAAATAATAAAACTCTTGAAGAGTTTCAGGTACCTGGAATAAAGATTGAAATCTTGAAGAGATCTCGATGAGTTATGTCATTACGAGAATGGAACTAAAAAAATTTGGAAAGTTGTCGACAACGATTTTACAAACAATTTTACATAAAATACTTCTATAGAAGTAAAGAAAGAAATCGAGGATCTTGTATAAAAAATTATCCAGAAGTATAGATATTGAATTGGCCTAATGTTGAAAGACGCTTTGAACTTCTAAAATAGAAGTATTTGGACCAGCAGTCTAAACACCTAAAGGTGTAATGCAAGTGAGGCACAAATAAGTAGTCGTAAATACGACTTGAACTATGATTTATGAAAAGTTTTAATTACTTCATGGTGGATGCAATTACTTTGGCAGTTTTGAAAATTTTACATGCGTCTAATTATTTGTGGATCCATATTTATCATTGAAGGATCTAAAATGCTATAAGCATTTGAAAATTTCTGAGGAAATTTATTTAGACATGTCCCATGAATATTTTGGCGCATTTGGTATAATCGCCTTAGTGAATACTAATTGAGAAAATACTATAAGAATGATCAGATTTCCTTATGTATTTTATAAAGGAGTTTGGATCAAGATCCATTATGATAATTTTAGAACTCCTAAAGAGCTTCAAATTGGAAACTCATGAAGTACTTTCAATACAAGTACTTGAATCTTGACATCAAGTTTATCTCGACCTGAAGATCGAGCATTTTTATATATTTCTTTTGTCTATGAATGGACATAAGCTGAAAGAATCTTAAAGAAGATTCAATATGAATAGAGCATATCTATTGAGTATCCCAATAGTTGTAAGATTGTTGGATGTGAATAAAGATAATTATATCTTTTCTTGGTCTTGAAGCACTATATATTAGTTGGTCAAGAAATATCTATGAATATACAAAGATCATTACATTTAGATCTTCAAACATTCATTGATGCCTCCTCAAATGTCGTAGAAATAATTGTTATGCACGAGGCAAGCCAAAAAAAATGTGTTTGACTAAGACTATTGACCCAACATATCCAAAAGATATATGGATTTACTTTTACAAGATATGATAAAAGCCATCTTGTGTGAAGATAACGCAAGATGTATATCACAGTTTGAAAGTGGATACATCATGGAACATATTACTCCAAATTTTCATCCCTCACGATCTTTAGAAAAATGATATTCAAGATTAAATTATGAAGATTCAAAGATCTTCTGTGATGTTTGCATGAGGGGGAGTAAATACGCGTTGCACTCTTTTTCCCTTAACCGAGGTTTTGTCCCAATGGGTTTTCCTGGTAAGGTTTTTAATGAGGCAACGTGTTATGCGTATCAAAGATGTGTGTACTCTTTTTCCTTCACTAAAGAATTTTTTTTCCACTGAGTTTTTATCTTAGTAAGGTTTTAACGAGGCACATTATCTTCATAGACATCCAAGGGGGAGTGTTATGAATATTTATCTATGTGGATGTCTATCATGATTAGAACTTTATCAAAGGAGTTTAATTTATTTATTATTAGGAATATTATCTTTATGAATTAGAGTTTAATGTATTATGTACTTCTTATGCCTATAAATAGATGATTCATTGAAGACATTGTATACAATTCTATATTTTGAGAATAATACAAATCTCCCTCTTCCTCTTATCTCTTTGTTCTTCTTGTTCTTCTTTATTTTATTCACAACATTATACATATTTTATATATTTTTATGATTAAATTTAGATAAATATATTTAAATTTTTATTTAATTTAGTTTTTTTTGAAATCTTATTTAATTTAAATTTGAATATGTCTAAAAGGTGAAAACCATTGTTCTGTCATGCTGACGAGTCACCCAATCCATAGACATATTTAATTTTATTCCACATCCTTTGTAAAGAGTAAAAATCTTCTGCCCCTAACTATTCATCCATTTATGCCTCCTATTAAAAAATTCTTAAAAGTTAAATTAAGAACCCTAATCCTAAATTTTAAATCTTAAACCCTACACCCTAAAAATACACCATACCCTAAATTCCATATGCCCTAACCCTAAGCCCCAACCCTAAACTCTAAACCATAAACCCTAAATCCCTAATTTTATTGTGGAGGTATAAATGGAAGCATGATTAGGAGGTAGAGGATTTCTATCACTTTGTAAAATACTAAACTAATTAAATTAGTAGCAATCAATTATTATTATCCAAATTGAAATTAATTTTTTCAATAATGTTAAATACAAAATATTCGAATATGCTAAACATTTGAGTTTTGTTGTTTAATTAAGATTTTTTTTTTAAAAAATAAAACGGGTAATTCATTTATATATTTGAATTTGGATTCATTATTCTAAATAATGTATTGAATTTGAATAGATAATTATAATATATGAATTAGATGTATGTTAAAAGTAAAACTAATTCAAATAATAAATACCCAATTGTTATGTTAAGCAATGAATTTAACTGCCTGAGCTTGAGCTTAAATAGAGAACTCAGCTCATTGTGCAATTCATAAAATTTAAATGAATTCGAGTGTTATCTCATATCTTCCTTATAATCTTCTTTGATGTTTAACACGTTAATATCTACTTTTATTTGAAACCATAGGTTAAGTCGCATAGGGGCTGGCAGGGGTCAGGCCCCGTGACCGACTCTTACGGTCCATTCATTTTTTAATTTGGCCTTCACAAAAATTTAAATTATAATTTATTTTATTTGTTTTAATATTATCGATTAGGTATTGTGCAATTCATAAAAGTTAAATGAAATTGAATGTTCTCTCTTATCCTCCTTATAATCTTCTTTGATGTTTAACACATTAATATCTACATTTATTTAAAACCATGGGCGAAGCCGCATATGGGGCTGGCAGGGGTCAGGCCCCCGTGACCCACTCTTATGGTCCATTTATTTTTTAATTCGGCCCCCGTAAAATTTTAAATTATAATTTGTTTTATTTGTTTTAATATTATCGAGTGGGTATTGTCTTAGTGGTAAAGTGTGTACATAAAATTAAGTTTGTTTTACTTGAAGTTAGTGAATCGAATTCTATTGATGATGTTTTTTAGTCTTTTGTTTTTTTAGTCTTAGGGGTAAGAAGCCACTTAAATTTTTTTTGAAAAAAAATCGATGAAGCCCCTGATTTTTTTAACTCAATTAAGCTCTTTGAACCAAGAAATTGAATTAATTATGCCTTTTGACCAATTTTGTCATTAAATCTTGACAATTTTATTTAGATATTATTGGCACATGATACACTATAGTTCTATCATCTTACATTTACAAATTTCTTCAAAAATGTTTTTTTATATTTTATACATTTTTTTATAATTTTAAGAACTTTTAAAATTTTTAAATAAATATTTTTTTAAAATATCAAGTCGAGACACCGTAACACAACACACTGCACCAACATATAAAAAATATCGAGATTTAATGGTCAAAATTAGTTCAAGAGCTTAATTGGTTAGAGGCTTAATTGATTTTTTCCCCAAAAGTTCAAGGATTTTTGACACTTTTTTTTTTTTTAATTTTCTCCCCTTAACTTTTAATTTCTGACATCATCCCTGTTTGAAACCCATTGTGGATAACAATTAAAATATTTAACTTGAAACATACAATCAATATACAAAAAAAAAACATCAAAAAGAAGAACTCTCTTCCCCCTCTCTTATGAGGCCTTATCTTTGTTTCTCTGTTATGCCTTACAGCAGCTTTCTGACGTTATAAGGCTGGTTCTCGTTTCATTGTTTAAGTCCCTTTGTGAGGTGTGATTGTTTCAAGTCACTTTCTTTTGGTGTTTCCCTTTTTCTATTCTTTCTCTTTGTCTGGGTTTTTTCTGGTCCTTCCTATGTCAACTTCCTCATCATCAGCGGTCCCTGTTATGGAATTTGATATTCCACATAATTCCCTCGACTTAAATGAACATGGGGAAGTCAACATGGTCATTAAGAACCGTGCTCTTATTGGAAAGATTCTATCCAACTGTATTGCTAAGCAAAATATTGTCACTGCCATTCTGAGGAAAGCATGGAACTGTAATGTGCTGGAATGTCACGATCTTGAGAAAAATATGTTCCTTTTTGTGTTTCCTTCCATTGACGACAAGTTAAGGGTCCTAGGACAACGTCCTTGGAAAGTCCAAAATCGTTTACTCATCTTCAAAGAATGAAACTTCGAAGCAGCTTTTGAAGAGATAGATTTCTCTACTGAGGAATATTGGGTTCAAGTTTATAACCTTCCGCTTGCTCTCATCACCAAGGAGAACGCTCTAAAGATAGGGAACATTTTCCCAAAATATTATGGTTCTAACCTGGAGGAGGATCAAAAGGTGAAATGGGATGGTCAACTAAATGTCAAGGTGGCCGTTCGTGTTGAAGACCCCCTGAAAACTGGATTCTCGTTGAACCGAAAGCTATTTCATCCTCTTGATATTTCCTTTAGTTATAACCTTTTACCTCTTTTTTTGCTACAACTATGGAGGCTTAGGCATGAACAAAAGAAGTGCTCGTTCGACTCCAAGAGGTTCAAGCGAGCCGGAAGCTATGGTTCGTGGCTCAGAGTGTCCAAGTCTTGGAGAAAAATGGATGATGGACCTAGACAGCTTACTAAAAATGGAAAAAAGATCCATCGTGATCCCAGCCTGGAGAAAGAAGCAAACAACAAACCTTTGTGTTCCCCAATACTCGACCAACTCTCCAAGGATCCTTTGAGCCCCCCTTATGCTCAGGCAGTTGAATAGGGATCCTTCTCCCGAGTGTACGAGGGTTACCCATAATCCAAGATAATATCTTTGGCAGCAGGCTCTTCAAGAAAGATAATGAAGATCAGAATGCCAGATCTTTTGCCTTTGTCCAAGAACTGCAAACTATTGGTACTAGCCAAGTCTCTCTGGCGCCCTTAGAGATCGAGCAGGCTCTTGTCCTTTCTTCGAATGCTACCCCTTCGCCTAATGTTCCCCCTAAGCTTCATGGCATCACAACATGTGACCTTTGGGGAAATTTGATTGTTGATAGTTTGGGATCAATGGATGTCTTTGAGTCAAAGAAGCGCAAGAGAGAGTTTGATGCGGGGGAATCTTTCTTTGTTTCTAAAAGAAGAGAGCTGATGAATCTCATCTCTAAAGGTATCTATCAAGACTCTTCTGGTAATTGGTGCGCCAGGGGCTTTGGTGCTATTACTAATGAAGAAGTGCTAAAGATTGCTCCTTTTCCCGATTACTTTATCATTTCATATCCTTTAATCAACAAAATGGAACGATCTAAGAAGGGTTGAGCTTTTGGTGTAACACCCCCTACCCGGCCTGGTCGAGAACCGGATCGGAGAGTGTTATCGGAAACGAAACGGAGATCAGAGGTATGAAATTTTAGATTTATTGCCTAAATTTTAACTTATTACTAAGGCTTTAATAAAAAACATCCTTTTTTTACACATTACCAGACATTAATCTTTAACTAATTTATACGAATTACAACGTGGAACTAACATTGAGGGCCATTTTGGGAATTTTACAAATTTTAAGGACTAAACTGTGATTTCAGTATTTAAGGGTTCTTTTCTGAAATAAATCTTACTACCACGAAGATCAACTTATAAACAGCATACCTGTAAATTTTCATACTATTCCGATATCATTTACCAATCTAATTAGCCCTTACAAGTTTTAGGGATTAAAATGTAAATTTTATAAATTAGGGGTCCTTAAACAAAATTCGTGTCATTAATCTAAAATTAAACTTTCTGATTATTATCATGTAGAATTTCATTATCAAACAATGTCATTTACCTATCCAATTAGACGATACAATATTTAGTAACTATTTTGTAAATTATTCAAATCTGTTTTTAATAGGATTAGCCTATCAAACGGTTTCCAAACCTTACCAAGTTTTATCAGAAAGTCTAAAATCTATATTTCTAATATCATGTCAAGTTTTAAGGCATTTCGAATCAATTTACCTAGTTTTCACTTTTTAGCACGTATAAGCTCATTTTACTACTTTCAACCATTCTCGAACATGATAAAAACTATATTTAACTCTTGCACAACATTAGACTATAAAAAGTACATATATGAAATGTCTAGACCATATGCCACCATACTAGAATTTTAGGGCATAAATTAACATACATGTGATTCGTGAAAGTGACTTGCAACCGCAACAACACGATCGAAGGTCGAAATTTATTATGGTCCTGAAATGCATGAAACACACGAATGTTAGGCTTATATAGCCTAGTAAGGTAGTTATAAAAATGTAATGAATGTCCAAAATTATGAATGACATGATAAACAAATACATAACATAGTTATAATCCTGTGATTATTCCACAATTCACATGTTTTTATATTCACTTATACGTTTTACATAATCATATTGTCATAACAAAATTTATAGGCACATATCATATTAGGTACCATTGGATACGCGAATTTCCTGTGCACCAAAACACGCAATCAGAGAATGGGCCGTAGCCCTTGAGCTGTAGCTCCGAAACATATATCCCTTACACACCCGTCCTTATTTCTCCCGCATATAGGCCGTAGTCTTGGACCGTAGTTATCCATTACTTGGTGAAAAATAATCTTATGGCATGTCAATTTTATCCAATATCCATAATTACACAAATTCACATAGTCTATATTTTCAGATCATATCATATCAAATATCAGAATGAGTCTTAGCTCCATATCATGCAATATTTTATATCATTTTCATATATCACATACGTGTAGCATATCATAGTCATATTTGCACATATCAAAGCAATGCAAGACAGTTACTGGATTTGCCAGTCGAACATAATTGCTCTACGCGAGCCCTTAAAAAAATACAAATTTTAAGTAAAAATAAATAAATGCAATGGGGTAGCACCTAGCCAACCCCGTGACACAACTACACTCACTTCATAATAATTTTTTTGTCCCTAGCTTTTGTTGGAGATGTCGATTTATTGCTTTTCAATTCTTAAGCTAGGTTAATTATTAGGGATTGGTTGGAATCGATGAAACGATATCGAATTAATACGAAAATATTAATCAAATTTGATATAAAAACTTAGACTAACCAAAGATCTGAGCTTACCCCAATAATAGCAGGAATTCGAATTATCGAATCGAAAAATTCGAACCTACCAACCTAACACTGAACCGATTGTTAAATCGTTCTTTCTTCTTACTTTGCTATGTATTATGCGAACCCCCTTCCTATTTATACTCATCCGGCCCTTATAATTTTCCCCATGCATGAAAGCATGGTGGCATGGCTGCCATCTTCATACACCACGTAGTGGAGATGTGGCATAGATTTGGGGCATTGTTGCCACGTAATGGTTGGCTAATGGCCACCTTTAATTTGTTTCGGCCGTGTGACCTGCTGCCGTGGGATTGCCTTAGGCAATTCCTTCATTTTTTAAGGAATTGCATGACAATTCCTTTATTTTTTTTATAATAATAATAATAGTAAACCATTATAAATTAACCCGTATAACCTTTATTGTTTCAGGTTGGGTACGAGATTGATCAATTACATCGTTTGAACACAACGGTACAAAATATTCGGTCATCGGAACCTAATTTTGACTAGACCGATTTTCGGGGTGTGATAATTCTCCCCCATAGAAAAATTTGTCCTCGGATTTTCACTTCAGGCAAATAGACGAGGATACTGTTTCTGCATAGTTTCTTCTGACTCCTACATTACTTCTTCAACCGAATGAATTCTCCAAAGAACTTTTACTAAGAGTACGAATTTATTTTGAAGCTTCTTGACTTCTTGTGCGAGGATCTATACAGGTTCTTCCTCGTACGTCATATTGGATTGAATTTTCATACTCCAGCTTGATCACAAGGGAAGGGCCTGATCGGTACCTCTATAGCATAGACACGTGAAAAACATTATGGATTTGTCTTAACTCCTTGGGGAGAGCTAGTCGGTAGGAAACAGGTCCAACTTTCTTGATCACCTCAAATGAGCCTACGAAACGAGGGCTTAATTTTCCTTTTTTACCAAAACGAATGATCTTCTTCCATGGAGACACCTTATGGAAGGCTTTCTCACCATCATCATACTGAATGTCCCTCATTTTCAAATCTACGTATGTTTTTCTGTCGATCAAATGCAACTCAGTCGATCACGAATGATGGTTACCATTTCTTTAGTTTCCCAAAGTAAGTCAGGCCCTAGCACCTTGCTTTCACCAAGCTCGGTCCAACAAATAGGGATTCTACATTTTCTTCCATAAAGAGCTTCATATAGGGCCGTTTGAATCGAATCTTGGTAACTATTATTTTACGCAAACTCCATTAAGGGTAGAGATTTCTCCCACGTATTTCTAAAATTGATAACATAGGCTCGCATCTTCCATAATCTACAAGGAAGGATTGAAACTGGTACGTAATACTTATACATATGAATCGAAGGAAATTATAGAGTTACCTAAATACCTCTTTCAGATTGGCCATCAGCTCCAGGATGAAAAGCAGTACTTAGGTGCACTTGGGTTCCCAAAGCCTCATATAAGGCCCTCCAAAATTGAGATACAAAACATGGCTCGCGTTCGGAAATAAAGGACACAGTAACTCCGCACAAACAAACAACTTCACAAATATACAACTTAATGAGTTTAGGTAAGCTAAAGTTCATTCTTACTAGAAGAAAATGGGCAAGTTTGGTGAATCGGTCCACAATGACCCAAATAGCATTATTCTTCTCTGGTGTCACTAGTAGGTTGCTTACGAAATCCATCGTAATACGTTCCCACTTCCACTGTGAAAGCTCCATGGGCTGCGAGAGACCAACAAGCATATTGTGATGGGCTTTAACTTGTTGGCAGGTCAAACACTTAGCTACAAGGTCTATGATTTCACCTTTCATACCAAACTGCTAGAATAAATCATTTAGATCCTTATACATCTTGATAGTTTCAGGATGAACAGAAAATGGACTAGAGTGGGCTTCACTTAGAATTTGATTCCAAAGATCATCATTATCGGAAACACATATACGATTTAGAAAGCACAATAACCCTTCAGAATTCATAGCAGGGTCAGATTCGGTTTGTTCTTAGCGATAAGGGTCTGCAACTCCTCATTGGATTCTTGGAGTGCCTTGATTCGGGATACAATGGTTGACTAAACTCTCAGTTCAGCTAACAACTTTCCATGCTTCTTGAGTTGGTAATGAGCATTCAAAATATCTCGGAGACCCTTTAACGAATCTACAATAATAGCCTGCAAGGCCTAGAAAGTTACAAAATTCTCAAATATTCCAAAGAAGAATCCAATCAAAGATTGCACGGATCTTCTTTGGGTCAACTTGTATTCCCACAAAAGAGATCACATGTCACAAAAAGGATATTTCGGATAGCCAGAATTTGCATTTACTGAATTTAGCGTATAATTGTTTCTCTCGGAGAGTTTGAAGTTAAATCCGGAGATGTTCTTCATGAGCCATAGAATAAATTAGTATGTCGTCTATAAACACGACCACAGATTTGTCTAGATAGGGTTGGGACACACAGTTCATCAATTCCATGAAGGTTGTAGGTACATTTTGAGCCCAAAAGGCATCACTATGAATTTGTAGTGACCATGTCTAGTTAGGAAGACGGTCCTTGGAGCATAAAACTTCTTTACTAAAATTTTGTAGTACCCGAATCGTGGGTCTATCTTGGAAAGGACAAAAGCATCTTTCAATTGATCGAAAAGATCTTCGACCCTCGATAACAGATACTTATTCTTAATCGTCATTTTATTCAACCGACGATAGTCAATGCACAGGCGAATCAATCCATCCTTCTTCTTGACAAACAAAACCGGTGCTCCCCAGGGTGAGGAACTCGGTTGGATAAATCCTTTGTCTTAAAGATCTTGAATCTGAGATTTCAAATCTTTTAAATCAACGAGGCCTATTCTATATAGAGCAATGGGGATTGGAGTAGTCCCCGGTTGCACTTCGATTCTAAATTCTACTTCTCGAGTCGGAGGGAGTCCTAAAAGTTCATTGGGAAATACATCATGAAATTCTTTCATCACCAGTACATTTTTGGATTTTTGGATGATAGCTTCACTAGGTTCAGGTTTGGTTTTCATCAAGGTTATGCTTCCTTTACCGAGTCTACGGAGGTAATACTTCTTTCTCGAATTGCCTATCCAGGCTCGATGTTCAGTTAACCAATCAAAGCTTAGGATAAGATCGAACTCATGGAAAGGTAGGGCCATCAAATTAGCCGGGAATGGGATCCCTTGGATCCTTAAAGGACAAGCTTTACAAATCATTCGTACTACCACACTATCTCTTAGTGGGTTAGAGACAACTATATCAGAAGTGATAGGCTCGAATTCTAAGGCATACTTCCCAATCAATGCTTCACTAATAAAGGATTATGTAAAATCGAGATGTGGTTCTATTGCGATATGTCTATCGTTGGGCACATACATTCTAATTAAACATAAAAGGTAAAATCGTGTTAGTTGCAAGTCACGAATAATATGTACAAACAAACTCCTAGGTGGTATATGCAGACATAGGCTCATAACAGATGCCTAGTTAATCCTATAATCGACTAAACCTAGGCTCTGATACACAATTGTAACACCCCTACCTGGCCTGGTCGAGAACCGGATTAGAGAGTGTTATCGGAAACGGAACGGAGATCGGAGGTATGAAATTTTAGACTTATTGCCTAAATTTTAACTTATTACTAAGGCTTTAATTAAAAAATATCCCTTTTTACACATTACCGGACATTAATCTTTAACTAATTTATTCAAATTATAGCATGAAACTAACATTGAGGGCCATTTTGGGAATTTTACGAATTTTAGGGACTAAACTATGATTTCAATATTTTAGGGGTCCTTTTCTGAAATAAATCTTTCTAACACGAATTTAAACTTATAAACAGCATACCTGTAAATTTTCATACTATTCCGATATCATTTACCAATCTAGTTAGCCCTTCAAAGTTTTAAGGACTAAAACATAAATTTTATAAACTAGGGGTACTTAACCAAAATTCGTGTCATTATCCTAAAATTAAACTGGCTGATTATTAGCCTGTAGAATTTCATTCACTACCAAGGTCATTTATCTATCCAATTAGACGATACAATATTTAGTGACTATTTTGTAAATTATACAAATATATTTTTATTCGGATTAGCCAATCAAACGGTTTCCAAACCTGACCAAAATTTACAGAAAGTATAAAATCTATATTTCTAATAGCATGTCAAGTTTTAAGGCATTTCAAATCAATTTACATAGTTTTCACCTTTTAGCATGTATAAGCTCATTTTACTACTTTTAACCATTCTCGAACATGATAAAAGTCATATTTAACTCTTGCACAACATTAGACTATCAAGAAGCACATATATAAAATGTCTAAACCATATGCCACCATACTAGGAGTTTAGGGCAGAAATTAACATACATGTGATCCGTGGAAGTGACTTGCAACCGCAACAACACGACCGGAGGTTAAAATTCATTATGGTCTTGAAATGCATGAGACATGCGAATGTTAGGCCTACATAGCCTAGTGAGATAGTTATAACAAATGTAATAAATGTTCACAATTTTGAATGACACGATGAACAAATACATAACATAGTTATAATCCAATAGACATATCATCAATTATTCCACAATTCATATGATTTTATATTCACATATACATTTCACATAATCATATTGTGATAACAAAATTCATAGGCACATAGCATATTAAGTACCATTGGATACGCGAATTTCCTGTACACCAAAACACATAACCGAAGAATGGGCTGTAGCCCTTGAGCTGTAGCTCCGGAACATATATCCTTTACACATCCGCCCTTATTTCTCCCATATATAGGCCGTAGCCTTGGACCAGAGTCCTCCCTTACATGGTGAGCTCATATAATCCTATGGCATTCTAATTGTATTCAATGTCCATAATTACACAAATTCACATAGTTTATATTTTTAGATCACATAATATCAAATATCAGAATGAGCCTTAGCTCCATATCATGCAATATTTCATATCATTTTCATATATCACATAGTGTAGCATATCATAGTCATATTTGCACATATCAAAGCAATGCAAGACAGTTACTGGATTTGGCAATCGAACATAGTTACTTTACGTGAGCCCTTAAACAAATACAAATTTTAAGTAAAAATAAATAAATGCAATGGGGTGGCACCTAGCAAACCCCGTGACACAATTACACTCACGATATTAAGGCTCCTAGATAATAATTTCTTTGTCCTTAGCGTTTGTTGGAGATGTCGGTATACTCCTTTTCAATTCTTGAGTTAGGTTAATTAATAGGGATCAATTAGAATTGATAAAATGATATCGAATTAATACGAAAATATTAATCAATTTCCATACCAAAATTTAGACTAACCAAGGATTTGAGCATACCCCAACGGCATCAGGAGTTCGAATCAAGAGTTCGAATTATCGAACCGAAAAACACGAACCTACCAACCTAACACTGAACTCTGAACTGATTGTTAGCTCGTTTTCTTTCTTCTTACTTTGTTATGCATTATGCGAAAATCCCCCATTCCTATTTATACTCACCCGGCCCTTATAATTTCCCCCATGCATGAAAGCTTGGTGGCATGGCTGCCATCTTCATACTCCACGTAGTGCAGATGTGGCATAGATTTGGGGCATTGTTGCCACGTAATGGTTGGCTAATGGCCACCTTTAATTTGTTTCCGCCGTGTGGCCTGCTACCGTGGGATTGCCTTAGGCAATTCCATCATTTTGACTGCAATTCCTTCAATTCTTTTTTTACAAATAATAATAATAATAATAATAATAATAATAATAATAATAATAATAATAATAATAATAAACCATTATAAATTAACCTGTATAAATTTTATGTTTAGTTGATCAAATGATTGTTAAACACCAAGAGGGGTGAATTGGTGGAATAAAAATTAAAAGGTGCAAATCGATAATTTAAAAATGAAGATAAGACGATTTTAGAGTGGTTCAAGCTTCGAACAAGCTCTACATCAACTACCTCAGCACCCTACTGAGGATTTCAATAATTCACTAACTTGAATTTGTCCCCCTTTTTCGGCTAAGGAGGAAACCTTACAAATCGGTCAATCTCTTTACCTAAAGATTGACCCAATATCACTCTTTACAAAAGAAAGATATGCAAACTTTGTATGTACCTCTCAAAGGCTAATTGTTTACCCAATTACACATAAACACTCCCCAAACTCTAAAATGATTTATAATGAAAATCTCCAAATGAGTTGGGTATAAGAATTTGACTCTAAAGGCACAAGAGTTTGGAATGAATGCTTTGATGTTGCTTGAAGGTTCAATAATTGTTGTTGTAGCTTTGAGACTTGTTTTTATACCTTCTCATTGATTTCCATCCGTTGGGGATCTCTCTTCCCTCCATAAATGTTGTTTTGCAACTACCCGTATCAGAATATGAGACCCTGTATCGAAACAGACACCCAAAAAAGAAAGAGCCATTGTGTGTAAAAAGGGCTCGTATCGAAACAACTATAAGTAGTATCGAAACAGTAACCAACAAAAAGAGGGCCGTATCGAAACAGAAATAAACTGTATCGAAACGTTTTGAAACTGTAAACTTTTGTTTCGAAACAACATATGGGTGTATCGAAACACTTAACAAAATTTTCAAAAGTTAATTTCTGACAAGTAACATCTAGTTCATTTAATGCTCGATTTTGAAAATACTTAACTCCTGTATCAAAACGGGTATGAGCCATTTCGAAAAAACACTTAAAAATCAAAAGCCTAGATGAACGCTGTATTGAAACGAGAATATCCCGTATCAAAATGGATCCTTCCAGTGGCAAAACGTAACGAAACACTTTGGGGGTGTTTCGAAACGCCTGGTCAATTTTGTGTATTTTGGCTTTGAAACACTTAGAAAAAATTATGGGGTTTAAGTTTTGACTTCAAAACTTTTTAAGTTTAAATTTTACTTGTCAAATGTAAGTATTTTGATTACTAAAAAAATTATTTACTTTGAAATTTAACCCTTAGATTATTTGCTATATCAAAATCAAATATTGATTTTACAATCTCTTCCTTTTTGATATAACAAAACCAAAACAATTTTTTAAGTAAACTCCCCCTAAATTGAAGTTAGGTTTTGAAAAATATTTTGAAAAAATTTAGCTTAACCCTTCTCCTCTTTTGGTTAGATCAAAATCAATAAAGGAATATAATCACGAGATCCAAACAAAGCATAATTAAAGCAACATAATTTCATTAAACATAATAAACCAAAGCAAAATAAGTCCATAATATCCAAACATAATGTCCAAACCTAAATACTTAAAACATAATATCCAAACATAAGTCAAAGCATAGGTCTTAAACAAAAAACATAGATAGGTGCAAAAATAGGGAAATCCTAAACTAGATGATATGCAATGGAATGCAAAGATCTAAGGCTCATCGTCGTCTTCATCTTCATCATTGGTAGAGCTCCTTCGAAATTGTCTCCACTCGCCATAGAAGCCGGTAAAGGACATGTCTATAGAGGTTTGTTGAGTTTCAACCGAAGTGAGGCGGTGCTCAACACTCTGTATACGTCCCTCCGTAGAAGTGAGACGAGTGCCAAGAGTGGAAAAACCAGAGTCCATGTGGGTTCGCAAGTCATTGAATTACTCGATAAGGAAAGCCATGAGGGTTTCGTTGTTTTGTGGAGCAACTTGAGGTTGAGGTTTGGGGGCCGCAACTTGATGAGAATGCTCGACACGAATCCATTCTCCATCAATGAAGTGAAATTTGCAACGAAGAAGTGTGCGCTCATCGATGAGATCCTTGAGAGGTTCCAGAAAGTCAAGAGAGCAATCGATCCCCACCTTTGAGAACAAGTAACTTAGGGCGGTCCCATAAGTGAAGGAAGTGACAAGATCGGACTTAAGGTTTTGAACAAGATCCACCATCTCGGCAAACATGATTTGACAAAGATTTGGTCGATGTTCCTCACAAAAGAAACGAATCCAAAAGTCGTCGACTTGCCGAATGTGGGAGAATTTTCCTCCGGAAGGACGAATGCACCACGAGATAATGAGATAAAGGATGCGAACATGAGCATCAAGGATCGTGACGGAGCCACCAAGAATATGTCCCAACGAGTTCTCATCCGAGATTCCCTCATCTTCAAACCCGAAAACATTGACCAAGGTTTCCGGATCAACTCTAAACTTATTCCCCATAAGATAGGACTCAATGGCAACCATTTGATCGACATTTGAGAGACAACGAGCATTGGCATAGAAGAGAAGAACCATGTTACGATACAAAGTACCAGGTAAGCTAAAAAAGGTCATGAAGTTCCAACGCCTCAATAAAGTGAGATAGCGAAATTGAAAACGTTCGGAATCCAAAAAAAGGTATAGAGACAATACGCTTACGACGGATAGCATGATCTTGAAAGAGCTTGAAGTTGGTATAGGCGTCTTTGTTATGAAGACTCCTTTGGTAGAGTAGAGTGAGGTTGGGACGAGTAGAATCGTCATCGATGGTATAGCTTCCACCAGCCTCATTGGTTCGTACTCTCTTCCTAGAACCCATATTCGAAATCTAGAAATAAATCAAGATACAAAAACACATGTATACATAAATCAACCAAATTCAATCTCATAGGCAATCCAATATTCAAGGTATAAAAAACTATACAATATAGTTTAAAAACATATAAAAACATAAAATAATTTTTTGGTAAAAAGAATTTCGAAAAACAGATTAAAAAATATACAATATAATTTTATATTCAATTTTATTTTTTCAAATTTTGAATTTTTTTGTGCAAAAACTTGAAAACTCATGCTATATGTATACGTCTTATACAAAAAGGAATTAAAAACAACCTATAAATTTAAACGAAAATTTAAAATAAAAGAAAAAAAGTTTATACCTTGATATAGGATAATGGATGAATGAGGGATGATTGATGCACCAAATTCCTTGCAAAGCTTTAGCCTTGATGTGTAAATTGAAAATCCTAAAAATCTTTTAGGTTTTGATGTGAAAAATCAAGGGATTTGAAGAGTTTATATAGGGGTTTTCGGTTAGGGTTTGAGAGAAAAAGAGAGTTGTTGTTTTAATTAAAATTTGATACTCTTTTAATGCTTTTTAAAGCAATTTGTGCAATCGTGTATCGATACGTCACTTGGCCTATCGGAACGACCGTATCGAAATGCTTTCAAGTTGTTTCAGTACCAGACTCGTTCTGATACATGTTGACCCTGTTTCGGAACAACACCTCGAACTCGTATCGAAACAAGAAGAGTCCGTTTCGGTATGATTCAGTACTGGAATCAACTTAGATAGAACCTGTATCGAAACAAATGTACTTGTTTCGATACACCCTTACCAGAAAATGCATTTTGGGCAATTTCATGTCCAAAGAGACAACTTATATCAAGCCGAAATGCATGTAAATGTTATATGAACTAAAACTAATGCATATTCCCCTAGCAACAAGCATATATGCAAAAGAAGGCAAAATCAACATAAGCATAAGCATCAAATAATTTCAAGCACATTTTTGACCATTTGGGACCTAAAAGGGTCAAGGAAGACTGGTTAAACCTAACTCTCTCTTAAGGGTCCAAAACGCTCCTTATCTAAAGGTTTGGTAAATATATCCACTAATTGGTTCAAGGTATCAACATATTCTAGAACTACATCATTTTTCAAGACATGATCTCTAATAAAATGATGTCTAATTTCTATATGTTTGGTTCTAGAGTGTTGGATGAGATTCTTAGTGAGACAAATGACACTAGTTTTGTCACACCTAAGGGGTATGATATCTACATGAACACCATAGTCTAAGAGTTGTTGCTTCATCTAAAGAACTTTTGCACAATAACTCCCTAAGGATATGTACTCCGCTTCGGTGGTAGATAAGGCTACGCTATTTTGTTTCTTAGAGAACCAAGATACGAGCATACTAACTAAGAATTGATATGTTCCGGAGGTACTTTTCCTATCTATCTTACATCCCTCATAATTTGCATCGGAGAAGGCATGATGGTCAAAGGTAGAGTCTCTATGATACCAAAGACCTAAACAAGGTGTATCTCTAAGGTATCTAAAGATTCTCTTAATGGCAACTAGGTGTGATTCTCTAGGACTAGCTTGAAACCTAGCACAAAAGCAAACACTAAACATGATATCGAGTCTACTTGTGGTAAGGTAAAGCAAAGATCCAATCATAGAACGATAAATCTTAGAAAAAACACTTACCTCCTTCATCCTTGTCAAGCTTAATTGATGAGCTTATAAGAGTGGTTTGAGGCTTCACATTCTCCAAGCCAAACTTCTTGAGCATATCCTTGATGTATTTAGCTTGATTAATGAAAATTTCATCTTTCCTTTGCTTGATTTGGAACCCCAAGAAAAATGAGAGCTCTCCCATCATGCTCATCTCAAATTCACCTTGCATTAGCTTAGAAAATTCTTGGCAATAAAATTCATTAGTAAAACCAAAAATAATATCATCAACATATATTTGAACTACTAAAATGTCATTGCCATATCTTTTAATGAAAAGTGTATTATCCACCTTGCCTTTTTCAAAACCTTTTTCAATTAAAAAGTTTAAAAGTCTTTCATACCAAGTTCTAAGAGCTTGTTTCAACCCGTATAAAGCTTTTGTTAGTTTAAAAACATGGTTTTGAAAGTTTGGATCTTCAAAACTGGGTGGTTGTTCAACATACACTTCTTCATTTATAAAACCATTTAGAAAATCACATTTTACATCAATTTGAAATAGCTTGAAATCACGATAGCATGCAAATGCAAGAAGCATCCTAATAGCTTCCATTCTAGCTACGGGTGCATATGTTTGATCAAAATCAATTCCCTTTTCTTGAGTGTAACCTTGAGCAACAAGACTAGCCTTGTTTCTCACTATGTTACCACTCTCATCTAGTTTGTTTCTAAATACCCACTTAGTTCCTATAGTAGATTGATTACTAGGCCTATCAATTAATGTCCATACTTTACTTCTCTCAAATTGATTAAGTTTCTCTTGCATAACCAATATCCAAAAATCATCTTTTAATACTTCTTTGATATTTTTAGGCTCTATGCATGAGATAAATGCAACATGATTCATAAGTTTGAGAGAGGATCTAGTAGTTACCCCCTTAGATGGATCACCCAAGATTTCATCACCTTTGACATAGTTGAACTCCCTTGGGTATGTCACCTCCTTTTCCTCAAGAGCCAAGTCCTTCAAGGCTTTAAGAGGTGGATCTTGTGCATCCTCTTCTTTAGTTGGAATCTCATCCACCTTTGATGATTGTCCTCCATCAATGGCTTCAATGATCCCTACATCATCATCATCACAAGTTTCCTTCCTCAGAAGGAGGTTATTATCGAAAACAACATGTATAGACTCTTCAACAACCAAAGTTATTTTATTAAATACCTAGTAGGCTTTAGAATTTAGGGAATAACCAAAAAATATTGCTACATCACTTTTAGCATCAAATTTATCTAAGTTGTCTTTTCCATTGTTTAAAACAAAACATTTACAACCAAAAGGGTGAAAATAACTAATGTTAGACTTTTTGGATTTTAAAATCTCATAAGGTCTTTTCTTTAAAATAGGCATAATCATTACCTATTAATAATATAACAAGCCGTATTAGTGGCTTCCGCCAAAAAATACTCAGGTAAATTGTTTTCACAAAACATTGTCCTAGCCATTTCTTCTAAAGTTCTATTTTTCCTCTCAACTACCCCATTTTGTTGAGGAGTGCGAGGAGTTGAAAAATTATGGCTAATACCATTTTTATTACAAAAATCTTCAAAACCCATATTTTGAAATTCTATTCCATGATCACTTCTAATATGTGAGATTTTAAGATCAAGATCATTTTGGGCAATTTTTGTAAATGTAATAAAATTTTCTAAAGCCTCATCCTTAGTACTTAAGAATAGAACCCAAGTGTATCTAGAAAAGTCATTTACCAATACAAATGCATATGACTTACCACCCAAGCTAATAATTATAATAGGCCCAAATAAATCCATGTGGATTAATTATAATACCCTACTAGTTGAAACATCATTAATGAGTTTAAATGAGGTTCTCTTTTGTTTATCCTTAGCACAAGCATCACATATTTTATCTAATGAAAATTTTAGTTTGGGTAAACCTCTAACTAGATTTCGGGAAACTAATTTTTCTAAAACTCTTATGCTAGAATGCCATAGTTTCCTTTGCCACAACCATTCATCATTCTCATCATGTGCAACTAAACATGCATGGGATGAATGTATGTCATCTAAATGCACCATATAAATGTTTCTTATGAGATGACCAATGAGCATTATTTTATTTGTTTTAATGTTCACAATTTTACACCCATTTTTATCAAAATGAACATTAAACCCTTTATCACAAAGTTGACTAATGCTCAAAAGATTATGTTTTAGACCATTGACATAAAACATTTTCAATGAATGTAGATAAGAGATTACCAATGGACCCTATGCCTTCAATGTGGCTTTTGGAGTTGTCACCAAATGTCACACATCCTCCACTTTTTGGTTTAAGCCCCAAGAATATACTCTTGTCTCAGGTCATGTGTCTCGAGCAACCACTACAAACAAAAGCTTTCACCTGGAAGCATTGCTCCTCCTACAAACAAAGAGATTAAGCTTTGATTTTTGGTACCAAAAATGATTTGGGTCCATGAGAGTTAGCTCCCAAAAGCTTGGCCCCCTTAAGAATCCAAGAAGCAATTGCATTTACATTATTAGAAACAATGAGTTCCTTAGGAACCCATACACTCTTAATTCTTTTAACTTTAGATTGCTTTTGAAAATCTCTTTGTTTGGGGTAAAATGGTTTCTCTTAACATATTGGGTTTTTGAAGAATTTCTCTTTTCAAAAGCATGTTTTCCAATGGTAAAAGAATTTTTGCGATTATCCACTTCCTTTGTGTGATAATCTTGGAAATCAGAAAGAAATTTTTCTTGGTCTATGTTTTTCTTTTTAAGTTCATTAGTGAGATTTACCAAGTATAAAATTTTCTTTTCCAATTCGGAATTGGTTTTAGAAAAAGATTCATTTTGAAGTTTTAAGTCGAAAATGATTTTCTTTTTTTTTTTCCAAAATGGACTCCTTGTATTTTTCAACCAATTCATCATATACATTTTGTAACTCATCATATTTATCATATAATTCATCATAAGTAAGAGATGAGTTAGAGTTTACCATGTGATCCTCCTCAAAGGCCATGAGGTAAAGATTGGCCGCTTTCTCCTCTTCCTCGGATGAATCCTCATCACTCAAAGTTGCCATTTGAGCCTTGAGCTTGTTCTTGTTCCCAAAGCTCTTCTTCCTCAATTGAGGGCAATCGATTCAAATATGGTCGTGCTTCTTGCACTCATAACAAGTGAGTTGATCATTTTCTTCCTCTTTTCCTTTATTGAAGTCCTCTCTTCTATTGAATTTTCTTCCTCGATTGGACTTCATGAATCGAGTGAATCGTTTGGCCAACATGGCCATTTCTTCGTCCTTCTTCTCACTAGAATCACTTTCGTTGTATGACGCTTTGAGTGTGATTCCTAGTTTCTTTTATTCAACCTCTTTCTTCTCTACCCTTTTCTCTTCTTCTCTTCTTCTTTCCCTTGCTTCATGATCTCATGGGTGAGTAGAGATCCAACAAGGGCATCTAGCTTGAGAGTTTTCAAATCTCGAGCTTCGATGATGGTCGTCCTCTTACCATCCCAAGACTTTGAAAGAGAGTAAAGTAGCTTCCGAACTAGATTTTCTTCAGGAATAACTTCACCGAAGCCCTTTAGTCCATTGACAATGACCGAGAACCGATCAAACATCTTGGATACAATTTGTCGGCTTCCATTTTGAAGTTTTCATAACTCAAGTTGAGCAACCCAACCTTCGTCTCCTTGACGTCACTTGTTCCTTCACATGTAGTCTCTAGGGTGTCCCACATTTCTTTAGCAGTTTCGGTTGAAGAAACCTTTGAGTATATGTCGGGACCGAGAGCACAAAAGGTTATTTGCAAGGCTTTGTCATTGACTTGCAAACATATTCTATCTTCATCGGTCATTTCGACTTTGGTCTTCGGAACAAGCCTTCCTTCACCATCTCTCTTCATTGGAATTGTAGGACCGTCTTCTACCATGTCCCACACCATGTAGTCATTTGATTTGATGAAGAGACGCATCCGGTTCTTCCAATAAGGATAGTTATCCCTATTGAAGAATGGTGGTTTGGTGATGCATAGAGACTCGTACAGGTTTTGGCCGGAGGTGGATGCCATAGCACGATGTTGATTGAAGTGCAATTGATAAAACTCTTCCAAGATCTACTCAAGAGGGTGTTAATCCTTCCAATGAGTGTAGCTCTGATATCAATTGTTGAGTTGATCAAATGATGGCTAAACTCCAAGAGGGGGTAAATTGGTGGAATAAAAATTGAAGGGTGCAAATCGATAATTTAAAAATGAAGACAAGGTGATTTTAGAGTGGTTCAAGCTTCGAACAAGCTCTACATCCACTACCTCAACACCCTACTGAGGATTTCAACAATTCACTAACTTGAATTCGTCCCCTTTTCTCAGCTAAGGAAGAAACCTTACAAATTGGTTAATCTCTTTACCCAAAGATTGACCCAATATCACTCTTTACAAAGGAAAGATAGGCAAACTTTGCATGTACCTCTTAAAGGCTAATTGTTTACCCAACTACACATAAACACCCTGTTGCGTGTAAAAGTGTCTATCGCAATGTAGTGTAAGTGTACACGACGCAAGTAGTAAAGTGATACGGAAGTATCGGATATCGTCTCCACAAGGACTGGGCTAATAGCTTCACCTTGAATTACTACACGAAGGTAAAAATAATAGTTTAAATTGTTGTCACAAAAATAATAAAGAGAATTGGAATATAAGATTAAAGTAATCAAGATAGAGAGAATGAGCTGGTATTGAATTGCTCAGTAGTGTAGGTATTGCAAAGTCTGGGAAAATATGTTCTGTCGTCGTCCCTGTCGCGGCAGCACTTGTCGCGACAGCGGTCTGTTGTTAGTCGCGACAGCGATCACACAACTCTGTACTTCAAGCTTGGCAAGAATCCCTGTTGTGCCTTGGCCTATCCCTAAGTCAAAGTCTGTCGATGAACACGTCTTTAATGATACCTCCCGGCGTGAATCGAAGGATGAACACCGATGTTGTTGAATTCTTCCTTAGCCACTTAACCTCGTCATATCCCTAGGTCCGAGATAGTTCAACTATAAACTAGAGAACCTGCACTTATTCCTTTCGTATACTTAACTCTCCCGATATTAAGTAAATAGATAATCTCACAATGCTCTCCTGATACTCTTGCAAGATGTTAAAAACCAGAATAAGTGAACTTGAAGTTTATTTTATTGAACAGAAAATTCCTAAAACAAAAGCAATCCTTGCAACTACTTTACAAATCAACCCGTGGCCCTAGGGGAAGTTTAGAACATATTAAGAAGGGGAAAACGACTAAGGTTTTGGGGAGAAGGCTAGAGAAAGATGATGTCCTCTCCTAGGTCGAATTACATGCCTTTATATAGGCCTTGGGTTCAAGTTTTCTAATATGGCAAGAAAACATGATTAAATTAAAGTACAACTCTATTAAAGACTAAATCTTCAGAGAATATATCTTTAATTCATCCTTCCTTCTTGCTTGGAGTTTCTTCCTTGAACTTTGGGCTTGGCCTTCATTCTGATCTAGGGCTTGGAAAAATATAAGGGTAATCCACGACAGACCGACATAATTTTCGCTTTCTGTCGAGGCCCACATTGCTTCTTCTACTCAACATTGCTGTCGTCCTTGGCTGCCACGGCAGCGGCCATGGAAATATCGTCCTCCTCGTCTGCATTCCAGTTCCAGCTTTGCTGCATCACTGCCCATCGCCTGCTTCTCCATCTGCTACAGCAGCTACCGGCAAAGACAACCAATTTCAGTAGAAACTGTGCCATTCAATATATTTGTGATGTATAACTGAAATCTAACCTAAATGCTATAAATTATGCTTGAATGCAGCAGAAATATGGGTTAAATAGGGGGTAAATTATAGAACTTTTACACACTCAACACACCCCCAAACTCAAGTTTTTTCTTGCACTCAAGCAATTTAGACCTAAAAGAAAAATATTTTTGTTTGGCTTAAAACAATGAACTTTCCCTTACCTACCATTCATTCCCTATTGTAAGCAACACCTTGTCAGCTAATTCAGGATTTGTCCGGAACCTTGCTATAATTCTCGTGTAGTGTGTGCATGCTTGTGAACCATTATATGCCAAGACTCCCTTAGTTTCACTAGAATAGTTAAGCCTCTAACTTGAATTTTTATGCCAAATTTCATCTTTTTTTGGAGGCAATTCTTAGGCTCCTTTAGTTTTTATTCAGACTTGATTTTATTTTCTCAAGATTAAGTTTGACTAGAGCCGGTTTCGGGCACCTCTAGGTGTATTGAGTCTATTTTTCTTAACTTCTTTTCCTAGAGCCAGTGTTAGGCACCTCTAGGGGCTATTCAAGTGCTAAGCTTCCTATTCTAGTTTACTAGTAGAGTTCTAGGCAGAATAACAGTCACAAATAGTGTTTAAGTTTCAGAACTATAGAAAGGCTCTAAACTGCTCCTAAAACTATCCTAAAGGCACTACCACGACAGAAGCTGTCACGACAGGTAAGTTCAGTTCAAAGACTTAAGCCAAATTTTTTTTGAGCAAAAATAAACTAAGTAAAAAACACAAATTTTAAACTTAATAAGACTCTATTAGTGGAGGGATGCCACCCCCAAACTTGAGGGTTGCATTGCCCTCAATGCAAATGACATATGAAAGAAACAAAATACATCACAAAATATATAAAAAGGGCAGACAACAAAATAAGATAAGAAACTTAAAATTTAGGTGCTGTCATTGCTGCTGCTGCTCAGTCGGATCTGTCGGCGGGCAGGGACCTTCTTGGCTGGCTGGCGGATGGGGGAGGCAGAGGTATTCTTCGTTTTGGCCTCCCTTGGAGGTTGAATACGGGTAGGGGAAATGTGAGGAGGTTTTTCCACTACCTGAACCTCGGAGCTGCTGCTACTGCCACTGCTACTGCTGATGCCGTTATCTTCTTTGTTCTTGTCTGCCACTGTTTTCTGGCGTTTTACTGGTGTGAACTCCTTGGACAAATTCCTCTTGACAGAGGGTTCACCGTCAAATTCATCCCAAATTGAGGAAGAGGAGAAACCTGCTATGTAGGCATCAAGTTCAGCTGAAGGCATCCTTCTCTTGGTTCCTCGGGCAGAGGTTTCGGCTGTGCGGTTGCTGCCTGCAGCTGTTGTGACGGGGGTCGGTGTGGACACTGCAGATGGCGTCTTGGGCGTGGCAGCAGGTGTGGGGGTATGGGCAGGGGTGTTGGCAGCAAAGTATTGATTGGGGAAAGTAGGGAATACAACGTCGGGGAAATTTAAAGATGTATGAATGAAATGTACCGTGGAAGAGGTGAAATCTCTGATGAAACTCATGAGGCCGAGCTGTCATTCCTCCATATTTTGTATGGCAGCAAGGATCTGGGAGGAGATGTCGGCCGGGGGTACTGCTGCTGTAGGCTGCCAGGGTTCTGTGGCAGTTGGCTCGGTGTCGGTTGGTTCTGTCAGCTCTGCTGCTATGGTAGTAGGGTCGAATGACAACAGCAGGGTGGCAGCAGTGAGTTCCATCGGGCTGAGTATATTTCTCTCTGTCCATCCCTTCCCTTGGACTCGAAAATCTGTGACAGCTTCTTGTACTTGGTGGCCGCGGCAGAGGGCGGTGATGAGATAAGGGAAAAAGAGTGGTCCTGTCGGTCGGTGTGCACATTCCAATATACTCTCTCAGATGTATCTGTCAACGTTAATTAGCCTCTCATTTAATATAGAATGAATGAGGGCTAACCTGGGTTGGTCTACGGTTGTGTTGTGTGAGGATGGCATAATTCGCTTTTTGATGAAGGCGTTCCACAATTTGGCCTTCGAGATGAGTTGGACTCTCTTCGCCGTCCTTGGATTTTTCGGATCAGTGTTACATTGTGTACCTTCGTCCGTGAGTTCTGCCATAACAGCGTCGTAGGCACCAGGCTCTAGGCTCTCGAGAAATTTCTGGTGACCATCTTCGTTTCTGCCCACATAAAATCTGTAGAGAGTGTTGATATACTTTGGCTCGAAGGGCACCTCTCTCCCTCTGACTGTGACTGCTGTCGCGTTTCTGTTGCCGATGACAGCATAAAAATCTCGGACAAGAGACACATTCATCTTCTCTAGCTGTTCTACGAATATCTGCCACTGCAGGGCCTTGATTTTCCTAGCTATAAATGGCTGCAGTCCCAGGTTCCCCTCCTTGGAAGTGTAAATAAAGCCCTTCTCCTCCCACATGTCACGGATATGGAAGGATCATGGGGTTGATGCTGCCGGGGCAGAGCCTGAAGCAGCACTTCTGCGGGTGTTTCTAGAAGACATTGTTGCAAGGATTGTGTAAGAAAAAATGAAAGTAAGTAAAAATTCTAGAGAAAACAAGTAGGAAGAGTAGAAGTGAGTGAAAAATGAATAGTAAAACGGGGTTTATATAGGGGAGAGTTTGCTGCCCGTTGGAGCTGTAACGGCAGGCGTGAATAACGAGGCCAGCTGTTACGCGGTTACTAACGCGTCTGTCACGCATTTCCATGTCTGCTGCACGTCTGTTACGCGTTTGCGTGTTTGCCGCGACAACGTGTCGACAAGCTGGATTTTCCGCGTCTGTCGCGGCAGCTGTAATGACAGGCTCCAAAGTTGGGCTTTTTGGGCTGATGGAAGAATGGTGGGCTGAATTCACTTCTCCTTTTCTTCTTGTCTCCTTTATTTCCTAAGAATAATAAAAATAAAAGACGTTATTTCCTAAAAATAAAATAATTCTAATTTCCTAATAGATATATAATAATTAATGAAAATAAATAAAAATAAAATTTAGGTTAAGTTAGGGATGCCAAGTATAGCATCTCCTAAGGTAACCACTTCCTGCATTCTTGGGGCTTCAGTCCCCTGATAATACTTCAATCGTTGTCCATTGACTTTGAATTGGTGCCCGTCTTTTAAAGATCTGATTGTGATGGCACCATGGGGAAAAACCTGCACCACTTGGAATGGGCCAGTCCATCTAGACTTCAGCTTCCCTGGGAAGAGTTTCAACCTAAAGTTAAATAACAACACAAGCTGCCCTAGGCAGAACTGTCGTGGCAACAACTTCTTGTCATGCCACTTCTTGGTCTTGTCCTTGTAGATTCTTGCGTTGTCATAGGCCATTGTTCGAATTTCTTCAATTTCGTTCAGATCAAGTAGCCTTTTCTGCCCTGCTTTTTCCAAGTCCATGTTAACTGCCTTGATTGCCCAGTATGCTCTGTTCTCAATCTCGACAGGTAAATGGCATGGTTTCCTGTAAATCAGCCGATAAGGGGACATTCCCAATGGAGTTTTGAACGATGTTCTGTAAGCCCATAATGCATCACTGAGGTGTAGAGACCAGTCTTTCCGAGTTGGCTTAACCATCTTTTCAAGAATGTTCTTGACCTCTCTGTTGGATATTTCATCATGTCCATTGGTCTGAGGGTGGTATGTTGTTGCAATGCGATGTTTGACACCATACTTTTTCAAGGCAGTAGCTATAACCCTATTGTCAAAAAGCCTCCCTTCATCACTGATGATCGCCTTAGGGATGCCGAATCTGGAAAATGTTTTTATGCAAAAACCTTTGAACCGTCTTGGCATCATTTTTCCGAGTGGCGATCGCTTCAACCCACTTGGACACATAATCCACTGCAGGAGGATATATAAGTTCCCACATGAAGTTGGGAATGGTCCCATAAAATCTATCCCCCAAACGTCGAAGATCTCGACTTCAAGAATATTTTGCAGAGGCATCTCGTGTTTCCTTGAGATGTTTCCAGTCCGTTGACACTTGTCACAGTTCTTGTAGAATATTTGGGCATCCTTGTACAGTGACGACCACTAAAATCCCGACTGCAAAACCTTGGCAACAGTTTTGTTACCTCCTAAGTGTCCTCCATACTGTGAAGCATGACAGTGATGTAGTATTTCTTCCTGTTCATCCTGTGGTACACATCTCCTTATAACTTGATCTGCACAAATTTTGAAAAGAAGAGGTTCGTCCCAATAATAATGCTTAACATCATTTTGGAACCTCTTCCTAGCTTGATAATTAAGGTCAGGAGGAGTTATTCCGCTAACTAAAAAATTAACTAAATCAGCATACCAGGGGAGTTCAGAAAACTTACCTGCCGCCATGGCTGTCGCGACAGTGATTGTGGCAGCAAACAACTGCTCATCAAGGAAGGTCTCCAGTATGTTTGTCTCGTCTTCCGGTAGACTCTTTCCCTTCTCCAACCTTGACAAGTGATCTGCAACTTGATTCTCTGTCCCCTTTTTGTCCTTGATTTCAAGGTCGAACTCTTGCAGTAGCAGAATCCAACTTATCAGTCGAGGTTTTGCATCCTTTTTAGTGAACAGATACTTCAATGCAGAGTGGTCTGTGTGGACTATGACGTTCGTTCTGAGTATATAAGAGCGGAACTTGTCAATGGAGAATACCACAACTAATAGTTCCTTCTCTGTGGTGGTGTAGTTCACTTGGGCGTCGTTCAGTGTTTTGCTGGCATAGTATATGACATGAAAAAGTTTGTCTTTCCTCTGCCCAAGTGCTGCCCCGACAGCATAGTCACTATCATCACACATGATCTCAAACGGCAGTTTCCAATCTGGTGGATGTACTATTGGGGCTGTTACCAGCTTTTCTTTCAGAACCTTGAATGCCTCAGTACATTCAGCGTTAAAGTCGAAGGGACGGTTGTGCTCCAGAAGATGGCATAGGGGTTTGGTGATCGTTGAAAAGTTCGCGATGAACCTCCGATAAAAACCAGCATGTCCTAAGAAACTTCTGATTCCCTTGACTGTGGTGGGTGGCGGCAGCTTTTCGATCACTTCTATTTTATCTCTGTCGACTTCTATGCCACGGCAGCTAATTTTATGGCCGAGGACTATCCCTTCATCCACCATGAAGTGACACTTTTCCCAGTTCAATACAAAGTTTGCTTTTTCACATCTCTCGAGCACCTTCTGTAGGTTGCCCAGACAGCTTTCAAAGTTGTCTCCAAAGACTGAAAAATCATCCATAAATATTTCTAGGAAATCCTCCACCATATCGGAGAATATTGCCATCATGCACCTTTGAAAGGTGGCTGGTGCATTACAAAGTCCAAATGGCATTCTCCGAAAAGCATAAGTTTCGTAAGGGCATGTGAACGTCGTCTTTTCTTGATCTTCCGGTGCGATGGCTATTTGATTGTAACCTGAGTAACCATCAAGAAAACAATAGTAAGGTTTACCCGCTAATCTATCGAGCATTTGATCAATAAAGGGCAAGGGGAAGTGGTCCTTCCGGGTAGCTTTGTTAAGCTTCCGGTAGTCCATACAAACCATCCAACCGGTCACAGTCCTGGTTGGGATTAGCTCATTTTCTTCGTTGGTTACCATGATCATTCCTCCTTTCTTAGGAACGCACTGCACCGGGCTCACCCACTTGCTATCCGAGATGGCGTAGATTATTCCAGCATCTAGCCATTTTATGATCTCTTTACACACCACTTCTTGCATAGCATGGCTCAGACGTCTTTGTGCATCAATGGCCGGCTTATGATCATCCTTTAAAAGAATTTTATGCATGCATAATGCCGGACTGATGCCTTGAATATCAACTATCGTCCATCCAATAGCCTTCTTGTGCTGTTGCAGCATCCCTATCAGCTGCTGTTCCTGCATCAACTTGGAAGAGATGATTACGGGCAACATATCATTTAAACCAAGGAAAACATATTTTAGCTGCCCTGGCAGGGGCTTAAGATCTAGAATAGGGGGCTCAACAGTTGATGGCTTTTGAATTAGATGGTTATCCGAGGTGTAGTTTAAGGGCTCGAACAACTTACCTAGACGATTGCCTGTCAAATTCACCTCCTCTTGATCTTCAGTATCAGATGTATCAGATTCTGAGGAGCTGCTGTCGTCGGTGTTGTCGTGACAGTCTTCTAAGTGGCTGCCGAGGCAGTGACCAATTTTGATGTCGTGGCAGCCCGACCTGATGCAGGGTTGGTCAAGGGTAACTTCAGTGATAACCTTGCATTCTTCTTCTGCATCAGCATGTTTCATTGCTTGGAGAACATTCAACTTGATTTCTTGATCGTTCACTCTCATGGCGAGTTCTCCTTTTTCCACATCAATCAGTGATCTTCCTGTGGCTAAGAAGGGTCGCCCCAGGATGATTGGTGCGCTTTCATTTGCTTCACAATCTAAGACAAGAAAGTTAACAGGAAAAATAAACTTATCCACTCTTACCAGAATATCTTCAATTTTTCCTTCTGGATGAACGTAAGAGCGGTCTGCCAGCTGCAACAATACTGTTGTGGGCCGAGCTTTTCCAATACCTATTTTCTGAAAAACAGATTTGGGCATTAAATTTATACTAGCACCAAGATCACAAAGTACCTTACCCATAAATTTGTCTCCGGTTATGCATGGTATGATGAAGCTCTCAGGATCCTTCTTCTTCTGGGGCGGATGCTTGTGCAGAATGCTCATACATCCTTCTGTCATCTTAACCGTTTCAAATTCCCCAAGTCTGGATTTCTTTGATATGACATCCTTGAGAAATTTGGCATAACTAGGCATTTCCTTTATAGCATCCAACAACGGAATGTTGATATGGACCTGCTTAAAAATGTCATAAATTTTCTTAAGCTGGGATTCTTGTTTCAATTTCTGTAACCATTAAGGAAAAGGAGGTGGAGGACGATAATCAGCAATACGTCCTTCCCACTGTATTTGGATCTGAGGAGGTTTTGGTTCATCATCTTTCTCCCCTGTCCCTCCTGATGTCGTGACAGGCTCATCGATAGCAGGCTGTTTGTTACATGTCGGGGCAGCTTCCTCGACAGTCGACTCCAAGGCTGGTTTCTTAACTGATTCAACTTCCTTCTCTGGCCCTGGTAGTTTCTTCCCACTCCTAGTAGTGATAGCTTTACACTGCTCATGTGTGGGCTATCTAGCGTTTTTAGTATTGCTAGGAAATCCTCCATTCTGCCTCGGTTTAATATGCTGGGAAACCTGACCCATCTGTGTCTCCAATGATTTTAGAGTAGCTTCGTGATTGGTCATCCACATCTCTGTTTTATCCATGAATGTCTCTGTCTTCTTGACAAAGTGATTCATGATCTCAATGTAGGTTCCTTTTTGAGACATAAATGTAGCCAAAGTCTGTTCCAGTATACTAGTTGTGGCAGCCGGTGGCTGTTGCTGCTGCTGCTGCTGCGGTTGCTGCAGAGTTAGCAATCTAGGTCCCCCTTGGTTCTGCGTATTCTGTGCTTGAGGATTTAGGGCATTATTAGGATTGCTCCAAGAGAACTTGGGATCCTTTCTCCAGTTGGGATTGTAGTTGTTGGAGTTATAGTTCTGCTTATTGTAGTTCCCAACATACATCCCTTCTTCTAACTGTAATGGACATTCCTCCGAACTGTGATTTCCTTCACAAGTTTCGCATACCTCTTTAGCAGAGTAGACATGCTGTGAATCTTCTTTCAAGAGCTTTTTCATTGCCTTAGTGAGATATGCCACCTGTGATTTTAATGAACTATCGGCCTCATAATCTTTTACAGCTAGAACTCATTTACCCCCTCTTCTTGTTGTAGGAAACAATTCCTCATTCTTCGCCAGGTTTTTCAATACTACCATTGCCTCATCTGGGTCTTTGTCCAGCAGTAATCCATTTGCTGCTGAATCAATTCTGATACAAGTTTGTAAATTGGCAGCATTATAGAATTTAGTTAACTGGTTCCAAACGGGGAATCCATGCATCGGGCAGTTCCTTAGCAGAGTGGTAAATATGTCCCAGGCCTCGTGCATTGGCTCATCGTCTTCCTGTTGAAAAGTAGCAATTTCATTACGTAATCGCTTAGATAAGTGTGAAGGATTAAAACAAGACAAAAATTCACGAGTTAAATCTGTCCAAGTTCGAATTGAACCCGACGTTCGTTTATTCCACCAAGTCTTTGCCCTGTCCCTCAATGAATGAGGAAATAACCGAAGCCTCAGTATCTCCGGATTAACTCCTGGTAATCTAAACGAACCACAAATTTCCTAGAACGTTTTCAGATGCTCCCTAACATCCTCTGTATCAGCTCCACTAAATTGGCCAGCGTTGTTGATCATGCTGAACATAACATGTTTTAGTTCAATGCTGTCAACATCTACATCTGGCAGGGTGGTTTCTAATTCTACATGATCATTGAGCATGTAGTCTTGGCATGACCGGCGTGCGACAGCGGCAGGAGGGTCGACAGGTGGATCGTTCCCTCCATCTCCGGCAGGATTGTTATTATCCTGGGGATTCCTTTGGTTGTTCATGGCCTCTAACTGTTCTTCAAGGTATTCGTTTCTGGCTAGTACGAAGCAGAGTCGGCTCCTAAGGTTGCACGAACGTTCTATTTCAGGATCTAATGGATACTCAGGTTCCTTTCCTCGCCTCGATCTGCGCATAAACAAGAAACCTTGTGAAAAGCACATGTTGAACAATCCAAACTAAAACAGAAAAATAAAAAGAATGCAGTAAAAGGTAGGGTAAAGTTATGTTGCCAGTCCCCGGCAACAGCGACAAAAACTTGTTGCGTGTAAAAGTGTATCGCAATGTAGTGCAAGTGTACACGACGCAAGTAGTAAAGTGATACGGAAGTATCGGATATCGTCTCAACAGGGACTGGGCTAATAGCTTCACCTTGAATTACTGCACGAAGGTAAAAAGAATAATTTAAATTGTTGTCACGAAAATAATAAAGAGAACTTGAATATAAGATTAAAGTAATCAAGATAGAGAGAATGGGCTGGTATTGAATTGCTCAGTAGTGTAGGTATTGCAAAGTCTGGGAAAATCTGTTCTGCCGTCGTCCCTGTCACGGCAGCACTTGTCGCGACAGCGGTCTGTTGTTAGTCGCGGCAGCGATCACACAACTCTGTACTTCAAGCTTGGCAAGAATCCCTGTTGTGCCTTGGCCTATCCCTAGGTCCAAGTCTGTTGATGAACACGTCTTTGATGATACCTCCCGACGTGAATCGAAGGATGAACACCGATGTTGTTGAATTCTTCCTTAGCCACTTAACCTCGTTCTATCCCTAGGTCTGAGATAGTTCAACTATAAACTAGAGAACCCGCACTTATTCCTTTCGTATACTTAACTCTCCCGATATTAAGTAAATAGATAATCTCACAATGCTCTCCCGATACTCTTGCAAGATGTTAAAAACCAGAATAAGTGAACTTGAAGTTTATTTTATTGAACAAAAAATTCCTAAAAAAAGCAATCCTTGCAACTACTTTACAAATCAACCCGTGGCCCTAGGGGAAGTTTAGAACATATTGAGAAGGGGAAAACGGCTAGGGTTTTGGGGAGAAGGCTAGAGAAAGATGATGTCCTCTCCTAGGTCGAATTACATGCCATTATATAGGCCTTGGGTTCAAGTTTTCTAATATGGCAAGAATACAAGTTTAAATTAAAGTACAACTTTATTAAAGACTAAATCTCCAGAGAATATATCTTTAATTCGTACTTCCTTCTTGCTTGGAGTTTCTTCCTTGAACTTTGGGTTTGGCCTTCATTATGATCTAGGGCTTGGAAAAATATAAGGGTAATCCACGATAGACCGGCATAATTTTCACTTTCTGTCGAGACCCACATTGCTTTTTCTCCTTCACATTGCTGTCGTCCTTGGCTGCCACGGCAGCAGCCATGGCAGCATCGTCCTCCTCGTCTACATTCCAGTTCCAGCTTTGCTGCATCACTGCCCAGCGCCTGCTTCTCCATCTGCTACAACAACTACCTGCAAAGACAACCAATTTTAGTAGAAACTGTGCCATTCAATATATTTGTGATGTATAACTGAAATCTAACCTAAATGCTATAAATTATGCTTGAATGTAGTAGAAATATGGGTTAAATAGGGGGTAAATTATAGAACTTTTACACACTCAACACACTCCCCAAACTCTAAAATGATATATAATGAAAAACTCCAAATGAGTTAGGTATAAGAATTTGACTGTAAAGGCACAAGGGTTTGGAATGAATGCTTTGATGTTCCTTGAAGGTTTAATAATCGTTGTTGTAGCTTTGGAGACTTGTTTTTATACCTTCTCATTGATTTCTATCCATTTGGGTGGTTGAGATCATCAATAGAGCCGTTGAGACTCTCTCTTCCCTCCGTAAATGTTATTTTGCAACTACTCATATCAGAACACGAGACCCCTGTATCGAAACGGACACCAAAAAAAGAAAGAGTCGTTGTGTGTAAAAAGGACCCATATCGAAACAACTATAGGCTATATTGAAACAATAACATGCAAAAAGAGGGTCGTGTCGAAACAGAAATAGGTTGTATCAAAACATTTTGAAACTGTAAACTTCTGTTTCGATACAACATAAGGTTGAATGTAAAGTGTCCACAAGTCCTATATTTTATGCACATACCATCTCATATTATTTCTGTTTTTGAGTTCATCTTAGGCATAATTAGGATCATGCATTGCATTTTACAGTGTTTCTTTACTTTACCTTGTTTTTATAGCTTATCTTTTATTTGGTGAAGAAGAGATACTGTTTTAGTGTATTTTTTGTTTTAGGTATTAAATGCCGACAGAGGAAAAAAGGAGCTGAGGATGCAATTCTGAGGCAGCGAACCATGAAGCTATACTGAAGCAGTTCCAGCCGAAGCCAGTAGCTGCCGAGTGTTGTCGTCGCCGACCCTGTTGCCCACGGCATCAAAACTATGGAGATAGAGAATCAGAGTGCGGTTTTTAGAGCTAAAAACCCTGATTATATCGATGCCATCCACTCAATTTTTCGACGTCTGTAGCAGCGGGCAGAGCCGCCGAAGTGAAATCTCAAGATTGCTTGCGGGACAAGGCAACATGATAAAGTCAACATTCAACTTAAAGAAGTCAGAGTTTAAAGTCACATTAAATGTGGAAAGCTACTTTTGAAGACTTCTACTTCAAGAAGGACTAGACCTAGCTATTGTATATAACTACTCATCCTAATTCTAATTCAAAACATCTTAGGTTTTCTAGACATAGCTTAGGTTTTCTGCAGCCGCCATGTTCTGAAACTTCTCTTGGGTTTGGGGTTATGTTGTGAATTAGTTGTGAGAAGGGTTGTTTAGGTTTCAAGTTTTTTTTTCAATAAAATGTTCCAAGTTTACTTAATTTATGTTCTTTAGTTCTTCAATTATTTCCAAAAGTCCAGTTGAAGAAATTCATTTGTCGGGCACGTGAGTCTCAAACACACGAAAGAATTAAGTATGGTCTCATCATGTCAAGGTGTTGAATAATTTGGCTTAGACATAAGTTAGAATTTCAGTGGCTAAAAGGAGCAACCAAACGTCGACTGTCTGTGTTAGGTTTACGATGAGATTGCTAGGTATTGCCTACATCACGTGGTGACAGAATCCTTGCCTATACATTGGAAGGATCACTTCAGAATTGCTTCGCTGAACTTGGAGTATCTACCGGACTTGCCGCCGGGACTTCTCCCCATCTCACTTGCCAAGACATCGAAAGTTGCAAGAGTAGAGTTTCACCGTGGCAGCGAAAGTTGTCGCAGCCTCAATCTGCCATTACCCGCCGAAGCAGCATATCGTGGCAACGCAAAACGACTTGGCCTATTCAATGCAGTTTCACACTAAGCAGCAGCATAACCCTACCCTCTCTATCAACCTGATTACTTCCTCTTTTACTTGTTTTTTTTATTTTACCTTTCTTCTCAACAACTATCTTACTTGTGCATTTTTTTTGTGCAGGAACGACAATTCGAACCAAGTTGTCCAATCCTCTTGGGATTCGACATCTTTTATACTATAACTTGGCAGGAGTGCGCACTTGCACTCTTACAAAAAGGGGAACACCTACACACCCTATAAGTTTTTGGCGCCATTGCTAGGGATTGGTAACAACGAATTTCATTTTTAATTTCTGCACTTTTTCTTTACTTTTTATTTTATTTTTATTTTTTTAATCGAAAAAAAGAAAGAAAGAATTTTACGGTTGCCTTTGCTAGTGTATGACCAGGGCAAATCCAAAAGGAGAACTTCTCTTCTACAACGATATTGAACGAAGAGCAAGAGAACTTAAGAAGGAGATCAGAGTAATCCTAGGGAAAAACGAAGAAGAAAATGGAAAAGCAAAGGTAAACATGGTAAACGAAAACCCTACCAATGTTGCCACGAATGACAGGGATGAGCAGCAAGACTTGCCGCCTAGAGGTCCACAAGATCCACCTCGACATGACCCCCTATTCCGCCCAGACAGCCCCTGATTGTTCGAACCACTAGAGATTATCTGGAACATGAATTTAGAGGGTTCGGTCCAACAATGACAGAACCTGATATTGAGGCGGACCACTTTGAGCTGAAGCCTGTCATGTTCAACATGATAAAGACGCTAGAGAACTTTGGCGGGACAGCCACAGAAAATGACAAACAGCACTTGAGAGGATTCCTGCAGAGCGTTCAAAATACTTGGGGTCCATCAAGACGTCCTGAGGCTGTGATTATTTCCCTATTCCCTGAGGGATAGGGCGAAACAATGGTTGAACAACCAACCGACAGGATCATTCCACACATGGATAGAGCTCTGTAAGATTTTCTAGATTGATTCAGCCCGTCCAATGTCACAGACAAGCTGCAGAATGAGATAACAGCCTTCAGACAAGGGGATGACGAGCCGATGTATGAAGCATGGGAGCGGTATCAACAGATGGTGAATAACTACATGGTCTTCCGGCTTGGACTCAGGTATTAATATTGTACAATGGGGTGAACTACCCAACACATATGATGATTGTTGCCTCATCCAATGGGATCATCCTTGACAGACCACTAGAGGAGGCACTGCAGATTCTGAACCAAGCCGCCAAGAACGACTACAAGTATCCAACAGCCCGCCGAGGCGGTGTTAGGCAGCCAACCACTGTGAACGAGGTAGCAGCCTCAGAATCTGTCAATGCCCGCCTTGACACACTGACAGAGCTAGTCATGAGCGTCGTGAAACTTGCTGGGATGTCATATGAGGTAAAGGTTGTGGAGCTGTTCTGTGACGAGTGTGGGGGCAACCATGACTCATCTGACTACACCACATCTGCCAATTTTATGGGAAGATATGAGAAGAACAACATACCTGCCCAGAATACCTACAACCCTGGATGGAAGAACCATCCCAATTTTTCCTGGAGCAACCCAAGGTCTGTTGCAAACCCACCATAGCAACATGGAGATTATCAACAGAACTTGTCAGGATAGCTGCCTCCACAACAACAGAATACAAACACTTCTTCCTTAGAATCTACCATGCATACTTTCATATCCCATACTAATGATTTTATTTCTAATACGAATAAATTTATTGATAAAATTGAATCTTTTATGTACATGACATAAAGCAGGATGAACAACCAAGAGGCAGCTATAAAAAATCTGGAAACTCAGTTCGGGAAGTTTGCTCAGGTTATTAGTACTAGGCCAATGGATGGATTACCTAGTGACATTGAAATAGCGAGAGGGAAATCCCATGAACAGTGCAAAGCTATAACAACCAGAAGCGGGATAACACTACAGGACCCATCCATGCCTACTTCAAGAGAAACAACATATGTCTAACATGTTCAAGCCGTGGGACAACCTGCCGCGGCAACACCAGACGAAAGAAACAAGGAACCAAAACATGAATTGGAAGATAACACCAGGAAAGAACGGTCAGATTCTGAACCAATCACCTCTTCCTAGGATAGGATGCCCATCAAAGCAAAAACTGTCGGCCTTGCACCTCCACCACCTTTTCCACAAAGATTGAAGAAACAAAAACATAAGATGCAATATAGGAAATTCCTGGATATTCTGAAGCATATGCACATAAACATCCCTCTAATGGAAGCCATTCAAAATATGCCCAACTATGAAAAACATCTCAGGGATATGGTTTCTAGAAAGAAGAGGATTGGGGAGTTCGAGACAGTGGCTGTCACAGAAGAGTGCATGGCAATGCTGCACAACAAGATGCCGCCCAAGCAGACAGACCCGGGCAACTTTGTTATCCCATGCAGGATATGCAGCAAACATGAAACCAGAGCCCTGTGCAACTTGAGAGCCAGCATCAACCTTATACCCAAGGCAGTCTTCGATAAACTAGGAATTTGGCCTACCAAACCTACCTCCGTCATGATAAAACTTGTCGATCACTCGTTGGTACAACCTAAGGGTAAAATAGAAGACATCCTAGTGAAGGTGGGCAACCTGATCCTTCCAGCTGATTTCCTCATCCTAGACTGCGAGGCTAACGAAAAAGCCCATATCATTCCTGGGTGACCATTCTTGGCCACGACCAGAACGTTAATAGATGTGGAGCTTGGGGAGCTGACAATGAGGGTAGACAACCTGAGCGTAAAGCTAAATGTGCTACAACCCTCAGGAGAAAAATAGGAAGGATGCCTAGATGCAAAAGCTGCCAGAATCAGCATAGAAACATGTCAGGGCAGCAACTGTCGTGACAGACCAAGGGGAAGGCTGAAGGAACCAACAACCTAAAACCTAAAGGAACAAGAGGACCCACCTGAGGAGAGGAAGGACATACTTGGACGAAAAACCAAACACAAAACCCTCAGGAAGTGGTTATGTCTGGGAGATACACCTCCCAACATAACCTAATTTTCATTTTATTTTTATTTTTATGCATTAGGATTAGAGTTTATTTTATTTTAGAATTAGATTAGTTTTCAGATTTTTATTGTTCAGAAGTTATTTAATTACTTTTATTTTTGTCTTTATTTTTATTTTCAGGTTTAGGAATAAAAGAGTCGGATCAAGAAGGAGGCCTAGCAAGGAGCCCGTCCCCCATGCCCCCAAGACATCCTATGACAACCCATGGCAACAACACGTAACGACTAGTTGGCTACCAACGGCTCCAAAAATAATGATCAGAAGTCCCGTAACGTGCGGGAGACAACTAGTGCGTTGGGCATTTATTGCCGCCACGGCACCTCTCGGCAACGTTTATTTAAACCCCTCTCAATCAATTGATTTACTTCACTTTCACCTCCTTGCTATCTTCTTCTTGCTTCCACAACTCTTTAATAATTTTTCTTTTAAAGTTTCAGTTACTTCAACCGTTTCACATGGTATCCGCATCACAACCCAAACCCACCTACAAGAGATTTTGCTCTAGGGCAAACAATGAAAGATACAAAGATCAGTTGTCTAAGAAGAATGTATGGGATGAGCAAGGCTTCCACTACACAAGGGAGACAGACGATTTCTGCTTAGAGCCTGCTCTATTCGAGACCATCCACAACAAGGGATGGGAGATGTTCGCACGACAACCAGAGATAGCCAACATCACCATGGTTAGGGAGTTTTATACCCACCATCCCCGCCCAGGGTGGCCATTTGTCTATGTCCGCAGGGAGCCGGTCAAGCTGAATGCCGCCGTCATCAACAGATACTATGGCCTGGATATGCGCGACAACCCTCACGAGGAGTGGAGGCAGTCACTGACGGCTGTCAACTATGAGAAGATCAAGGCCAAACTCTGCAAGCCCAACACGCCGTGGTTAGCAGGCAAGCTTGTAGGATCTGTCCAACGCTGCCACCTGCTGCCCGAGGCAATGCTGTGGAACAAATTTTCTAAAGAGGCACCTGCTGCCCACCTCCCATAACTCTACCGTTGATCAGTCGCGCCTCGCCCTCATTCATAGCATTCTGATGAACCGGCCAATAAACGTTGGGGAAATAATATGCACGGAGATCCACAATTGCTTCAGAAAAAAACAAAGGGTAGGTTATACATCTCGTCCCTCATCACAGGCCTTTGCGCCAACTTTGGTGTTCCAACAGACCCTAAAGATGAGTTGACGACTGCCAAAGAAGGGTGGACCAGACAAGTCCGCCTGCAGATGATGCAAGCCCTAAAGACAGAGCCCATAATGCCGAGCCAGCCTTCGGTCGCTCAGCCTGACACTTCAGCTGCCCCAGACAATGAAGTTCTCATGCTCTTGTACACCCTTATCGACATCACAAAGCGCATCGAGCAGCAACAGCTGACCTTCATGAAATTCGTGGGGAAGGTCCAAGAAGCCTTTGTGGCTTACCTTCTACAGAAATTCCCCGGTGAAGGACCCATCAGGCCTCTATACCCTACAAAGCTTGCAACAGAAGCCCCAACACAAGGAACGTCATCCGCCACCGCTGCATGCCAAGTGCCCTCTCCAACGCGCTACCCAACTTACTCAACCACCACCACATTTGACACAGTGGCAGACTCCCCCAAGAGACATCAACAGCACCATTCACCGGCCTACACAGCAGCGACTGTGGTGAACACCTCCTCATCAGAGGAGATTGAGCAGCAGCCGCTGAAACCAGAAACAGCAGTGGTAGCAGCAGCCATCCCAATGGAGATTGTCCATTCAGTAGCACCCACAACAGAAGGCACTAGGAAGAGGAAGCGACACATCATAGCCGCCGAGCCTGTGAACTTCGAGATAGAGTCAAAAGAGAGCGAAGCACCACCTGCCGCTCCCCTTGCCGAACCCTAAGAAGAACCTCATCCTACACCGAAAAGAGTCCAGCCGCCGCGGAAAGCAAGAACCTCACCTGCTAAGTCCGCCGCCAAGACTTCTGCCGGCCGCCATTTCATCATCTACACCTCTTTCTCTTCTTCAGCAGAAAAGACTCAACCCTCAACAATTTTTAGTTCTTTCTTTTCTTTCTCTTTATTTATCTCTTGTATTTATGTTTCTCTTTTCTATTTTAATTTTGTGCATTGAGGGAAATACCCATCTTGAGTTCGGGGGGGGGGGGGGATAGCTCTCGCATCTTTTGTCTAGGCATACTTAATGCATATAGGTTGCATTTTACTTGCCTTAGTAATAATCGAAAAAGAAAAAATTATTATATAATTTGTGCCTATGATAGATTAGCTGATTACTTATTTTCCCACCAAATTAAAATTGATCTTAATATGGGAAAAGCATGAAAAATGACTTTTTTTTTTCTTTTTGCCAAAACTATCAAAACACCTCTGTTACTTGATGAATGTGTTAGAGTATCTGATGAACATTGTCTGCTTATTTTAGATTTTTTTTGCAAAGTTGTAACAAATGGTTGCAGGTAGCCGCCGAGGCAGGCAAGAGAAACAGAAAAATACAACATTGCCACGGCAACAGAAGTAAAAACAAAAGACATTGATGTTTTACCCTAGAGGTGCCAACAACAGGCTCTAGGAAGAATCATGTGCGAGGACACTCCGCTGCTATCAAAGTCCATGAATCTGAAAGTTTTGAAGCGACAGACAAATTAGCATGAGTGAATGAAAGTCTTCACGGGATGACTCTACTCCAAGGGTTCGAGGTTTTGTAGTTTGCTCCTATCTTAACTTCAGACCTAGAAGAGTAGTTGTGATAAGCTGAAGCCATCATTGCCATGATTAAAATATTGTGCTTAACTGTGCTGCCTCGGTAACAACCTTATAAATCGTAACAACATCTTTGTTTATTTATTTATTCTGCATATTCGGCCTGTATACAGTCCTGCACACACTTCACTGGCATGAGAAATTAATTCTGAGTTATTTTCTTGCTTTATTCCCTTCACTAATTTAATATAGGTGCCACAACCTTGAGGTATGAAACCAAGTTGAAAACATGTTTTTCTTTGTGATTATTATTAGAGCAAGTATGTTTAGGTTGCATTGCTTGAGGACAAGTAATAGTTCGAGTTTGGGAGTGTGTAAAGTGTGCACAAGTCCTATATTTCATGCGCATTCCATCTTATATTATTGCTGTTTTTGAGTTCATCTTAGGCAGAATTAGGATCATGCATTGCATTTACAATGTTTCTTTACTTTACCTTGTTTTTATATATTATCTTTTATTTGGGGAAGAGGAGCTGAGGATGCGATGCTGAGGCAACGAACCATGGAGCTGTACTAAAGCAGTTTCAGCCAAAGCCAGTAGCTGCCGAGTGCTGCAGCCGCCGACCCTGCTGCCCACGTCAGCAAAACTATGGAGATGGAGAATCGGAGTGTGATTCATAGAGCTAAAAACCCTGATTCTATCGATTCTATCCACTCGATTTTTCGATGTCTGTAGCAGCGGGCAGAGTCGCCGAAGTGAAATCTCAAGATTGCTTGCGGGACAAGGTAACATGATAAAGTCCACATTCAACTCAAAGTAGTCAGAGTTTAAAGTCACATTAAATGTGGAAAGCTACTTTTGAAGACTTCTACTTCAAGAAAGACTAGACCTAGATATTGTCTATAAATACTCATTGTATTTCTAATTCAAAGCATCTTAGGTTTTCTAGACATAGCTTAGGTTTTTTGCAGCCGCCATGTTCTAAAACTTCTATTGGGTTTGGGGTTATGTTGTAAATTAGTTGTGAGAACGGTTGTTTAGGTTTCATGTTTGTTTTCAATAAAATATTCCAAGTTTACTTAATTCATGTTCTTCACATCTTCAATTAGTTCCAAAAGTCCAGTTGAAGAAATCCATTTGTCTGGCACAAGAATGTCAAACTCACGAAACAATTAAGTACGGTCTCCTCATGTCGAGGTGTTGACTAATTCGGCTTAGACATAAGTTAGAATTTCAGCAGCTAAAAGGAGCAACCAAACATCGACTGCATGTGTTAGGTTTACGCTGAGATTGCTAGGTATTGCCTACATCACGTGGTGACAGAATCCTTGCCTAGACATAGGAAGGATCACTTCAGAATTGCTTCGCTGAACTTGGAGTATCTGCCAGACTTGCCGCCGGGACTTCTCCCCATCTCATCTGCCAAGACAACAAAAGTTGGAAGAGCAGAGTTCCGTTGTGGCAGCGAAAGTTGCCGCAGCCTCAATCCGCCATTACCCGCCGAGACAGCATATCGTGGCAGCACAAAACGACTTGGCCTATTCAACGCAGTTTTACACTAAGCAGCAGCATAACCCTACCCTCTCTATCAACCTGATTACTTCTTTTTTTACTTGTGTTTTTATTTTACCTTTCTTCTCAACAACTATCTTACTTGTGCAATTTATTTTTCTTGTGCAGGAACGACAATTCAAACCAAGTTGTCCAATCCTCGTGGGATTCGACATCTTTTATACTATAACTTGGCAGGAGTGTGCACTTGCACTCTTACAAAAAGGGCAACACCTACACGCCCTACAGTGTATCAAAACACTTAACCAAATTTTCAAAAGTTCGTTTCTGACAAGTAACGGCTAGTTCATTTAATGCTCGATTTTGAAAATACTTAACCTCTGTATCAAAACGGGTATGAGTCATTTCGAAACAACACTTAAAAATCAAAAGCCCAGATGAAGGTTGTATCTAAATGGGAATAGCATGTATCGAAACAGATCTTTCTAGTGGCAAAACGTATCGAAACACTTTGGGGTGTTTTGAAACGCCTGGGCAATTTTGTGTATTTTGGCTTTGAAACACTTGGAAAATTTTATGGGGTTTAAGTTTTGACTTCAAAACGTTTTAAGTATAAATTTTACTTGTCAAATGTAAGTATTTTGATTACTTAAAAATTTATTTACTTTGCAATTTAGTCCTTAGATTATTTGTTATATCAAAATCTAATATTGGTTTTACACTTTATTGTTTCAGGTTGGGTACGAGATCGAACAATTACATCGTTTGAATACAACGGTACAAAATATTCAGTCACCGGAACCTAATTCTGACTAGATCAGTTTTCGGGGTGTGACATTTGGCACTAAAAGGCTAACTTTGATCAAACAAGAAGCTCGACGGAAACATGTCCAAGAAATTGAAAGAAATTCTTTGGAAGAAGTGGGAATTATTGAGTTGGGTCTGGATCCGTTCGGGGTCAATATTACTAGGAAACTGACCTTAGTTGTCAATGATAACATGTATCTATGTGAGGAGATTGTAATTAGTGATGACGAAGCCTAGGGAGATCCTTTGGGTCCTTTCTATGATGAGGTGGATGCCTCAAAGTGTCTCTAGCAAGCAGATAACCCCTCAGTGGGTTATCTGCGCTGATAAGTATTTATTTTGGTTATGTTTTTAGTCCTTATTTAGATTGAATATAAGTTTGAAGGACTTAAGTGGGCTATTTTTATGTTTTTTTCATACAGGTTACGTGATGCTGAAAATAAGCTGGAATGCTGCAGAAAATACTGGAGTCGTGGGCAGATTCATGGGCATTAACCAGGGCATGAATGCTGACTGGGAGCCACGTCAGCACCTTCTAAAAGTTGACGTCAGCAACACAAATAGCTTATCAAGCCGCTTTTCAGATAGCTTATCATCCAGATTTTTATTTTAAAATTCAAACTTGGGATAATTATCTTATGTAATTTAATTTAAATTTGGGATTTATCATTTTAGTTTTTAGGGTTTTTAGCTACTATAAATACCCCACTTTGGGGGTGAATTAGATCATCAGTTATTCATTGTTCTCTTCTTCCTTGAGTTTAATAAAAGCTCTCTATTTTCTCCATTTCCATTTTCTCCATTTCTTTCTTTATTTTATTAAGTATGGTTTCTTCACCAACCATGCTTAACTAAATCCCCTTTAGCCAAAAGCAACGCCAAACCCGACTAAATTCGTGAGATTAGAAAAGTGCTTCAATCCTTCAACAACTCTTTTTTAGATTCTCTGTAAAATTGATTAGGCAATCGGCCTAATCTTTAGGCAACTCAATTGTTTCATTCTGAGAGCGCGCATCGGTTGAAGTGGTTTAGATCCATCGTTGCGGACGAGGAAAAGATTGTAGCCAATTCAACTCCCTAAGAACAAACTTAGTGGCGGTCCACTAAGGGGAATCAAAATCGGAAACAATTCTCATCGAGACGATTATCCGAGCACGGGCTTCTCCAGCACTAACTCAGATTTGAGTTAGCATCGATTGCCGTAGCTAACTTACTAAAGCTTGACTTCAAGGATTGCCCTGGGAGTCGAATTTACCTAAGAGAAGTAAGTTGCAAGGGTTGGGCCTTGTAGACTGTAACCGGCAAGAAAGTTGAAGAAAAATCAATTTCAGTGATCGAAAGTGTCGTGGCAAAGCGTGGCTTGAGGCTAATTCAATCCATAATCCATTTTCAATATTTATTTTACGTTCTTATTATTTTTTCTTTATCACTCAAATTACTTCTCTAAAATCCCCCTTTTATTTTTTACAGGTTTCTTGGTCTAAGTTAGAACGAAAGGTGTTAGAATTCCTATTCCCTACGGATCGACCCTTACTCTCGCTATATTATTTTAATTCTTATTTATTTGAGTTTAAGGTTTTATTTTTGACACTATACGACGCGTGTCAAAATTGGCACCGTTGCCGGGGAATACGGCAAAGTACTAATATCGGTTTATTTGATTTATGACTAGGAGCAATCCGGGAGAACAATTTGAACTCATCCCGGAAATTGAAGCACTAGCCCGAAAGTTGAACGCACAAACACTTCGGGAAAAGAAAAACAAAAGACGTCAGCAAAGATTCGAACGAGATCTAGAAATCACATCCGAAGCAGAGTCGAATTACGAACCAAATCCAATAGGAGACGAAAATCAAACCATTCGCCAACTAAATGCGGCGCCCGATGGCCAGCAACCAATGTGTATAACCTTCACAAATGGCGAAACACCGTTCGTGCTAAAAACGAGTTTAATCCACCTTCTACCTACTTTTCACGGCTTGCCAACAGAAAATCCTCACAAACATTTGAAGGAATTTCACATGGTTTGTCTAAGCACAAAGCCACAGGGAGTATTCGATGACCAAATCAAACTTAGAGCTTTTCCATTTTCTTTAGTAGATATAGCAAAAGATTGGTTATTTGATTTACCCCATAATTCTGTTACAACATGGACTGACATGGCTAAACTTTTTCTTGACAGGTTCTTCCCTGCAGCGAAAGCAAGCGAAATTAGGTGCAGCATCCTGAGCATTCAACAAAAAGAAGTTGAATCTTTATATGAATACTGGGAGAGATTTAAAAAGTTGTGTGCAAATTGTCCACAACATGGATTGTTGGAACAAACCCTCCTCCAGTATTTTTATGAAGTATTGACGCCTATGGATATGAAAGTAATAGATGCAGCAAGTGGCGGAGCTCTAGTCAACATGACACCAAAAGCGGCTAAAACACTGATATCAACCATGACCGCCAACTTGCAAAGATTCAATCAATCTAGCGAACCATCTCGAAGGGTTCGCGAGGTAAATACAGTTTTTTTGGAAAATAAGATTGATAAATTAGCTGAAATAGTGCAAACTCTTGTTGCAGATAAAAGGAAAACAACTAGACTTTGTGGAATCTGTACCAGTCCAGAACATCCGACAGACTGTTGTCCAATGATTCAAGAAGATGATGTCGCCCACGCCAATGCCATAGGAAATGCTTATAATTCCGGGTGGAGAAACCAGTCAAATTATGGGTACGCAAACAACCAAAGGCCAAATCAACCGTACCATCAAAGACAACCCTACCCACAACAAAAGACATATCTAGAAACCTTGGTTGAACGATTAGCGATATCCCAAGAGAAGTTCCAAAACCGTACCGAGGTCCACTTACAAGAGTTAGACAAACAAATGAGCCAGCTAGCCCAAACAGTAAGCCGTCTTGAATCCAAAGGTAAACTCCCTTATCAAGCAGAGATAAACCCAAAAGAAAATGTTAATGCCATCACTCTTCAGAGTGGCACCATTGTAGAACCCAAAACCTCGGAGGTAAATACCCAAAAAGACAAATAAACTTCACTAGTCGAAAATGATACACCAAATCCAACCTCTGAACCACCCCCTTATGCTGTCCGACCACCATTCCCATCGAGATTGATGAAAAGAGACAAACAAGCAAAAGAAAAGGAAATCCTAGATGTGTTCCAAAAAGTAGAGATCAATATTCCACTCCTCGACGTAATCCGAAAAATTCCAAGGTATGCTAAGTTCCTTAAAGATTTATGTACTAATAAACATCGTCTTATTGGAGTTGAAAAGGTTAATCTAGGAGAACATGTATCGGCGGTCTTCCAGCGAAAGTTGCCACCAAAATTGAAGGACCAGGGTATGTTCGCCATTCCCTGCAAAATCGGTAAAGTGGGTATTAAACGAGCAATGTGTGATTTAGGGGCTTCTATTAATGTTATGCCCCTTTCATTTTATAACTCACTTTCTGCTGAGCCTTTGAAGGATACGAAGGTAACAATACAACTGGCAGAGAGATCTATAATCTACCCGGAAGGATTACTAGAGACCGTCCTCGTAAAGGTAAATGATTTGATTTTTCCAGCGGATTTCTATGTTATTGACATGGAAAACGACCGGGCAAACAACTCTTCTAAGATCCTCCTTGGCCGTCCATTTTTAAGCACTGCAAACACAAAAATCGATGTAAGAAGTGGGATCCTTACAATGGAATTCGATGGCGAGGTAGTAAAATTTGACATTTACAAAGCTATGAGACATCCTGAAAGTGTTGCTAGTTTAAACTTTGTTGATATCATTGAACCTGCCATAAATGATTTCTTTGAAACTAGTTTTACTGACTTTATGGATGATTTGTACATAGAGATCATGGATTCCGACGAAGAAGACAGGGAGTTTGAAAATATTTTTTCAGTGAATAAAGATTTAATACTTACTGCGTCTAAAACTAAACCTTTACCCTCTATGTTGCAGGCACCCGAGATCGAACTTAAACAATTACCGGGGCATCTAAAGTATGCATTTTTAGGGGAAAGAGAGACCCTACCGGTTATCATCTCAACCAAGCTGTCAAAAGAAGAAGATGAAGATTTGCTAACAGTGTTGCGAGCGCATAAGGAAGCTATTGGGTGGACCGTTGCAGACATCAAGGGCCTTAGTCCCTCCACCTGTATGTATAAGGTAAAAACCGAAGATGGAGCTAAGCCATCTCGACGAGGACAACGCTGCCTGAACCAACCTATGATGGACGTAGTTAAAGAAGAAATACAAAAGCTTCTCGATGCGGATATAATCTATCCAATTTCGGATAGTGACTGGGTAAGCCCGATCCACGTAGTCCCTAAGAAAACCGGAGTCATAGTAGTCAAGAACCCAGAAGGTGAGTTGGTCCCAACAAGAGTCCAAAATGGTTGGCGAGTCTGTATAGACTACAGGAAGTTGAACTCTCTAACTCGAAAAGACCACTTTCCACTTCATTTTATTGACCAAATGATTGAGAGATTAGCCGGTAAAACTCACTATTGTTGTCTTGATGGATTTTCAGGTTTTTTCCAGATTCCTGTGGCGCCCGAAGATCATGAGAAAACGACCTTTACATGTCCTTTTGGCACATTTGCTTATCGTCGAATGCCATTCGGGCTTTGTAATATGCCAGCCACATTCCAAAGATGCATGGTGAGCATTTTTTCGGATTTCATCGAAAAATGTATAGAAGTATTCATGGATGATTTTACGATTTACGGAAATTCCTTTGGAGAATGTTTATTAAACTTAACAAATGTGCTAAAAAGATGCCTTGAATTCAACCTTGTTTTAAATTACGAAAAATGTCATTTTATGGTAGATAAAGGGATAATTCTAGGACATATAGTATCCTCTAAAGGTATTACTGTTGATAAGGCTAAAACGGATGTTATACGCTCACTCCCATACCCCGCAACTGTGAGGGATATTCGATCCTTTCTTGGCCATGCAGGGTTTTACCGCAGGTTTATTAAAGATTTTTCAAAGTTGACGCAACCCCTCTGCAGTCTATTGCAAAAAGACCAACCCTTCAATTTTGACGAGAAATGCAGGGAGGCATTTGACATACTCAAAGAGAAGCTTGTAAATGCACCTATCGTCCAACCACCAAATTGGAACCACCTGTTCGAATTGATGTGCGATGCTTTCGATTTTAGCGTTGGAGCCGTGTTAGGTCAAAGAATCGACAAAGAACCGCATTTTATAGCATATGCGTCACGTACTTTGGATCCTGCGCAGAAAAACTATTCAACAACGGAAAAAGAACTCTTTGCTATTGGTTTTGCCTTAGAAAAGTTTAGATCTTATTTACTCGGTACTAAAATCATTGTCTTTTCTGATCATGCAGCTTTACGCTTTTTGATGAGCAAAAAGGAGGCAAAATCGAGACTGATCCGGTGGATATTACTACTCCAGGAATTCAACCTTGAAATTAAAGATAAGAAGGGATGCGAAAACCTTGTTGCGGACCATTTGAGTCGCATCCCATTATCTATGACCGATCCACCAGTTAGAGAGGAGTTCCCTGATGAAAGATTAATGGCAGCTCAAATAAGCGTTCCATGGTTCGTAGACATGGTAAATTACTTGGCCACGGGTAAGATGCCACAAGATTTACCGAGAGCGGAGGTTAAACGATTAAAAAGGGAATCTCGATTCTTCATTTGGGATGATCCTTATCTCTAGAATCATTGTTCGGATGAGGTAATTAGACGATGTGTAGCAGAAAGCGAGGTAAACTCTATCCTATACTTCTGTCATTCTTATTCTTGTGGTGGGAATTTCGGGCCTAAACGTACTGCTCATAAAATTCTTGACTGTGGTTTTTACTGGCCCAACATTTTTCGTGATGCCTACTTATTTTGTAAATCTTGTGAAAAATGTCAAATGGTTGGTAATTTGAGTCGACGAAACGAAATGCCACTTAATCCCATTACTATATGTGAAATATTTGATGTTTGGGGATTAGATTATATGGGTCCCTTTGTCTCTTCATTCGGCATTTTTTATATAATTCTTGCGGTAGATTATGTTTCTAAATGGGTTGAAGCTAGAGCAACCCAAAATAATGATGCTAAACCACAGTTAAGTTTCTAAAGGAATCTATCTTTTGCAGGTTTGGCACATCGCGAGCAATAATAAGCGACCGAGGGAAGCATTTCATTAACCGAGTAATTGACGCTCTCATGAAAAAGTTCGGTGTCACCCACCGGATTTCGACATCTTACCATCCGCAAACAAATGGTCAAGCGGAGGTGTCAAATCGAGAGATAAAAACCATACTCGAAAAAGGCGTGAAGCCAGATCGCAAAGATTGGAGCGTCAAGCTATCCGATGCGTTGTGGGCATACCGTACTGCGTACAAAGGCCCCATCGGGATGTTGCCTTACCGTCTCGTCTATGGTAAACCCTGTCACCTACCGTTCAGCTGGAACATCACGCGTTTTGGGCAATTCAACAATGCAACATGGAAATGGATGCGATTGGAAGGGAACACAAGTTGCACATTCAAGAGCTCGAGGAAATCCGGAAACATGCCTACGATAGTGCACAAATTTTTAAAGACAAAACAAAGGATTTCCATTATAAAAACAGTGCATTTAAATCTTTTTCCGTTGGTCAAAAAGTTCTATTATTTAATTCTAAATTTAAACTTTTTGCAGGTAAGTTGCGTTCCAAATGGCTCGGACCATTCACCGTTGTTTAAATTTTTCCACATGGAGCGGTAGAAATTCAAGATACTGAAGGACATAGCTTTAAAGTCAATGGACAACGGTTAAAGCAATTTTACGAAAATGTTCCAATCGGTTTAGTTGAAGAAATTCATTTCGAGGAACCAAACGCATGAATAAGGTCGTCAAGCTAGTGATGATAAACAAGCGCTAAATGGGAGGCAACCCATTTCTTTTCTTCTTTTTACTTTAATTGTTTTTATTATTTTTACTTTCTTTATTTTATTTTATTTATTTTATTATTTTATTTTTATTTTGCTGTAAATTGATGTCATTTGAATTTTATCTTTAGTTAAAATAAAAAAATAAAAAAATAATAATAAATCGAATTTATTTTGAATTTATTCTTATCTCATTTCGAATTTATTTTTATCTCATTTTAATTATTTTTTTCGAATTTATTTTGATTTTATTATCTCTTTTCGAATTTATTTTATCTCATTTTAATTATTTTATTTTTCGAATTTATTTTGAATTTATATTATTTTAATTTATCTGATATCTAATTTATTTTATTTGCAGATAATTTAGATCGAATAGAGGGATGAGAAGCTATCTTTTTCAACATGATTTTGTGGGCCAATTTTTTCAAATTAAATTTTTTTTCGGATTTTTTTTATCATTTTTTCCACCCAATCACTTCACCCATATTTTAAATAGATTCAAACCTAACCTTATCTCCACAATTTAAACCCAATCAAAAAAAATTCTGTGGTCCCCACCTACACAATTCCCTACCCGATCAAACACCCAACCACCGATTAAACCCTTATTATTATTATTTTCTTTTCCATCATTCACCAGCCGCACAACTCTCCAAACCCTTTTTCTTTTCATTCCTTCAGCAGCCACCCGAAAATCTCCAAACAACCCTACATCACCCTGTCAACCTCCCTCTCCAAGATGCTACGCACCCGTGACCAAGCTTGCCGGCTTCTACAGCAACCACCACTCGTCATCGGTGGCCGGCGGCGCTTTCAACCGCCATAGTTTGTCTCCCTCAGCAATGACTCTGAGCCGCAACAGCCGCCACACAACACCCCATCACCTTCCGAGCCTCTCATCATCCCAAGCACCACCTCGCACTTCGACAGCCATGCATCTGCCCCATCACTGCACCACCGTTCGCCGCGACCACCATCCCCCCGTCACTGTCGTTTCACTCCCTTGAGACGCAAAACACGTCCATGCACTCCGGTTCTGCCCACCCACACCAGCCACCTTCATCACCTCAACCCCATCTGGCCTTGAGGAGGGGCACTCCCTCGCACAGATCCGGACAGACCAGCACTGTCCGCACTGCTCGCGTCACTGGCAGTGGTGAAACAAGACCATCATCGCACCGCCGTTCTTCGCACCAACCATCCCCGCCATCTTCCTCTTACCACTTCTTGGCCTCCGATGCAGTGGGCGGTTCATCGCAGCAACACCATGAGCCCATGCCTTCACCAACCCGTGTCCTCTCATTTAACATGCACACGAACACGTCAATACATTCGGACCATTATTCTGCGGCCGATATGGCCGATGAGGTAAATTCTGAGTTTTTTCAGCCATTATTAGTTTTTCGCCCCATGTATGGATTTTCAGATCATGTGCATAATGAGCCCGCTGCCAATAATCGTTCCGAGACTGCTCAACCACATTCGCCACCTCACGAACACAATGACATTCTATCGGATCATGAAGAACATCCACGACGTGGCCAACGATTTACGGCACCAAACGATGAGAACTTGAAAGGGTTCTTACATTTTACCGGAGAAGAACTCGATATATTTAACCGTATCCGACATCGTTCACTTCTGGTTTGTAAGTATATCCCCACTCAAACTTTAGATCGTTTGCATTTACGTGAGTCGGTACTGTCACTTTTTGATAACAATGGTTGGCGTCGATTTCCTACAATTACCTGTGACACTTACTGCGAATTTGTACTTGAACTTTATTCTACCTTTTCATTTGATCGTAGTCGTGCAAGGTCTCTTGATACACCTAATGTAATATCTTTTCGCCTCTTGGGTCAGTACTTTCGGTTGTCTATTACTGAATTTAATGTTTATATGGGTTTTGTCACTAACGTTTCAGACCCTAACTATCAATCTGCCCTTTTAGACATACCGGAAGATTTCGATAACGACCTTTCCTTGGAGACTTTGACAGGTTTTGCAGGTTCTCAATATAATCCGAAAACAACAAAGGACCACAACATTTATAGCCCTGCTTTACAATATATCCATCGATTCATCGTTTACAATCTTTCCGGCAGAAACGACACTCCATCAACCGCGAGTAAGACTGAGTTATTCTTTCTCTGGTGTATGCAGGTAAATATCAAGGTAAATCTTGGTTTTTGGATGGCCTACACGTTTCATCGTGTAGCGCGAACCACTAGGCCACAACCATTAATTCTGG